>CANNZV010001666.1:137281-194152 GCA_947561585.1 Caprella mutica
TAACAAAGTTAAACAGTGCAATTGGTAGTGGTTTTAAATTTCCTATTGATTATTATATTTTCTAAACAACGTCTATTTACAGAAAATCAAAACTACTATCTTCATAATATTCAATTTGTTTCGATTGAGAATATAAAATTTAGTGGAGTTAAAAGTAGATACAGAGGTACTAATACTGCCTACCTAAGTTGATCATCCAAATCCAATTATGGTGACACAAGAGAAAGTGAGTGCCTACTGAAATCTGTGGACAATTATAATATAATTTGTACCTATAATGTAATCTGCAGGTACTAGGTAACTAGAACAAAACTGAAGTGTAAGGTTATTTTATTCATATTGATATTGTAATGTTATGTAATGTTTACACTTTACAGTTTAGTACATCATTACAATCCAGTCTGCAAAGCATGCACAAATTGTGCATGCTTTGCAGACTGGATTACTCTGGCGGGCCCCCAGACTGCAGGAACTGGTAAACTGTTCTCCAAGAAATCCTAAATTTTGACTTCTGTTCTCAGTAAAAATACATGTAAATATAGGAGGAAAAAAAGGATTGTTTGCACAGAAAATGTTAAAAATGTCCCTTATTCTGCTGTCTGCAGTCTTGCAGACTGGTTACTCTCCAGTCTCCAGATATTTAATTTTTGGGTTAATTTCTCTCCACAGATTTTCAAATTTCTCTCTAAAATTACCAAAAATCTCAAAATACTCTCCAATAATTACATTAAAGTTCCCAGTCTGCAGAATATGGAACATTTTTCCAAGACTCTCTGCGGGAGTTTTTGACTGAATTTTAGAAATTGGAGATCTCTGCGGGAGATTTTGAATTAATTCCTATGTTACCATTAATCCAAGTGAAATTGTATGTCTCATAAACTCACCATTTGGCATTTGTCACTCCAGCTCTCTCCAAAATTCAACAAATTCTCTCCAAAATGATCAAATTATCATAAATTCTCTCCAAAATAACATTGTAGCATAGGAGAAAAATAGAAAAAACTCGCCATTTGCAATTGAAGGGCTCAAAATAACTGTCACAAACTCGCCATTAACCAACTAATAAAGCATGTCCAAACTCGCCATTTTAATGGCGAGTTTGTGACAGTTATTTTGAGCCCTTCAATTGCAAATGGCCCAAGTAAAATAGTATGTCTCATAAACTCACCATTTGTCTCTCCAAAATTCAACAAATTCTCTCCAAAATTATCAAATTATCATTAATTCTCTCCAAAATAACATTGTAGCATAGGAGAAAAATAGATAAAACTCGCCATTTGCAATTGAAGGGCTTAAAATAGCTGTCACAAACTCGCCATTAAAATGGCGAGTTTGGACATGCTTTATTACTTGGCAAATGGCGAGTTTTATCTATTTTTCTCCTATGCTACAATGTTATTTTGGAGAGAATTTATGAAAATTTGATCATTTTGGAGAGAATTTGTTGAATATTGGAGAGAGCTGGAGAGACAAATGGCCAAGTAAAATAGCATGTCTCATAAACTCGCCATTTGTCTCTCCAGCTCTCTCCAAAATTCAACAAATTCTCTCCAAAATGATCAAATTTTCACAAATTCTCTCCAAAATAACATTGTAGCATAGGAGAAAAATAGATAAAACTCGCCATTTGCAATTGAAGGCCTCAAAATAACTGTCACAAACTCGCCATTAAAATGGCGAGTTTGGACATGCTTTATTACTTGGACAAATGGCAAGTTTATGAGACATACTATTTTACTTGGGCCATTAAAATGGCGAGTTTGGACATGCTTTATTACTTGGCCATTAATCCAGTCTGCAGAATATGGAATATTTTTCCAAGACTCTCTGCGGGAATTTTTGATTGAATTGTAGAAATTGGAGATCTCTGCGGGAGATCTTGAATTAATTCCTATGTTACCATTAATTTAGCTACGGTAGATTTTGACATTTTGAATTAATTCCTATTTAACCAGTCTGCAGAACTTGTCTCTTCTCCCAGTCCCGCAGAGATTTTAATTTGAGCCAAGTAATAAAGCATGTCCAAACTCTCCATTTTAATGGAGAGTTTGTGACAGTTATTTTGAGCCCTTCAATTGCAAATGGCGAGTTTTATCTATTTTCTCCTATGCTACAATGTTATTTTGGAGGGAATTTATGAAAATTTGATCAATTTGGAGAGAATTTGTTGAATTTTGGAGAGAGCTGGAGAGACAAATGGCGAGTTTATGAGACATACTATTTTACTTGGAATTTGAGAAACAGTTACTCTCTGACTCTCGGTAGCAGATTCAGAATCTCCCGCAGCGAAATTAATGGTAACATAGAATTAATTCAAAATCTCCCTCAGCTAAATTAATGGTAACATAGGAATTAATTCAAGATCTCCCGCAGAGATCTCCAATTTCTAAAATTCAATTTAAAACTCCCGCAGAGAGTCTTGGAATATGTGCCATATTCTGCAGACTGGCTGTTTAACCATTAATTTACCTGCGGGAGATTCTGAATCTGCTGCTGAGAGTAAGAGAATAACTCTCTCTCAAATTAAAATCTCTGCGGGACCAGTCTGCAGAATGTGTCTCTTCTCCCGCAGAGATTTTAATTTGAGAGACAGTTACTCTCTGACTCTCCGTAGCAGATTCAGAATCTCCCGCAGCTAAATTAATGGTAACATAGGAATTAATTATAAAACTCCCGCAGCTAAATTAATGGTAACATAGGAATTAATTCAAGATCTCCCGCAAAGATCTCCAATTTCTAAAATTTCAATCAAAAACTCCTGCAGAGAGTCTTGGAAAAATGTTCCATATTCTGCAGACTGGCTGCGGGAGAAGAGACACATTCTGCAGACTGGGAAATTGGAGATCTCTGCGGGAGATCTTGAATTAATTCCTATGTTAATATTAATTTAGCTGCGGGAGATTTTGAATTAATTCCTATGTTACCATTAATTTAGCTGCGGGAGATTCTGAATCTGCTACTGAGAGTCAGAGAGTAACTGACTCTCAAATTAAAATCTCTGCGGGAGAAGAGACGCATTCTGCGGACTGGCCATTAATTTAGCTGCGGGAGATTCTGAATCTGCTGCTGAGAGTCAGAGAATAACTCTCTCAAATTAAAATCTATGCGGGAGAAGACACATTCTGCAGACTGGCATTAAACATTGAAAAATTGTCGGCAGATAATTCAGGAGACCCCAAGTAAAATAATATGGCTAATAAACTCTCCATTTGTCTCTCCAGCTCTCTCCAAAATTCACCAAATTTCTCTCCAAAATAATAAAATTATCATAAATTCTCTTCAAAATAACATTGTAGCCCTAGTTTCAGAGAATGTTCATTGAGTCGCCAATATATCTTTTTCTTTCAAAATAAGTCAACTAAAATTAGTAATGCAGTCGCCAGTCGTCATAATTTAATTCCAATTTTGAAAGCGACAGTCGTCAATATACCTATTAGGGTGGAGCGTTTTGGTGGGTAAAAACCAAAATTTTCGAAAATGATTTGGTAGGGCTAGGGAAAACTTGCGAAATCCCATAAAAATATGCTATGCAAAGTTTGAAATCGATTCGAAAATTTTTTGAGGTTCTTATACCGATTCGAAAATAGATATTTCAATTTTTGATGATTTATAAACTTTTCTCACTATTAACTCATATTATCTTCATTTTTTACATTCAAAGGTGTCTTTATTACGTATGGTATGCATAGCTCTCCAATCTGTTCAAATATGGAAACAATTGGATGATGTTTTCAGGTTCCTATTTCAAATGAAATGTCTAAAATAACAATTTTTCATCGAAATCCTATTATATTTCACATTGATCCCTTTTGATACTCAATTACGACGCTAAAGATAATTAATAGGGGTGTTAGTTGTGTTTCTTATGTGTATTTAAGTTATAAGTTCAAATCTGGAAATATTCGGACAACGTTTTCAGGTTTCTATGGAATTTCAAATATTTAAATTCGCCACTTATTACAAATTTTCATCATTTTCATGGCATTGTTACATAGAAAACAGATCGTTGTGTTTGAGCGACAATTATTTTAATGAAGTTACGATAATAAATGTTTATTGAATAAGGAAAATCTGTTTATTTCAAAATATATTGGATAACAGAAAAAAATCCTTTCACATATGATTAGCTACTAGTAACTTACTTTAATTGATAAAGATATAAAGTAGAATTTTCAATTCAAAACAAAAGCTAACTGATATGATAATAATTTCCATTTCCCTAACATAAAAAAAAAGATTATGATATCATATTACTATACTGCAAGTTACTAATGAATCTATTCATTTACTGGAACATACTCTCTTTTTGAGTTGAAAATAGGTATTCGTTTTCGCGATGCTAATTTGGAGAGAATGAGCCCTTCCCTTGCCTTGTGACTGTAAACAGCCTCAGAAGCTTCTGAGACCATAATCACTCTTTCGACTGCTCGAGTGTGAAGTGGCAGTTTCTCCATTTCAAATTTTCCTTTAGTCAATATGAAATTACTAATCTCATCAGTAGAAAAATTCATTGTCAGCGGTGGTTCACTAATGGAACATTCTTGCCAGTTGATCAGGCTGACGTAGTCGGCTCATTCGAAATTTTATTTTTTGATTCGTCTCCAACCTAGTTCTCGAATGTGAGATCTTTCATCACAAATCATGGCTAAGAGTATGTTTTCCGGTTGACAGAAAAAGCCTTCCGTTGTATCACTGGTTTGATAATTTTTTGTACATTTGCTGAGTGATTCTTCAATAATCGTAGAGAATGGAAAATATGGCTGGGACCATCTTGAGCGAGTGGATTAGTCTTTATGGTAAACCACATTGGAGCATACATGTTCATAACAAAATAGCAAAGAGATTTCAAACTATCACATGGAGATTCAGTTGCTACATACAAACGAAGAATCCTATTAGCTGTCGTCAACCACCACGCGTGATTTAAATTTCCTGGTGATCGATTAGCAAGATCGTCTGTAACGGATCCTTGCGATACAGAAATGTGAATTTCGTACAGATACTTTTGATCTGTACTTAATTCTTTTATATCGATAGATAGTAAGTCATCAATAGGTATGGGTTCGAAGTCAACAACTGGTTGAATCTCACAGTTGGCTAGTAGTCTTCCAATAGGCCCTTGTGAAGCACCGAGGACCACTCGTCTTACCATCAAGCAATGAAAACAAATGTCTCAGAGGTAACTCATTAGCATGTAGTTGGCATACAAACCAATGAAGAGGACGACCTATGCTTTACCTTTATTTTTCAATATTGTGAAAGTTTTGTCTCGCTTCCCGTTAAAATAAACCGCTTTAATTTGATTGGAGACAGTCTTGTGCTGTAACCTCATATACTTCCTTTCTTTTCTAACTTTACTTCTATCTATTACGCTATCTTCTTTCTCTGCATGAACGATTCCGATATCTTCGAGTAACGATGTTGATAACAGTGCTGCTCCTCTGTCAGATATATCAATTCTGTCGCATGCTTCAGCGAAGCACGGAAGAGATTTTGCAATCTTCACGGGAGGTACAGAAGGGCAATCTTTTGATGAACCTTCGACAGAAGAAGCAGTTATCATCCGTTTCATCGATGTTTTCGGTGGAATAAAGTCATCAATTAAATCTTCAGACTCAGTACTTGAACTTTGAGAACTTGAGATTAATTCAATGGGAGACAAAGCTGCATCGATAAGTTGCGCTTCCGGTAGGTCAAGTCTTCTTCTCTCTTCACGATCTTTCAACATCGCTGTTGTCGGTGGATCTATTCCTCCGATAAACATTCTTCTGCCACTACGTTGATCCATCAAATATTCACGTTCAATAGTTGGAATCTTCTTCTCTCTTGAGCAATCACATGAATCGAAGTCTTAGCATTTACAGGCACAAAAATCAAACAAAACATTAAACTTTTCCTTAAATGCATTAATTTTATCTATTTGTGATTGTAGCGTTGACTTACAGTTTTTAATCACTTTTTGATACTTCACATGATATGACAAGATAAGCTCACGGATTCGTGTTTTACTAACAATCGGAATTGACGCCCGGTTATATTCCAATCACTCGATTTGTTATTGTCATAACAATGTCTCTGATAGAAGGATTCTTACCTTTCTCTCTTTTTTTTGAAGTTTCAACCACAAAATACACTTCAATATATTACCATAAGTTGGTGTTCTATACGTATAATTGACAATACGCGTCGTCTGTTTGAACAAAATATGATGCGTGTTTGTTTACTTCTTCATATTTAATATCTACTATCGATAATCTGTTTGTAGCATATAGGACTATCAGATAGAAAATTATTAATTTTTTAAGTATTTCATGACATTTTGGCAAAACATAGGAACCTCAAGATATTCATTTGTCAGTATGTACTTGTATTTGGACATTAAATTATAGTTTAAACTAAAGTTTTAAACACCCTGCAATCAAAATTCCGAAATCAATAACCTAAAATGACAATTTTAATAATACCTGTTTTTTTCTAATTATTGAATATTTCAATTAACTATAGGAACCTCTTAATGTCAATAGAATTGTCTTAAATTTTGGGAAATACATTTTCTTATCCATTCGCAAGTTTTTAAAACCCCTATGATATATATTTCAGAAATTTTGGTTTTCGCTCCACCCTAATACCTATATTATTATAACTACCTAAATTAATTGAGAGCGTATCAGCCAATCAGAGAGAGGCATACAACTGATACCAGCCAATCACAGAGAGCCTGAGAGAGGCATACTTTCTTTCATAGTTATTCATTTTTTTTTCGATAATTAGTCAGAGAGCATCAAATTAAAATGACAAGTAGTGACCACATCATTCATAACAAAAGAACCACCGAAAACAGAAAACTGATACACAATTTGAATTATAGCTACATCATGAAGCGCGTAATATCAAAACAAATGGCCGCTTTGTTTACATTTCAACAGAGAAACAGCGTGGTTCTGCTGTTTATGATTATGAGTCACCAATTTTAATTTAAAATCTAAATTCAAGTGCTCATTAGTCGTCTATATATGTGAAAGATACTTATTCTCACAAATTTTAAGTCGACAATTAATCGGCGACTTACATACTCTTGAACTAGGATTGTAGCCAGTCTGCAGAATATGGACATTTTTAATATTTTCTGTTTGAACAATCTTTAATTTTCTCCTATATTTTCATGTATTTTAATGAGAACAGAAGCCAAAAGCAAAATAGAGGATTCTTGGAGAACAGTTTTTTTTTAAATTAAATCGACTAAAATTAGTAATGTAATTTAATTCCAATTTTGAAAGTCGACAGTCGTCAATATACCTATATTATTATAACTACCTAAATTAATTGAGAGCGTATCAGCCAATCAGAGAGAGGCATACAACTGATACCAGCCAATCACAGAGAGCCTGAGGGCTGAGAGAGGCATACTTTCTTTCGTAGTTATTCATTTGTTTTTTTTTCCGATAATTAGTCAGGAAGCATCAAATTAAAATGACAAGTAGTAACCACATCATTCATAACAAAAGAACACCGAAAACAGAAAACTAATATACAATTTGAAATATACATCGTGATCGTGGAACGCGCCATATCAAAACAAATTGGCTGCTCTGTTTACATTTCAAAGATGTGCTGTTCTAACATTGTGATTATGAGTCACCAATTTTAATTTTAAATCTTAATTTAAGTGCTCATTAGTCGTCTATATATGTGAAAGATACTTAATTTCACAAATTTTAAGTCGACAACTAATCGGCGATTTGGTACATACTCTTGAACTAGACAGTCTGGCATTGTAGCATAGGAGAAAATTAGATATTTCTCTCCATTTGCAATTGGAGGGCTCAAAAAAACTGTCACAAACTCGCCATTAACCCTAATGAGTTTGACGTGAGTTTTCTAAGCACACATTTTTTAAATTACTTTATATCTTTCATGTTGTTAACGGACCGCACGTTGAACTATCTAGGGACTGTATTACTGTAATGTAATTCCTTTAAAAATTTATTGGCCTTTCTTGACTTTGTTCCTACATAAATACCAAACATATTTTTGTATCTAAAAGTTAAACAATATTTACGTATTGGCGTGAATCAGCGTAAATCATGCAATTAATTGTAATATGGCGACGTGTGGCAATGTAAGGTATGTACAGCTCAGGACCACGACCAGCTGTGGTTGGCTGGCACTCAACGTCAGTGTCTCGTCAACCTTGGTCGGGGGAGGTGTTGCGCGTGTTCCTGCTCCAAGGTACTATCGTTCGAAGATATTAATAACATTTTGTTCGAAGACTCGATCGGAGATGAAAGTTTATCAGATTGGAATATATATTATTTTGTTGTTCTAGTCTACCACTTTATTCTTATAAATATAAAAAAAATGTGTATGCTGTATATTTGCATGTAGAATAATTAGCTATTGTATGTAAAAAACATAGGTCTCTGTTTGAACTCTTGGTATCTATACTTAATCCTTTATGATTTTTGTGAAATTTATGGACTAGGGGGTTTAAGAGCTGCTCTTTCCAATGGCGTTGTCAGATTTGAAATATTTTCATGCATTCGCCGTCAATGACCGATGCGCAACTTCACCTGTAATTTTGAGGTGCGCATGGCCATCCGGTCTGACGCTAATATTGGTAAAAGGAGTCATTTAAAGATTTTATTCATGAATACCATTTGTTGTAGAAACTCTTCGTTTTCGAAATATAGCCCAATTAAGTTTCCGATAGGTAAGTTTAAGTTCTGGGGTTTGGAGAGGTACATTTGCAGTTTATTTCAGATATAACGCCACAAAAACGTATATCGGGGACATGCAGCCCCCCGAACCTCCCTGCCAGGTCATTAAACAATCATGATCTGTGCAGTTTCAAAAACTAGCGGATATAGTGAACTACTTGGTGCATTGGCACCAAGATTTCATGTCACAAAAATCGAAAAGGCAGAAAAGCCTTGTGTTTTCTATAAGCCTAATGTTATTCCTACCTAAAACTTAATTGCACTATATCTTGAAAACGAAGCGTTTCCACAACAAATTATATTCATGAAAAACATCTTGGAATTATTCTTTTTACCTATTTAAAGTGTCAAAATATCAAAAATCGGAGGCGGACCTGAAGCACAAATTTACCAGAAGTTTGGCTTCCTAGTGAAGATTTTACACTTTAAAACATCCTTGTAAAGTTATATTTCATGCCTGTCATCTGATGCATGTACATCTCTTGAAAAACTTTTAGGAGTAATTTACTTGTTATTTATACTTTTTTCAACTAATTTCACCCCTCAAATATTGGCGACTTTTGTCTATGCTTTTAAACATGGGTTGCGAGAGATTTTTGAATTAATTCTTATGTAACTCATGTTTCATATTCGTAGTCACAGTGTGCCAAAACTAATGTAAATATAGGGATTAATTCAGAGGTGTTCAGAGAGACCAGTCTGTAAAGCATGGCCATGTCGCCAAACTTCTTTGGTTTTGAGACATTTTTGAGGGGGAAAAATATCTTTGATAGATCTTGGAGACGATTTTCTAATTAATTCCTATGGTTACATGTAATTATATTGGAGCTACTGCAGTGAATCTGCCACGATCTGCACTGCAATTAATTACCCCAAATGTACGAGACAATTAGCCAAATTCTCAGTAATAGTCTATCGCGTAGTTTTTTATTAATAAATAACGAACCATAAGAGATAAAAGGTTGAAATTTGGTATTCGTCATTATCAAAGTGATATCATACGATGGTGTAAGTATGAAGTTTCTACCTTTCTTACATTTTATGCGAGATCAAAGTTTGCGTGAAAGTGCAATGGAATACCCCAGTTGACGCTTTCTAAAATTTGTCTCGGAGACTAGTCTTGGAAATTTTTTTCCATATTCATGATATTCTGCATTGAATAGAAATCAAGGATGGACACAATGGAATTAATTCAAATTTCAAACCATTCACATACATCTGAGTTTCAACCATTTTAAATGCATGCCAATTAGCTTCAACTGATATACGCCATACAGTACAAAGTAAAACACTAAGAGTCTGAATAGCTATGTCACATAAATACAATTTCATAAACTTTCATTTGTCTTTCCAGCTATCTCTAATAGAAGCTAAATTTTTATCCAAAAGATCAAATTATCATTAACCCTCTTAAAACTAACATTGTAATGAAGGAAAAATTGAGAAAATTAGATAATTTTCATTTTTAATCCATTTTTAATTGGAGGGCCAAAATAGTTGTCCTAAACTATTCAATAAAATTAAGAGATATATATATGTATGTACAAATTAGTATAATTGTGTACATATTATTGTGCCATGAGCATTTGATACAATGAGGATCAAGAACTTTAGTCATGTCATTAGGTAAGAGAACTTGTATCAAACTTTTAACTGAATGATACAAATTCAAAATGAAATCGCTAAAGTAAAATGCAGGGGATTGTTTTACTACATATTGTAAATAAATAAATACACATTTCTCCTATAGGATGTGTACATTAACATTTGTAACTAGATTAATTATATGTTATGTTGGTAATCTTTTATTATTCCTCTTTGTCAAGAAGTTAATGACGATTGAGAAATATGTCTAATTTATAATTTTAATGTTCCTTCTCCAATCTACAGATGGAGGTGGAATTACCCATCAAGAAGAGTGATGGAGGCTACAAGGCTTACTACTTCAAGAAAATTGAGAATCTCATGGTTGTTATATCTGAGAAAATGCAAGATTTGAGAAGACTACAAGCTCAAAGAAATGAACTAAATGCTAAAGGTGACTACTTTGCTACTTCCTATGAAAACTTACTAGATGTAAATTACTCTTATCTATCATACTAGATGAAAATTACCTTCATCCTTGCATACTAGGTGTAAAATTATCCTTATCCTTTTATAAGGTCTTATTATCTTTATCTTTTATCCTTATGTAGCTACTATGTGTAAATTTCACTAGATTATTAAGTTCCTTTTATCCTTATTATAAATTTTCATAGTAATTCTCAGCTCATGTAGCTATGCATAGATATATGTGGTATTTGTGCCTTTTTCTGCTCACATGAGAGATCTTCTATTCCCCCTTACAAATATTGTCATGAATTTGAATTCTAGAAGAAAAAATTTTTTTTAGTTGGATATAATTGACTAATTGTACCTTATATATTATAGCTAATTATCTTTCTGAACCTGCAAACATTTAGGAATGCAATATAAATATTAATTAAATAATGTAAATTTACTTCCTGATAACTACTAATAGATATTTTATCAAAATTTATATTCTATGTTTTAAATAGTAAAATAAATGTATTGATTGTAAGTGATGAAATGTTATCACCTTAGCATTATCATCTCTAACAGTTAATGAAATGTTATCATCTTAGCATTATCATCTCTAACAGTTAATGAAATGTTATCACCTTAGCATTATCATCTCTAACAGTTAATGAAATGTTATCATCTTAGCATTATCATCTCTAACAGTTAATGAAATGTTATCACCTTAGCATTATCATCTCTAACAGTTAATGAAATGTTATCACCTTAGCATTATCATCTCTAACAGTTAATGAAATGTTATCACCTTAGCATTATCATCTCTAACAGTTAATGAAATGTTATCACCTTAGCATTAGCATCTCTAACAGTTAATGAAATGTTATCATCTTAGCATTATCATCTCTAACAGTTAATGAAATGTTATCACCTTAGCATTATCATCTCTAACAGTTAATGAAATGTTATCACCATAGCATTAGCATCTCTAACAGTTAATGAAATGTTATCACCATTGCATTAGCATCTCTAAAAATTAATTTGTCTCTTTTCAGTGCGTCTACTGCGGGAAGAGCTGCAGCTGCTGCAAGAGCAGGGGTCTTATGTGGGTGAGGTGGTGAAACCCATGGACAAGAAGAAAGTTCTTGTTAAAGTGCATCCAGAAGGAAAATTCGTGGTTGATATTGATAAGAATATTGACATCAATCAAGTGACTCCAAATGCTAGAGTAGCTCTGCGTAATGACTCTTACACTCTACACAAGATACTGCCAAATAAGGTACAATTCAAACCTTTATTCTAAAAATAAATCACATTTCATAATGTAGCTACAATATAACTAACATATTTCATCTCTTCATTAGATGTGTAATTGTGTATATAATTTTCTGTGTATTGTTGTTATCTTCTTTGATGGTGGAGCAATAAGAGTATTTCTACTAAATGTTGGTTCAATAAAATATTTCCTTCAAACAATATATATGGTATATATAGATATAATATAGTTAATATATCCCTTACAGTTTCCAATGTATTTCAATTAGATATTTGGTTTTCACAAATAGGAATTTGCACTTTATAAGTTGATACATACCTAACGTTTTTTTGTGGTTTGGTTGCTGTATAATTCTTCATACGTTAAATTTTAGCAAATCTCTGTGTAGGTTGATCCCTTGGTGTCCCTGATGATGGTTGAGAAGGTGCCAGACTCTACATACGAAATGGTTGGTGGTTTGGACAAACAAATCAAGGAGATCAAAGAAGTCATAGAGTTACCAGTGAAACATCCCGAGCTCTTTGATGCCCTGGGTATTGCACAGCCTAAAGGAGTGTTGCTATACGGACCTCCTGGAACTGGTGAGATAAAAACTCTCATGGATAACTAAATGGAGTACTAATGTGTCTTTTTTTTGTTGGACAGCCACATAAGAGATGATTAAATGAGCATTAATTTTGATTGTCATCTTAACACACCAATAGAGATGGATAACATTTTGTACAAGAGATTGTGTAGATTCTCTAATACTATACAATATTTATTTTCAGGCAAGACCCTATTAGCTCGTGCTGTGGCCCACCACACCGACTGTACCTTCATCAGGGTGTCAGGCTCAGAGTTGGTTCAGAAGTTCATTGGAGAGGGCTCTAGAATGGTGAGGGAGTTGTTTGTGATGGCGAGAGAGCATGCGCCTTCTATTATCTTCATGGATGAAATTGACTCCATTGGATCCTCAAGAATTGAATCAGGTTTGTACTTCATTTTAGCTATGAGTTTCCTTGCTTGTAGCATTAGTTATTATGGCAAATATTACAGCAAAGCCATTCTCCATGTTCTCATTTTACATCATGTCTCTATTTCCTGTTGTTAGCCGAGAGAAGTCTCCACCTCTATAACTGATGTGTTATTAATGTTGTTGTCAATAAAACTCTTAAATTGTGTGGGGCCAGGGGGTCTGATTATCAGACTAGAGATATAGACCCCCCCCCCCTCCTCATTGTCCCGAGGCTACCTGTAGGTAGGCCTTCTTTTTGTTATTGTAGGTTTTGTTTAGTGCTTTTTTTCAGCTTTCCTTTGTATCTTTCTTCAATTCCTTCTTCTGCTTTGCTATATCCATGGGTATGCAGACTTACTGTGTAGGTCTCTTATCCATGGATGTCTAATTTTACCATCCTTGCACTGGGTCGACACGGTTACCTGTAGTAGCCGAGTAGTCGACCTATTTCATTACTCTTCAAAGCATATTGTTCATTAGTAGCTACCAGCTCTATTTCTGTAGTACATTAATGTCTCTACTCATTATATTTGTTAATTATTTTGTGCGTCTCTAGGAAGTGGTGGAGACTCTGAAGTACAGAGAACTATGCTCGAGTTACTCAACCAACTGGATGGCTTTGAAGCTACTAAAAATATCAAGGTGAGTCTCTAATAACTTCCTATATCACATTCACTGTCAACCTCTTAAGTAGCTATTTAATAATAGTTAGGTATTTCTGTATTAATTATAGCTCGTGTGTAAAATGTGATTCTGAATATTTGAATCACCAGTTAATCAAAGGGTGCAAGTAACTGTAGTTGATAACTATTTAGTAACAATAAAATATGTCCTGTCACATTACTACCCGCCATAAATGCAGTCAAAATTATTCATTGTAATTAGAAAGTCGTTAATTAAATTAATTAATAAATCTACTCAAATTTTCAACTCAGAATTTTGTATTCCATCAAACTTGTTTATCTATCAAAAAAATACATCAAAACTTGTTTAGATATCAATAAAATATACCAAACTAGTTTAGATATCAATAAAATATACCAAACTAGTTTAGATATCAATAAAATATACCAAACTAGTTTAGATATCAATAAAATATACCAAACTAGTTTAGATATCAATAAAATATACCAAACTAGTTTAGATATCAATAAAATATACCAAACTTGTTTAGATATCAATAAAATATACCAAACTTGTTTAGATATCAATAAAATATACCAAACTAGTTTAGATATCAATAAAATATACCAAACTAGTTTAGATATCAATAAAATATACCAAACTAGTTTAGATATCAATAAAATATACCAAACTAGTTTAGATATCAATAAAATATACCAAACTTGTTTAGATATCAATAAAATATACCAAACTAGTTTAGATATCAATAAAATATACCAAACTAGTTTAGATATCAATAAAATATACCAAACTAGTTTAGATATCAATAAAATATACCAAACTTGTTTAGATATCAATAAAATATACCAAACTAGTTTAGATATCAATAAAATATACCAAACTAGTTTAGATATCAATAAAATATACCAAACTAGTTTAGATATCAATAAAATATACCAAACTAGTTTAGATATCAATAAAATATACCAAACTTGTTTAGATATCAATAAAATATACCAAACTAGTTTAGATATCAATAAAATATACCAAACTTGTTTAGATATCAAAAAAATATACCAAACTTGTTTAGATATCAATAAAATATACCAAACTTGTTTAGATATCAATAAAATATACCAAACTAGTTTAGATATCAATAAAATATACCAAACTAGTTTAGATATCAATAAATGGAATGACCTGACATATTTGATTTTAGATGTTTTTATTGTGTATAAGGCTATTCAATTCAGCTACATGTTTCAGGTTATCATGGCCACTAACAGGATTGACATTCTTGACCCTGCACTGCTGAGACCCGGTAGAATAGACAGGAAGATAGAATTCCCCGCCCCTAAAGAGGAAGCAAGACTGGATATTCTGAAGGTAAGGAACAGGAATAAACTCTCTTGGTCCTCTCTTAGCTTTTTCTCTCTCTTACTTCCTTTCTTGGTCTTTTCTCCCTCAGTTTATTTAGGTGAAATGGAAGATCATTACTTACTATTGTGCTGCAATCAGTTAGAAATAGAAATGCAGAAACTGCACTTTTAGTGCTTTAATAATCAAATGAAATAAAAACAGGCACACCCCGATTTTATTGCAACTCGCTCTCATGTCAATCGAATGAGTGTGGAAATATCTAGCAATTATTTTTCATGGGTATAGAAAATGTTTTGTAATTTGGTAGGTAGTTTTCAGTTAAGAAGTTTACTCCTCCAGTGTGACTAGTAACCACTATTCTCTAGTTCTTCACTGTGACTAGTAACCACTATTCTTTTTCAGATTCACTCCCGCAAGATGAACTTAACGCGAGGCATCAATCTGCGCAAGATAGCTGAGATGATGCCAGGCGCCAGTGGGGCGGAGGTGAAGGGCGTGTGCACAGAGGCGGGTATGTACGCCCTCAGGGAGAGGCGTGTGCATGTCACGCAGGAGGATTTCGAAATGGCGGTAGCTAAGGTTATGCAGAAGGACAGTGAGAAGAACATGTCCATCAAGAAACTATGGAAGTAACTCTTCTACTAAATTATTATTTTTGGTTCTTACTGTTAGATTAATTATTCTGATATTAGAGCAAATTCAATAAACTTTAATACTGAAACCATATTTATTACCTGACATTTTTATTGTTCACTTCTGTCTATTTTAAGAATGTATTTAAACCTGAATTATTTAAGGTAGCTATGCTATCACATGAAAAATAAGAATTTGAAATTCCATGTCTTCTCTATCAAGTCTTCCTTTTTCTCTTCACCAGAGAACGCAGTAACTTTTTATTTGTGAAATTTTATTTGATGTCCAAGTAACTAATTTTGCGTAAATTAGTTCAGAACTTGAAATCTATTATTATTAATTTCATTAACTAACCAAGTTTGTGATCAATTTTACTATTACTAATTTATTGTTAATAATTCTCATGAAATAAATTTCCATTTAGTTTGATTACTATTTTCTGCAGGGGGTATGACGGTGATTATTTTGTTAATCCAATGATAGTCATACTAGGGCAGTTACGCCCCTTCAGACCCCTAGTAAGTAAATGTAACTAAAATACTTTTCATTTACACTTATAAGATATTATATTTGCTTTTAGTTGTCAATATTGCACCTGAAGTCGATCAGTCTTTAAACTACATATTTATTTCACTAATCTGTACAGTTGTAGTAATTAACTAAATGATAACTTAAAAGTGCTAAAAACTAACCACTCGCATTAAAGAAATTCCATTCCAAGCAATCGGGAGATGTTCTGTTGATTTAATTACAGTGTCTTGGTATGTGTGACTGAGAAGGTTTTGGCATTGATGTCCGGTGAGTGATCTCATGCTATCATCACTAGCCTCTAGGTATGAGCAGAGATGGGCGAAAAGTACATCGAAAGTACTTAAGTACTAAGTACAAGTACTCGTAAATCAATGTACTTGAAGTAGTTGCCCAAGTACGCAAATAAAAAAGTACTTTCAAAGTACAAGTACCAAGTACTTTTTAAAGTACTTTCAAGTACCAAGTACATTTACTTTACAATTTAAAAACTAATAATTTATACTGTTAACTCTGATAGTACATCATCACAGTGACTCTTTTCTATGATGGTACATCATCACAGTGACTCTTTTCTCTGATAGTACATCATCACAGTGACTCTTTTTTCTGATAGTACACCATCACAGTGACTCTTTTCTCTGATAGTACATCATCGCAGTGACTCTTTTCTCTGATAGTACATCATCACAGCGATTCTTTTCTCTGATAGTACATCATCACAGTGACTCTTTTCTCTGATAGTACATCATCACAGTGACTCTTTTCTCTGATACTACATCATCGCAGTGACTCTTTTCTCTGATACTACATCATCACAGCGATTCTTTTCTCTGATAGTACATCATCACAGTGACTTTTCTTTGACAGTACATCATCACAGTGACTTTTCTCCGATAGCACATCATCACAGTGACTCTTTTCTCTGACAGTACACCATCACAGTGACTTTTCATTGATAGTACATCATCACAGTGACTCTTTTTTCTGATAGTACACCATCACAGTGACTCTTTTCTCTGATAGTACATCATCGCAGTGACTCTTTTCTCTGATAGTACATCATCACAACGATTCTTTTCTCTGATAGTACATCATCACAGTGACTCTTTTCTCTGATAGTACATCATCACAGTGACTCTTTTCTCTGATATTACATCATCACAGTGACTCTTTTCTCTGATAGTACATCATCACAGTGACTCTTTTCTCTGATAGTACATCATCACAGTGACACTTTTCTCTGATAGTACATCATCACCGTGACTCTTTTCTCTGATAGTACATCATCACAGATTCACAGTGACTCACTGTACACGTCCACACGCTTATAATTCGTCAATGTGTTTGGTAAATATTGGTTGTGATATCTAGGTATCATAAAATAATTATATTCAATGTACTCAAATTGGTCAATATAACTCATAGTCTCTATATATGATTGTATGTCAGAATATATAAATATTCACCGTCACATAAAAGTATACAATGTCCTACAGTCTTAGTTTTCAATTTTACTGCTTGACAAACAATTTTCCAACATGTTGGACCTCTTCAAACTCTAGTTTTTATCCAGTTGCTGTAAATACAGTTTTGATGTGAAAAAGAATTAATTTTGTGAAGATTTTAGAACTAATCTTTTAAAATCTCTTGACTGAAAGGAAAAAATGTACTTTGCAAAGTACTTTTTTTTACTTGGAAAGTAACAAGTACTTGTAAAAAGTACTTCTAAGTAATTATTCAAAGTACTTTTTAAAAAGTACTTCAAGTAGTACTTGAAGTACTTACTTGTTACTTAGTACTTTTACTTGGTACTTGGGAAGTACTTTCCCGCCCATCTCTGGGTATGAGACAGTTCATGCTATCATCTCTAGGTATGAGACAGTTAATGCCATCATCTCTAGGTATGAGACAGCTCATGCTATTATCTCTAGGTATGAGACAGCTCATGCTATCATCTCTTGGTATGAGACAGTTCATGCCATCATCTCTAGGTATGAGACAGTTCATGCTATCATCTCTAGCCTCTAGGTATGAGACAGTTCATGCCATCATCTCTAGGTATGAGACAGTTCATGCTATCATCTATAGCCTCTAGGTATGAGACAGTTCATGCCATCATCTCTAGGTATGAGACAGTTAATGCCATCATCTCTAGGTATGAGACAGCTCATGCTATTATCTCTAGGTATGAGACAGCTCATGCTATCATCTCTTGGTATGAGACAGTTCATGCCATCATCTCTAGGTATGAGACAGTTCATGCTATCATCTCTAGCCTCTAGGTATGAGACAGTTCATGCCATCATCTCTAGGTATGAGACAGCTCATGCTATTATCCCTAGGTATGAGACAGCTCATGCCATCATCTCTAGGTATGAGACAGTTCATGCTATTATCCCTAGGTATGAGACAGCTCATGCCATCATCTCTAGGTATGAGACAGTTCATGCTATCATCTCTAGCCTCTAGGTATGAGACGGTTCATGCTATCATCTCTAGCCTCTAGGTATGAGACAGTTCATGCCATCATCTCTAGGTATGAGACAGTTCATGCCATCATCTCTAGGTATGAGACAGTTCATGCCATCATCTCCAGGTATGAGACAGTTCATGCTATCATCTCTAGCCTCTAGGTATGAGACAGTTCATGCCATCATCTCTAGGTATGAGACAGTTCATGCCATCATCTCTAGGTATGAGACAGTTCATGCCATCATCTCCAGGTATGAGACAGTTCATGCTATCATCTCTAGCCTCTAGGTATGAGACAGTTCATGCCATCAATTATAGGTATGAGACAGTTCATGCCATCAATTATAGGTATGAGACAGTTCATGCTATCATCTCTAGGTATGAGACAGTTCATGCTATCATCTCTAGGTATGAGACAGTTCATGCTATCATCTCTAGGTATGAGACAGTTCATGCCATCATCTCTAGGTATGAGACAGTTCATGCCATTATCTCTAGGTATGAGACAGTTCATGCCATTATCTCTAGGTATGAGACAGTTCATGCCATTATCTCTAGGTATGAGACAGTTCATGCCATTATCTCTAGGAATGAGACAGTTCATGCTATCATCTCTAGGAATGAGACAGTTCATGCTATCATCTCTAGGTATGAGACAGTTCATGCTATCATCTCTAGGAATGAGACAGTTCATGCTATCATCTCTAGGTATGAGACAGTTCATGCCATTATCTCTAGGAATGAGACAGTTCATGCTATCATCTCTAGGAATGAGACAGTTCATGCTATCATCTCTAGGTATGAGACAGTTCATGCTTTTATCTCTAGGTATTAAACAGTTCATGCTTTTATCTCTAGGTATTAAACAGTTCATGCTATTATCTCTAGGTATGAGACAGTTCATGCTATTATCTCTAGGTAGGAGACAGTTCATGCTATTATCTCTAGGTATGAGACAGTTCATGCCATCATCTCTAGGTATGAGACAGTTCATGCCATCATCTCTAGGTATGAGACAGTTCATGCTATTATCACTAGGTATGAGACAGCTCATGCCTTTCTCTTAAGCATGACCATCCTCGGTTTACTACACTTCTGTTAGTGAGACTTACTGTTCGTGAGGTATAAAGTAGAATGTATTTGCTTACGGAAGACCCAGGGGCTCTATCCTGAAGCTGTCTGTGGTGAATGGAAGAGGTCCAAACTGTTGAAATTTTGAATAGTCTTTTCTCATTTACTATTACCTCTTCATTTTCCTCTTCCATCCGTGAGTGTAGCCACTGATACTTGTCTCGCATTTCGTCACATTCCTTGGTAAGTGAATACATTCACGTAGTATCTTTTTTGCATCCATGAGCATTATCATTGACGGTGGAGTCACCTCAACCTCCTCTGCAAACAATACCTTTTAAGCATCCTTTGCCCCTCCCACCTCCTTTACCTCGACTCTCCATTCCCTGGAGTCCCTCCCACCTCCTTCACCTCGACTCTCCATTCCCTGGAGTCCCTCCAACCATGAAGAACTCTCTCTCCTCCCTGTACCTCACCGACGTGTCTCACATACTGGTCGAACGGAGTCTTCCCCAAGGACTTTTACAGGGATGCCATCGGGTTGGTCCACGCAGGGACCTCTCGTCTGCCCTTCAGAGACCCGTCTCTCTCGCTCCACCAGGTTCACGCTATCCCAACTGAGATCTGGATTCTGTTTCAGGATCGGGGATTAAAGATTCAGGATCGGCAGGGCGCTGTCGCCGACCTGTCCTGACTATGGCCTGGCGGACCAGGATGTGCCCCATGTGTTCAACTGCGGAGCGAGCACATCTCCCCGGGTGACCTATGGTCGGACCCCTTATTGGTAGCTAACTACCTTCTAACCATGCCTAGTGTTCAAGGTAGACCTCCTCCTGAACCCTTTTCCCCTCCATCCGGTTCCATCAGTATCGGCAAGAATGTGCATTTTTTTAAAGTATCGGTATCGGCACTTGTTGAGAAGTATCGTTATCGGTTGATTTCATAAAGTAACTATATCGGCAAAAATTTAGGTATCGTCCCATCCCTAATTATTATTGATTAGTTCCACTGCATAAATTTACGTAGCAATTTTCGAGTAACTTATAGGAATTTCTTCTAGATCTTTGGTTGGTGTTGCTCCTAACTGCTATGACAATGCCCCGAACTGCCATAACGCTGCCGTGAATCTGCCCCGATCTGCTATGATACTGCCGTGATCCTGCCCTGATCTGCAAAGCTACTACAGTGTATCTGTCCCGATCTGCACTGCAATTAATTACCCCAGAAGTGCGAGACAATTACCCCAATTCTCAGTAATAGTCAATCGCGTAGTTTTTTATTAATAAATAACGAACCATAAGAGATAAAAGGTTGAAATTTAGTATACGTCATTATCAAAGTGATATCTTAAGATGGTGTAAGTATGAAGTTTCTACCTTGCTTAGATTTTATGCTACAGGGTGGGGCGTAAGTTTGGAAGCAATTTTTCAAATATTAATATAATTCTTAAAAATAAGTTCCTAAGTAGGTGATAGGGTTTGAACTATAGTAGAGACACTACATTATGACGTGGCAGTGTTATTTTTTATAAAAATTTAGTCAATTCAAAAATGTCAGACAAAAGAGAAGCCATTATTGCTCTACACCGTGCCGGGAAGTCAGATTCTGTCATTTCAAAGATTCTCTCAATAGCGAGATCGACTGCTTGGAAGTGTGTGAAGCGTTTTAATGAGAGAGGAGACTTGACTGATCGTCCAAGAAGTGGTAGACCACGCTCAAAACGCACCAAACAACTGATAAATGTGCCCGAGAGAAGATCAGGAGGAACCCGAAAAGGTCAATACGATTGTTAGCCAAAACAGCTAATGTGAGTCCCAGTTGTCAAAGAAGACCTAAAGATGTCCTCTTTCACCCTCCTAAAGAGACAGACTCTGTCAGAAGCTGTAAAGAAAAAGAGATTGGAGAGAAGCAAAGCACTTCTGAGAGAATTGAAGTCTGGCACGGCTGGTGAAATTGTTTGGTCTGACGAAAAAATTTTCACAGTGGAAATGGCTCACAACCGGAGGAATGACAGAATAATTGGTAAAAGTGCAAAAGACATCCCATACAACCAAAAAACTGTCAACAGAACCATGAAACCTGCTTCAGTAATGGTCTGGGCCGCCGTTTCAGAAACTTGGAGATCTCCTTCCATATTTGTGGAACAAGGCGCCAAAATCAATGCTAAATGTTATATTGAGAATATTTTGACGCCAATGTTGGAGTCAGCTAAGGATCACTTCGGTAATGACACTCTATAGACATTTCAGCAAGACGGCGCGACTTCACATACTGCAAATGTCACTCAAAACTGGTGCCATGACCATCTTCCACGGTTTTGGTCCAAAGAAATGTGGCCTCCCTGCTCCCCAGATGTTAATCCTATGGACTTTTCGGTATGGTCCATTCTTGAATCAAAGACCTGTGGTAAATTCCATCGCAGTGTGGATGATTTAAAGCGTTCGCTCCAGAGATCTTGGAAGGAAATTTCACAAGAACAGTTGCGTGCCGCAGTAGGAGGAGTTCGGAGGAGATTTGAGGCTGTTATTAAAAGCAAGGGGGGACATTTTGAATAATTTTATGATTTTTGAATTCTTAAAACCCTTATGTAATAATACATAACTGTAAATTATTAAATATATTTTTCGTTGGATTATAATATGCACTTTCATTTGCTTCCAAACTTACGCCCCACCCTGTAGATCAAAGTTTGCGGTAAAGTACGATTGAATACTCTCTGGTCGACGCTATATTGAAAATCTGAGCATATCTTAATTTACCCAAACTGCGCAATTTAACTCTACTATTGGTGCAACTTCATCTCCTATTTTTACTTGGGGAATATCGACGTAATCTGAGTGTGTGTTAACATAGGTCATGACTAGGGTTGTGACAATATGCGTTAAAATTCATAGATCTTAAGAATATCATAGACGAAACGTAGGGTATCGAATATTATATACCGCTGGTTTAGAACGATTGAATAGTCTTTAATTCAATCCGTCTATTCTATTTTCAGGATCTAGGATTTTAAACACATATTGTCACAACTCTAGTCATGACTCATGTCAGGTGAATTAGAAATTGCTAAAGTTCAGATCACACAGATGTGTTCATCACCTATTTCGATATTCTCAGAGTACTGCTACGTTTACTTATTTATGCTCAAAGAAGAACTGGTAAGAAAACATACGCTGAACTTTTATGATCCATCGAAATGTTCTTAGCATGTAGTAATAGTTTTTAAAGATAATATTTAGTTTAATGCCTTTTGTCATATGGTGAAATAGCAATATTAATTTCATATATATTTAATCTTATATCTACTCCTAATTAAGTTACTATCAGAATAGGATTAATAATGGTTTAGTTTTCAGAATACATCTTAATATGTTCATCTGATGATATGGTTGCGTGAATCACATACTCTATAATGTTCAGGTAGCTGCATATAAGGCATCAAAATGTACAGAACCCTCCTTTCTAAGGTAACATTATTGATTAGGAAGTATGTAGTTCTATTTAGTTGCAGTTGTAATTTTCATTATGTATTTTCTTTTTTATTATTACTAAGTTTGAATATTTTTATCGCTACTTGCAGTTTTAGAGGATAGTACTAGGGCTATGCTCTTGAACTACGAGGTCTTAGATTTTGTGTTTAGTATACTTCATTTACCAACTTTTTATTTTCCTCTTCCATCCGTGAATGCAGTCACTGGTGCTTGTGTTCCTTTTCATCACATTTCTTGGTAAGTGACTGCATTTTCGATGTAGCTTTTCTGCATCTATGAGCATTGTCACCGACGGTGGTTGGTGACTTTGTTCATGGAGCCACGTTCCTTACTGACTGCTTCTTCCAGTCTCTTGCATTTAATTTTCCTTTTCCGTCAGTGATATGGCCTTTGGTTCCGAAACTGATGTTCAACCCTAAATTGGAGCTATCATTCACGTTCTCAGCTTTTCATTCAATCTTTTTGCAGAATGTTCACCGGACTTTGGTGCCACATTGGATTTTCTCAAGGAATTTGTGTTCTCCTTCCTTGAGAAAAGAATGCTTAGTAGCGGCTAAAACTTTGCAAAGGTGAGAATAACTTGGCTATTATTTTGCCCCTTTAGATTTTCTTAACTCCATAACCTTTCACTATTCCGCGCGTAGGTTACATTGAAATATTCTCGATAGCAGAATGAACGGTTCCTGGAATGAGTATCAGACATCAAAGTTTGTAGAAGTCATCCTAAAATCTGGAAGAGGTTTTTATATTCACGGTTCTGTCACTCCTCTGTGTTACTAATATTAAGATGATCAGACTTCATATTTTACCTTATCTACTATCCTATATACATATAGCTATTAACATAAACTATTTTACTTTACATTCTACTAATCTTCAACCTCATAGATATTAATATCAAGCATTTTGCTTCGTATTCTACCTTATCTACCACCTCATTCATGTTGTTTATTACATATTGTCTTCAAAGTTCTTGATATTGTGTATTTTAATTGAAATGGAAAGGCATGCAGCTAATGCGTGTTATATATTTGCTACTTAGTGTACATGTTTTCTTACTATTTTTTTCTTTCAGATGTGGCGTCAGTCCCCATCAACTTCAGCCTCTCCTTTCAAACAACTGTGTCTTGTATCGCTCTTTGCACTCTTCCATTGCCCTCTTCAGTGATGGAAAAGACCAAAACAAACAGGGTAAGGGGTGAGAAAGACCAAAACAATCAGGGTTAGGTGTGGGAAAGACCATAACAAACAGGGTAAGTTGTTGGAAAGACTAAAACAAAGAGTAGCTATAAGCTATAATATTCAGGTTCCTTACGTATGACGTGAGGGTAGCTACTTGAACTGAACAAATATTGGTATAACTAATCACTGTACACTCTGATAATATCTGTTCTCTCTCAGTCTGTTAGAATTTAGAGATAGCTATAAAGTAAGAAAATTGAGTGAGAGATTTCAGTCCTTTCTTTCTTTGTATTGATTTACTGAAAACTTTCATTTGTACCTTCACGCCAATTTGTTCCGCTGGTAAATGATGAGAGATTTTAAATCAGAATAGAATTCTAATAAATATACTTATCGTTTTTTTCTTGACTCTTTAATTTCGCTTTACTTCAAAATTCTATTTGGTTACAGTAGTAGTGTTTTTTACTGTCTCTATTCGTACATTCTGTGTTTTTATTATGATGTTAATGTTTCTCTTCTCTCTCTCACTCCTTTCAGACAGCAACAGCGAGGGAGATCCCAACAGACAAAATAACGAGAAGAATAAACTGCGTCTGGCGCTATGGATATCCGCTGCTTACATGTTCATAGTGGCTCTAGCTTACGCCTTTCCATCTGCTGATGATCAGGAGGTGAATTATCATCTCTTGAACTGGTGATATATGATAGATAGCTATTAGCTATGTGGCAACTGACTTGAATTGTTATTTAGTAAATAGTTACAACTAGGTAGGTACTTTCAATTCAATTGGAGAATACTCTCGTTGAGCCAGTCAACTTGTTAAAAAAGAGTTTTCAATTAATTTTATGTTATTTTGTCACTGTTCACAGCAACCAATCCGTTACGTGTCTTGGAATGAGTTCGTACACCACATGCTAGCAGCGGGAGAAGTGGAGAGAGTCACCGTCAGACCTGGCCCTAACATAGCCTCTATACACTTGCACCAGGGAGCTGTGATTAAAGGCAGAGCGGTGAGAAACTGATTAAAGTGATTAAAGGCAGAGTGGTGAGAAACTGATTAAATGGATTAAAGGCAGGGCGGTGAGAAACTGATTAAAGGCAGGGTGGTGAGAAACTGATTAAAGTGATTAAAGGCAGAGTGGTGAGAAACTGATTAAATGGATTAAAGGCAGGGCGGTGAGAAACTAATTAAAGGCAGAGCGGTGAGAAACTAATTAAAGGCAGAGCGATGAGAAACTAATTAAAGGCAGGGCGGTGAGAAACTAATTAAAGGCAGAGCGATGAGAAACTAATTAAAGGCAGAGCGATGAGAAACTAATTAAAGGCAGAGCGATGAGAAACTAATTAAAGGCAGAGCGATGAGAAACTAATTAAAGGCAGAGCGATGAGAAACTAATTAAAGGCAGAGCGATGAGAAACTAATTAAAGGCAGAGCGATGAGAAACTAATTAAAGGCAGAGCGATGAGAAACTAATTAAAGGCAGAGCGATGAGAAACTAATTAAAGGCAGAGCGATGAGAAACTAATTAAAGGCAGAGCGATGAGAAACTAATTAAAGGCAGAGCGGTGAGAAACTAATTAAAGGCAGAGCGATGAGAAACTGATTAAAGACAGAGCGATGAGAAACTAATTAAAGGCAGAGCGATGAGAAACTAATTAAAGGCAGAGCGATGAGAAACTAATTAAAGGCAGAGCGATGAGAAACTAATTAAAGGCAGAGCGATGAGAAACTAATTAAAGGCAGAGCGGTGAGAAACTAATTAAAGGCAGAGCGATGAGAAACTGATTAAAGACAGAGCGATGAGAAACTAATTAAAGGCAGAGCGATGAGAAACTAATTAAAGGCAGAGCGATGAGAAACTAATTAAAGGCAGAGCGATGAGAAACTAATTAAAGGCAGAGCGATGAGAAACTAATTAAAGGCAGAGCGATGAGAAACTAATTAAAGGCAGAGCGATGAGAAACTAATTAAAGGCAGAGCGATGAGAAACTAATTAAAGGCAGAGCGATGAGAAACTAATTAAAGGCAGAGCGATGAGAAACTAATTAAAGGCAGAGCGATGAGAAACTAATTAAAGGCAGAGCGATGAGAAACTAATTAAAGGCAGAGCGATGAGAAACTAATTAAAGTGAGTGTGTTGTTTAATAAAGATATTTTCATTATTTGAACTTTCTTTATTGTCTGATTTCTGACCATTTGCGCAAAGCTGTTTTCACCCCCATCAATAAAATAGTTATATATAATATTCACAAAAATGAATAAAACTTTGTGAGATTTTAGCTGTTGGTTCAACAAACAAAATGATACTGAAAAAAATGTAGCTACCTCTAATAGTAGTTGAGGTGTACTTATTTAAATTTGTGTTCGTTTTTTTGGGACACCCTGTATAGTTTATCCTATTCAAGATCAAATATAGAAATAATGAATTTTATCCTCAATGCATTAGTATTATTTTATAATTTGCCATTGCATTACCCTATCATGTACTTTCTATTACCAATGTGTTTGCAGGCAGAACAGTCAGTTTACTACATGAACATTGTAGACATTGAACACTTTGAAGAGAAGCTGAGGGAGAGTGAGGCATCTTTGGGACTCACAGGTGAGTAACTCTCATAGTAACTAATAGTAACTCTCAGAGTAACTAATAGTAACTCTCAGAGTAACTAATAGTAACTCTCAGAGTAACTAATAGTAACTCTCAGAGTAACTAATAGTAACTCTCAGAGTAACTAATAGTAACTCTCATAGTAACTAATAGTAACTCTCATAGTAATTAATAGTAACTCTCATAGTAATTAATAGTAACTCTCATAGTAACTAATAGTAACTCTCAGAGTAACTAATAGTAACTCTCATAGTAACTAATAGTAACTCTCATAGTAACTAATAGTAACTCTCAGAGTAACTAATAGTAACTCTCAGAGTAACTAATAGTAACTCTCATAGTAACTAATAGTAACTCTCATAGTAATTAATAGTAACTCTCATAGTAATTAATAGTAACTCTCATAGTAACTAATAGTAACTCTCAGAGTAACTAATAGTAACTCTCATAGTAACTAATAGTAACTCTCATAGTAACTAATAGTAACTCTCAGAGTAACTAATAGTAACTCTCATAGTAACTAATAGTAACTCTCAGAGTAACTAATAGTAACTCTCAGAGTAACTAATAGTAACTCTCAGAGTAACTAATAGTAACTCTCAGAGTAACTAATAGTAACTCTCATAGTAACTAATAGTAACTCTCATAGTAACTAATAGTAACTCTCAGAGTAACTAATAGTAACTCTCATAGTAACTAATAGTAACTCTCAGAGTAACTAATAGTAACTCTCAGAGTAACTAATAGTAACTCTCAGAGTAACTAATAGTAACTCTCAGAGTAACTAATAGTAACTCTCAGAGTAACTAATAGTAACTCTCAGAGTAACTAATAGTAACTCTCAGAGTAACTAATAGTAACTCTCAGAGTAATTAATAGTAACTCTCATAGTAACTAATAGTAACTCTCATAGTAAAACTAATAGTAACTCTCAGAGTAACTAATAGTAACTCTCATAGTAACTAATAGTAACTCTCATAGTAAAACTAATAGTAACTCTCATAGTAACTAATAGTAACTCTCAGAGTAACTAATAGTAACTCTCATAGTAACTAATAGTAACTCCCATTGTAACTAATAGTAACTCTCATAGTAACTAATAGTAACTCTCATAGTAACTCCCATAGTAACTCTTTATAGTAACTCTCATAGTAACTAATAGTAACTTTCATAGTAACTAATAGTAACTCTCATAGTAACTAATAGTAACTCTCATAGTAACTAATAGTAACTCTCATAGTAAC
This sequence comes from Caprella mutica, assembly GCA_947561585.1. NCBI lineage: Eukaryota > Metazoa > Arthropoda > Malacostraca > Amphipoda > Caprellidae > Caprella > Caprella mutica. The sequence goes on from CANNZV010001666.1 coordinate 165,547, forward strand.
TAATAGTAACTCTCATAGTAACTCCCATGGTAACTCCCATAGTAACTCCCATGGTAACTCCCATAGTAACTCTTTATAGTAACTCTCATAGTAACTAATAGTAACACCTAGTAACTCATAATAACTCTCATAATAACTCTCATAGTAACTAATAGTAACTCTCATAGTTACACCTAGTAACTCATAGTAACTCATAATAACTCTCATTGTAACTTACACTGGCAGTGGTTACTAAGCTAAGTTGTTTTCAATGTTGTTTTCAGGCAGTCAGTGCGTGCCTGTGGACTACAACAGAGTGCCTGACACTGCTAGCAAACTCATCACAGCTCTGCTGCTCAGTGCCGTTGCTTTCTTCCTCTACAAAATATCCAAGAGTAACATCAACATACGGCCTGACAGCTTCGTGAGTACATTATTAAGGGACTCAATGACTTGCAACTTTGCACTATGCTAACTTAAAGGTCCTCTTCAGGCTCCGGAAAAAAAATTGTTTATTACATAATATTATAGAACTAAGGTATACGATCATTATTCCGCAAACCGCATACAATTCGGTTCAGTATATATTTTATAATTTGCTTTTAAATTTTTTTAATAATTGAGCGAATCACTAACCTAACGCTGAGAAAGAAGATTGTACACTCTTTGTTTTGATTTCAAATTTAGATTTTTAAACAAACCATACGTTTTTGGCCTTCTTTTAAGATAGTAATTGTTTCTAAAAGTATATAAACGTTTCTATAATAAGTTTATCCAAATTTAAACTTTTAAACGAATAATAAATAGATTTATTAAACCAAATACTTAGTTGACAATCAAAACAAATGGTGTACATTCCTCTTCTTCAGACTGAAAATTAGAAAGTCGGAAATAAAGTAGGTTTTGTAGAGCTTTGATTATAAAAAACTTTAAAAGAATATAAAAGTATAAATCTGCTATAAAATTTTATGGGGGTTGCTGTAAAATGATGAGGAACATTAGCCTCGTTGATTTAAGCAATTAAAAAAATTTGCTTGGAGAGGCCTTTAACTACTTCGAAACAATCATATATTTTCACTCGTACCAAATGGTAATTTAATTTCCTTGACAGTGATAATAACAGTCTACCTTTGAATTTTATTTACTTTTGGACTATTCACAAAGTTCTGATATTGTTGTTTTCAATCTTTTTTTAATACTTCTACTTAGCACAACATTTCGTGACCTCTTGATTTAATCATTCTTTTGCTTAAAGTTTTAAACGCTCATTCCTCCCACAGAAGCAACTAAGCAGAGCCAAGTTCACCTCCATAGATCCAAATCTGCCCGGCTCCGGGAGGGGGGTAAAGTTCTCCGATGTTGCTGGAGCCAAGGAGGCAAAGCAGGAGGTTATGGAGATAGTAGACTTTTTAAAGTCTCCTGATAAATACATTGCACTCGGGGCAAAGGTACGCACTCACCTTAGCCTTCAGCTACTGGTAGCTAATTAATAACTCTTCTCCATCGCTTAAATGCTAACAAATTTGTTAATGTTTGAGATAATCAATACATTATCTTCTTTCTACTTGTTAATGTGGGTACTCTGTCGAAATGGTTAGAAGTTATTTAATGCTGAGGATTATTTGAAAGAATACTTTCGGTTAAACCCCCTAATATATTCTATTAATGTAGGAAATACTGTTATTCTTTTGTTGAAATGGCTTTTGTTTCTGCTATGAATTCACAATGAAAGCCCTATTACTATCTAATAGTCTGTGAATTTAAATAGCTACATCCCCCATTTTCTGGAAAATGTCAGACTAGACTGCAATAGCCCCATATCCTAAATTTCTTCTAAAAAGTACCAAACTATTGATTTAAAGAACTTACTGAAAACTATACCTGGAACAGCCATTCGAAATATGTTAATAGTTGAACAGAAGGCAAATAGGGTAAAGGACATAGCAATTAGTTGTGAGTAAAGGACATAGCAATTAGTTGTGAGTAAAGTGACTATCTTCCAATGTCCTTTACTCAAAGAAATGGAGCTTGTGTGAGTGTAATTAATGGAGTGTAATGGTACTATGATCCTTTACCTTATATGAGCAAGAAAGCACTCTCAAGATGTTAGATAAACCAATCACCTTATTTGCTCTTCACTTGCTGTAACGTTAGTTCACACTAACCCCTCAGAACGAACACGAGCTACACTCTAACGAGTTGAGACAAGAAATATAGAAACTAAACCTACTAGTTTAGATTCTTTCTACTTAATATAAGATTATTAATATAATATCTTAACAATGACATGTTGTACAGGTAAAACTCAGTTTGAACTGCTTAAGAAACTTCCTCTGTAATTGTATGAGATGATGTATAAAGGTTATAAATTGTTGTAACCGAGAAAATAGGCTAAGTTACGAATCTTCGGTCATATTAAAAAACAATATAATAATAATTATTATTCAATTTATATTTTAATTGACATCCATGATACCGGAAGAGTTCTATCTATTAATTCTTTAAACCCATGTTGCAGAATTAATAGATAGGACTTTACAGGTAGCATGGATGCCATTTAAAATTAAATAATTATTATTATATAACTCAAGATGTGAAAATGACCGATAATTCATGACTTACCCGATATCAATTTCTCCCCCTCAGTTCCCCAAGGGTGCTCTGTTACTAGGTCCCCCTGGTTGCGGCAAGACTCTCCTAGCCAAGGCAGTTGCCACTGAGGGCAAAGTACCTTTCCTTGCTATGAATGGCTCTGAGTTCATTGAGATGATTGGGGGGCTGGGGGCAGCCAGAGTCAGGTGATTCTAACGTGGTATTTTCACTAATCGATTTATTATTTATTAACGAACGAATTAATATTAAGAAAATTTTATATATACTTCAATTTTGTTTTGTAATGGAAATCACCGAAGATAGAACCAAAATATATACATTCAAAATCTGTTCAAATGATTTGCCTAGTAAATTTATGAAATTCGAATAATTAAATGTCTTCATTGTTCTTGAAAGGTCATAGTTAAAAAGTCGAGCATAACCATTGAAAGTCTTTATGGTCATGAATCCTACGTTCTTTCTATTGATGCGCTGTTCCTTTTTACAAATCACAAGTAAAATTATCAGTTCCCGTTTTCATTTTTGTCAAAATGACTTGGATAAAGTACAGTTACTTAGTATAAATTGATCACATCATATCAATGCTTATTTTCATCAGAGACCTGTTCGTGGAGGCTAAGAAGAGGGCTCCCTGCATTATTTACATTGACGAAATAGACGCGATAGGGAAGCAGAGGAGTGACAGTGGCAGTTCTTTCGAAGGCTCCACAGAGATAGAGCAGACCCTTAACCAGCTGCTGGTGGAGATGGATGGCATTGGCTCTAAGGTGGGGGTGATGCTCCTAGGCTCTACCAACAGACTCGACATGCTGGATAAGGTTCGTAACCTCTACCATAGTGAGAAGCTACCCAAAGAACAAACCATAAGCAGAGAAAATTGTATCTATCTTTTAAACAACTAATTGACGGAATGAATATCGCACTCAGCTTCTAAGATGATTTACAAAGACATTTTTTTTCTGTTGTATTTAAGGCGCTACTGAGACCAGGTCGCTTTGATCGTCACATTGTGTTAGATTTACCAACGCAAATAGAGAGGAAGGAAATACTGGCCCATCACATGAAGGAAATACCACTGGAAACACCTAGAGAAGAGTGTGCGAAGAGACTGTCCTCTCTTACTCTTGGTTTCAGTGGTGAGTAAAAAACCTACCTCCCTTGCTCAATTTTATCTCCATCTTCTCAGCTAGCAATGTTTCTTGGGACAACATTGGTAATATTGGGACAATATTGGTAATATTGGGACAATATTGGTAATATTGGGACAACATTGGTAATATTGGGACAACATTGGTAATATTGGGACAACATTGGTAATATTGGGACAACATTGGTAATATTGGGACAACATTGGCAATATTGGGACAACATTGGCAATATTGGGACAACATTGGCAATATTGGGACAACATTGGCAATATTGGGACAACATTGGCAATATTGGGACAACATTGGCAATATTATCATTGCTACCTGGATTAGTTTCACAATAAAGAGTTGCTAATTGACATAATTAATAGCTTCTTTTATTGAAGACTGTGTTCTTAGAATCAGACTTAAAATTATGAGAAGCTCTACAACTGCATCTCAACAATGTAATTGATGAATGATTTGTAAATGTGGAAATTAATATTTCCTAGTACATTTGATAGCTATTTACTTTTGTTATAGCTCAACCGAAAGTGATGAATCATTGTTTTTGCTCTAAAAATAATATAAAAATTCTCCGTTTCAATTGCTCAAGCAATTTTTATAAAAGGTGCTACAACTAGTCAACTAGTATTGATTAATACAACTGAAAATGTAAGTTTGATAAGTACAATGGTTGTAGATTTCTTTTATAGCTCATGTTTGACATCTTCGAATAATTTAGTTATTCGTCAATGATGTCAAACATTAGCTAGTCATTTATTATATTAGGAAAGAATTCCAGAAGTAATGGAATCGCACACACCATTGAACAATTCTTTTGCATTTGGACGACTTTCAATTCATATTCAGTGACCTTTCAATTCATATTGTCAAAATACAGTGACAGTTATCATTAAAATGATGTTAGTTAATGTATATTTTTTCAAATAGAAACTCCCAAGTTTACAATAATTTAAATGTGTATTCATATGTTTGGTTTATGTCATTTCTTCTTCTCCTCCCATGTAGATCATTGATAGCTTTATATTATAATTTATTTTATCCTTACTTGTTATATGGTAACTTACTGTAGGGAGGGACTTTGATATTCATCTGAATACTCTTGAAATGCTTCAAAAGAAAATAATTAGAATTATTACCGGTAGTCAATTTTTGGCGCATACTGAACCTCTTTTCCGTAAAACTGAAATTTTGAAAGTAAAGGATGTGCATAGTTATCTGCTGTTGTTGTATTTTTTAAGAATAGGGAAAAGTTCTCTCTTTCTAATAATGCTCACAATACTAGGCACTCTATGGAACCTCTAATCAGATACCATAGGCTAACTTCTACTGAACATAGCTAGTGTTGAATTTTCTTGTGTAAAAGCTTGGCATTCTCTTCCTGTGTATCTGCGAAATATAAATTCTTACAGCAAGTTCAGGCGTGCTTTAAGGAGGTATTTTGTTGATAGCTATGTTACAGATTTGTGATATTGTAATTATGTTTTTTTTCTTGTTGTGTATTATGTTGGATAGTTGTGTAACGGCTATGTTGAAATGTTTCCTTCTACGTTGGTGTGGTTCGTTGTAGTCATGACTTATGTATAACATGTTTACTATAGTATTTTTGTGATAAATATGTTTAGCTTCGTAATGCTGTTTAACTAAACTTTTTTTTAACCTTACCTGAAAATTCCTCTTGTTAGAGGTAATTATAGAAGGGCTTGGTGATTATGTTTTCATCAATAAATCCTTATCCTTATTGTTTGTGGTTGTTCCTTTCTGTTTTTTTCATTCTAATGCTCCATGTGTTCACTCTCTATCACAGGGGCGGAGCTGGCGAATGTTGTCAATGAGGCGGCTCTGTACGCTGCACGTAACGTTCGTAAGAAAGTTCTGTTGAAGGACTTTGAGTACGCGGTGGAGAGAATAGTGGGAGGTGCGGAGAAAAAGTCTTCCGTGAGTGTCTTTTTACCTTCCTAATATCTATTATATACGAAAAATATTATTCATTAAAACCTTCAGATTCTTTCTTTCCACTGAAATCATTACCTACTTAGTTTAGTAAAACTTTGGGTCCATGAATTAGGATGATGTGTTGAATAAATAATTGATTCATATTTATTTGGTGCCTTTTTTTTTGCTTTCTAAAGTTATTTGATTGAGGTACCATTAATACCAAAGCTATTATTATACTACAATGAGATAGACCACTTTCGGAAATTCCTGTTCCAAATATGGTTTGTGCTGCTACCTCTGTTTAAAAGTGGCTACTAGCCTTGTTCTGATTATACAATTAATTTTCAAAATTTAATATAAAAATATAATTTTCTGAAAGAACATTTCTATTAAATAACAAAAAGTTTCAAATTTTCTTTGCGATGTTTTAATTGCTATATCTTAATGTTGCATTTGGTTGCTAACGGTTGGTATCATTTTGATGCTGCAATTTTTTAAACGGAAATTTCCAACAGTTGTGTATCTTATTGTACTATAATATCTTTGGAAATACTGTAGCGTTATTTTTTTCATTAACTTTCTACTTATAACTAAACTAGTGGTATTAATTAGGCTCATACCCTAACCTTTAAAGGGGAATTCTCCCCTCAAATAACTTGACGTGCACCCTTCACCCGTTTCTAACCTTCGTACCTCACAGACGGTGAGTCCCGAGGAGCGTAAGATCGTAGCATATCACGAGGCAGGTCACGCTCTCGTGGGGTGGATGTTAGAGCACACTGACGCCCTCCTCAAGGTGACGATAGTACCCAGAACTTCTCACGCCCTTGGCTTTGCGCAGTACAAACCCATGGAGAGGAAACTCTACACCAAACACCAGGTAAAGAGAAATGACTGAAAAATAGAGAGATAGGATGCATACGAATTATCGGTCAGTTACACATGATACGCACGGGAACATATTGACTTGATGTTTATATATCCTGTTTCTATTCAATTTTCAAATTTATTTAATCTATGAAATAAATTAGACTAAGCAGAAAATTTAATTTTAATTGAATTCATTAAAATAACGTAATAATGGGAAATAAATTGGTATTGATGATGACCCGTTATTTTTAACGGGAAAGTACACTAGTTATTTAATATTTATTTTTATTGGTACTAGTACAGTACCTGTTGTTCATTCATTTAGTGTTCTATCAATATAATGGGTTTAAGATTATATTCAAATGCACCCATATTAATATTATTATATTCAATTTATCAAAAATTATATTTTTACTCTTCAGAATAAAAACTCTTATTCCAATTGATAATAATTCTAGTGTGACCCCCGTAGCAATGATACTGCAGCAAATTATTAGTTTTCTATTTCTGTGTCTTTTCTTTTTCTTTTCTATACACCAACTTTATGAGGCGCTGTTGATAGAATGACTGTTTAACCCATTTTGTGTCACACGGACAGACAGACGGACGCGGCTTTTATTATTGTATAGATTTAACGTTTATTTTTGTATTCATGATACGCTGCAGGGAATTATGAATACAAAAAATATCATGAATGCCAAAATAAATTTTTTGAGTGTTTTGCCAGTTGTTCGAGAGGATGTGCATGGCTCTTGGTGGGAGAGTGGCAGAGTCTCTAGTCTTCAACAGAGTAACGACAGGAGCAACGGACGACCTGCAGAAAGTAACTAAGATGGCTTATGCTCAGGTGAGATTATAAGACATTTCAAGGTTCTTAACCAATTAAAGTACTGTACTTTCAATGTTCTTAGCCACTGCAATGAGTTAAAGTACTGTACTTTCAATGTTCTTAGCCACTGCAATGAGTTAAAGTACTGTACTTTCAATGTTCTTAGCCACTGCAATGAGTTAAAGTACTGTACTTTCAATGTTCTTAGCCACTGCAATGAGTTAAAGTACTGTACTTTCAATGTTCTTAGCCACTGCAATGAGTTAAAGTACTGTACTTTCAATGTTCTTAGCCACTGCAATGAGTTAAAGTACTGTACTTTCAATGTTCTTAGCCACTGCAATGAGTTAAAGTACTGTACTTTCAATGTTCTTAGCCACTGCAATTAGTTAAAGTACTGTACTTTCAATGTTCTTAGCCACTGCAATGAGTTAAAGTACTGTACTTTCAATGTTCTTAGCCACTGCAATGAATTAAAGTACTGTGCTTTCAATGTTCTTAGCCACTGCAATGAGTTAAAGTACTGTACTTTCAATGTTCTTAACCACTGCAATGAGTTAAAGTACTGTACTTTCAATGTTCTTAGCCACTGCAATGAGTTAAAGTACTGTACTTTCAATGTTCTTAGCCACTGCAATGAGTTAAAGTACTGTTCATTCAATGTTCTTAGCCACTGCAATGAGTTAAAGTACTGTACTTTCAATGTTCTTAGCCACTGAAATGAGTTAAAGTACTGTACTTTCAATGTTCTTAACCACTGCAATGAGTTAAAGTACTGTACTTTCAATGTTCTTAACCACTGCAATGAGTTAAAGTACTGTACTTTCAATGTTCTTAACCACTGCAATGAGTTATTACTGTATTTTCGCTGTCCCCAGGTTCGCAATTTCGGTTTCAGTGACAAGGTAGGTCTGCTGTCATTCAGAGAGCCAGAGGAGTCCTCACAGTTCACTGGTCTCAGGCCTTACTCCACCAAACTTGGTGAAGCCATTGATGAAGAGGTTGACAAACTCATTTTCGAAGCTTACAAAACCACTGAACAAATCATAGAAAATAATATGGACCAATTGAAAATAGTGAGTAGTTGTTTACAATTGCTATTCTGTACATTTAAATACTATTTCTATATAGTTATATGTAGCTAGTGTGTAATTTATTTGTATTTTATTATTGAAGGTGAATGCACAAATAATGAACAGACTCAATTAGTGAACGCCCCTCTATATTATTTATAGTATTTCCATTTAAATCTCCCTATGTTAGTGTTCTAAATGAGTGTAGAGTAAATATTCTAAATATCGCCTCTTTTCGAATGCATCTCTATTGGTGTATTCGTCAAGAGTTTGCTCTGTATATTATTACCAATAAACCAAACTAATTCATGTCTCTTTTCCTGTTACAGTTAGCAGAAACTCTCCTGAAGTTGGAGACAGTGGACTATAACAAAGTAGAGGAGCTCTGGGGGCCTCCCCCACACGGCAACAAGCACAGTATTGACCCCCTGGCTTTCGAGGTGGAGCTCAAGGAGTGGGAGAATGCGGGACAACTTCCCCCCGAGCCTTAGTGCTCCTCTGTATTATATGTAACTTTTGTTCTGTACTTATTAAAGACTTTAAAAACTATAGCATTTATTTAACTCCTTTTCTTAGCACTAGAAATACCTAGAACTGCCATGCAGTTAAAATGACTGCTTTTTATATTGCTATTGTACGAGATATATTTACTTCCTTCTAGCATTTAGTGTTAAAAAGTAATATTTTATTGAATAATTATAAAGAACTGCCACGCATCCGAAAAATACTAGAACTAACAAGTGGTCAAAATTTGTTTTTCAAATTTCAAACCAGTGAGGTACTCTTTTGCACACATGTTGAGCAAGTACTGACAAACACTGTTGCCAAATCTCATTTTTCTTGGGACATTTCCCGACCTGTTTCTGGTAAAATAAGTAATCGGTAAGTCGTATAAGAAGCTGCTGCTTCTCTGACTATGCAATCTATTTCAATGGTGACCGGTACATTCCACCCCACTATGGAGTAAGTTTGGTTAGTCATTAATATTAATCATTTATTAATATTTTGAATAATGCTAATTCTTTAATCAAATTTAACCTTTTGTTGGCCAATCACAAGCTTTTATAAACCGCGTTTATCGCTTTATTGCAGATCACTATTTTGTGAATAATTTCAATAATATTGATCGCACAGTAGTGAAACTTTAGTCACTGGAAGATTGCTTCTATGTTAGTATCTTGCTGAAATATTTTTTGAATCCATGAGAAATTTGGAAAGTTATGAACGTCTATGTATTTTGAAGTCATTTTAACTGTCCATCGCTTTATTGCAGCTCTGTGAAAAAGCCAAAAAATGGGCGATTAACTTCTACCGAGAGGATAAAATTGTAGCAGGTCCTGCAGAAGGGAGAACTCTTCTATATTTAGCTTTATAACTTGGAAGGGATAAGAGAACAATAGTTTATTTTGTGGAAAATCCCGACACCAACCCAAGGAGAGATGAGGGTACGAGGAAAAGCTTTTTCCCTCGAAATATGCAAAAAACTACCCAGGCAGGTTATAAGGCAGCCAAATAACACTAGTGCCTCAATTTTCGACAAGGCTGTCATTGGTTATTCGTCCAAACAGTGTCTTAAATGAGACGAAGAGGAACGTTAAGCCCATTTCCAGGCCTCCTATGGACAAGACCCATAAGGAAAAAGGCATTAAATGTACACAGAATTACATGAAAACAAACTTCCTACTTGTTCTTTTAACAGATGAGGAAAGAGCCACACTTGATTGTCTGGATGGATGGGTTAAAGTTTGAATCCTACTGGAGCTGTTTATCCACACTGGTTTCGTCGTCAACAAGGAGGCTGTGGCTTTATGTTTTAAGCGGGCATCATTGTTGAAACGTTAATTGACCCTCTCCGAGTACCAGAGGGTGTAAACCTAACAATCCGATCCTACATTGCCTCTTTTGTTGAGTACTTGTTCCCTTGTCCTAATAGTTTGCAATTATCTCGTTGGCAAAAGATGATTTTCTTGTATTACTTCGAACAAACTCATGCTTGAAGGGTTACAACTTCTTTCCCCACATCTCTGGGCATCAAGTGAGAGACTCACATGACTTGATTGCCCTGTTCTCTGGTCTTAAGCCCCATTGAGCATTTCCGACCGTTTCATTTGAGACATTACATCAGGACTGTTTTGACGTAAGACCAATGACAGCCTTGTCAAAAATGGAGGCACTAGTATCATTTAGCTGCCTTATGACCTGCCTGCGTATTTTTCACATATTTCGAGGGGAAATTCTTTTTCTCTTACCCTCATCTCTCCTTGGGTTTGTGTCGGAATTTTCCACAAAATAAACTATTGTTCTCTTATCCCTTCCAAGTTATAAAGCTAAATATAGAAGAGTCCTCCCTTCTGCAGGACCTGCTACAATTTTACCCTCTCGGTAGAAGTTAATCGCCCATTTTTTGGCTTTTTCACAGAGCTGCAATAAAGCGATGAACAGTTAAAATGACTTCAAAATACATAAACGTTCATAACTTTCCAATTTTCTCATGGATTGAAAAAATATTTCAGCAAGATACTAACATAGAAGCAATCTTCCATTGACCAAAGTTTCACTACTGTGCGATCAATATTATTGAAATTATTCACAAAATAGTGATCTGCAATAAAGCGATAAACGCAGTTTATTTTACTACACATCATAACGCATGTGATAGAACACCGGAAAGAAAGGTTGTGTGAACGCACTTTATCAGTTCAATCTATTCTGAAGCTGTCTTTGGGCCCAAACTTGTGTAATTTGATTAATGTTTTGTTATTTTTTATGTTTTATCATTAGGGTTGTGACATTGCATATTATGCATATGCAGATATAACTTGCATATGTAATTTGAAACGCATATGCAAATAAGAAAGTGCATTTAAAAAAAACATACATGCATTTGGAATAACATATTGACAATTAAAAAATTATATATGCAATATTAATTGTCCATATAAAAATAAAAGAATAATATTTTAAATTAAAATATTATTTATAAAAAGAAATTGTACATGAATATGATAAAAGTAAATATAAAATGAACTGAGATAGACACTTCAGGCAAGGAGGAGATGTACTGTTCTCAGGCGAAGTAACGGTAATCTTTTTTAGAGGGATATCAGAATTTCTCATATTAGGTCTTTCTTTCTTAAACCAGACACGGTAACGAGAGCACCGTATACTTCTTTCTAGCATTCATTAGTTTATATTTTCCCAAAGTTCCTTTTTGTTTTGTGTTTTCTTCTTCATTCTTTTCACTTTCTTCCGTATTATGCTTTGGGAAGGGGAGGCTCTAACCAAGATATTTTTGAATAAAATTTACTTTTTTTTTCATTTCAGAGAACCTAGGTAGTCATAATTTAACAAAGGTTAAAAGTTTTGTCTTTAAATCATCTCTGAAATTATAAAGTTTTCATTTTATTCAAAAATTAAATAATAACTTATTAGTACTTTGAAAAATTATATTAATAACTCATTTAAATAAAAAATACTAGTTAGGTACTTTACTTCTAATTTTGTACAAAGTAATCAGTAGGTAGGTAGTTAGTTACCTAGGCTACATATATTTGTAAAATTGGTAACCTACGAATAAATTGATATAGTATTGCATTGTTATGACACCTATGTTACAAATAATGGACATTTCATATATTATTTATTTCATATTTTATTATGGCAATATTATGTTTGTTCTAATTTTAGCTACAGTAATTAAAGCTGATGAAAATGTTAACCAGTGCCCCTAATCAACGGACAATGGTGTTAGTAGTTAGTTTTTTGTTCCTATTGCAGCGGGAAAACAATTTTATTGAAATATTTTGTTACCATTCGATAGATTATTAAATTCTGAACAATTTGGAGTTGTATCACTCCCATGTTCAATCAACCGTTCAAGAGATATTCAAGAAGAAAGACGGATATTGTTCCTTCCATTGCTAATTTTCGTAGTGAATAGCAGTTAGTTTTTTGTCTATTTTGCTGCATAAAAACTATTATTTGAAAAATAATTGACATCGTTCAACAGATTATTAAATTCGAAAGATTTTTGGGTTGTATCATGAACGAGTTTAATCTACTGTTTAAGAGATATTCAAGAAAAAAGACAGAAATTGTTCTTTTCTCACACTAATCGGCGGAGTGCCCAGCTCTTGGATTTTTGTTTATTTTTTCATCGGTAAAACAATTATATTAAAATAATTTTATTTCGTATGATAGATTAATTGATATGATAGATTGATAATATGATAGATTAATTAACACCGCTATGGCGAGTGCTACAGTGTAAACGGGCTTTAAGTCCGCTCTTACACGACGGGTATTAAACATGAAGAATGTAACTATGATACGCACGGGAATATATTGACTTGATATTTAAATTCCCCTGTTTTTATTCAATTTTTAAAAGTCTTTTATCTATAATAATAAATTATTAATAGACTATGCAGAAAATGTAATTTTAATTTAATTATTAAAAGTAACCTAATAACGGGTAATAAATTGGTATTGATGATGACCCGTTGGTTTTAACGGGAAACTAAATGGTTTTATATATAACACATCCATCGTGTACTTCTAAAGTGATATTATTTCGAACGAGACATTATTAACAACCTGTGTAAGATTTGAAAATAGGATCGAAACAAGGCCGTCTATCGAAGCTGATGTTAGCCGCATAAATAGGACTCCTTTGATTGTAGTTGTGGAGAGCAGAAAAGTGCTATACTCTCGTAGTGCTAACTCTTAAGTTTTTGAAATATGTATTGTTTACTTCATGGTAACAAAATTACCTGATAAAAATGATGTCTAAAGAATACAAAATAAAAATAAAAAAATTCGTAACATGGAACGATAATTTGAAGAATACAAGGTAGTAACTCTATTTCGTATTCTTTGTGGGAAAGAGGTAGGTTAAATGAATAACAGTGAAATGTAGTAGGGTAAGTTTGCATGGTCGGCAGTGTACATAAAGATAAAAAACAGAATAAAATATTCTACTTCTTGCCTGTACAGCAATGCTGCACCTTACATGGTTAAAACGATGTATGAGATGAGAGTCCTGTATCCTGAGAGGATGCATATGTTACATATTTGACGCACGGACTACATCATGGAATCTTAATTGATCTGAATATGCTATCATAACTAACAAATACAAAAGCTGTACCTGAAGTTTGGTAATCGAAGCACAAAATAACTATACCAATCCACCTATTAGTTGACAAATGGGACAACGCAACGGTTAGGTGTCGTGTCTGTCTCCTCGCCATTCATGCTTTCAGCGGTTGCGACAGTACCAACAAGGTGTGTCTAAAACCTTTGACCTGAAAGCATCCACACTGTACGGGTTTGAAGTAGAAGAGCTGTTACCACAGATAACAAGTAATGCTGAGAAGTTCCTTTATGTCTGAATTAAAGAAGACAGACTGTTCCACTTTCAATGAGAGCAGTACCACAACTCCAAGAAAGAATTAGACTTCAACCAGCTTGTGTGTTGTTCATCAACGCTACGGGAACACATACAGCGAGCATATCTTCAATGTAAAATGTGGTTGCAAGCCCCAACTCCTGCCATCAATAAACCAGATCCACTACAGAACTGATTTGATGCCATAATAACACGAGTATTGTCCAGACCCATTGACCTGCCTCCTCCTTGAAGATGACCAACAGCATCTTGTATGAGTATCAAAACGTGCACTTACAGAGACAGGAACAATACAGCTGCGATGTTTTGTGGTTGGTCACCGTTGTAGTAAAGACTACGTTCCAAAATAGGATGATGAAAAAGTATGAAGAGATTATGATATATTTAGTTTAGACTCGAGTTCAGTCTATAAATCTTCAGGAATCAAGTAATTTAAAACAGGAATAGGATCAATATTACGAATATTGTTCTAGTGCTTAACTATCTGAAATCAGTTTTTGGCAATTATCTCAAAAACCATTGATTTTTGGATGTGGAGATGTACAAGTGCCCCCTAATGAAGTGGCCAATGCGCAAATTTGGAGGGGTTGCAGAACTTCCTATGTCCTACGATTCTGTGTTACATAGGACCTTCATAGGAATCTGTACCAACAAAATATTGTTAGTAGACCTTCAATTTCGCTGATACACTTAAGGAAAGTAATGGTTAGGCATGGTTACTTAATATATAAGTGTTTAATGAATTCCTGGAGTGTTTAGGTCTGTACATTAAAGTGCATGCTCAACTATCATGAGCTATTAGAGTAATAGAGAAGCTTGAATCTCAAGGACTGGCCATATCCAAAGCAGTAGTTATGATGGATAAAATGAAAGTTATTTGAATGGCAAATATGATATAACAATGGGTTTCATGAAAAATAAATCACCGTGTTGTTCAAAAATAATTGCTATTCTGCACAATAGGATTATAAATGTAAGGAGATGACACCAGATGACACTGGTGGTCTTCATGGCTTCAAGGAATTGGCTGAGAGTCTGTCTAACAAGATTCGTGCTACAGACTCCGATATCCACTAGAATGACCTTTTTTTGTTTATCAAAAAATCATGCAAATGCAACGGACTCAGAAAAGTTCCTCAGAATAAATTACAATCTCCATTCAGTTTCACAATTTAAACTCCTTGTCGTTCTTAATATGTTCTGAAACTCGATTTTGAACCAAGTTCGGTTGTAGGAGCATGTCTTCAAATGGATCGTGCAGAATGATGAGTCGTAAAGGAAATCTTCTTTGGGGGAGTATATGGAGCAATGGATGTGAATGCAGTAAACTGTTAATTAGCATTGAAACACAGAGAACGGGATTCAATCAGTCTTTGTCAACTCGCCTGACACTGATGTCCTTGTCAATTTCATCTTCTACTTCAACACAACCTGGCAACTACAAAAGCTGTACGTGAAACTTGGTGATCGAAAAACAAAAACTCTAACTGTCTAATAAAATTACTAATATAAAATGATATACATCTTGTTTGAAAAATATATATATATATATATATATATTTGATGCGTGTACCATATATGTACACTTCGCCGGTTGAGAACATTTTCTGTGTATATATAATACTACATATATGTTGCATATCGCAGTCAACATACAAAGCATTTACAGTTCATTGGAATTTTGTTATAGGGGTAAATTCCTATTCATTGAATGGTTCCACATTTGCGATCATTTAATTAAGAAGAAATTAGAGTTAAATTATTATTGTAATTTTTTCTTATATGATCGAAATTGTGGAAGGTGCTATTACTCGGAATTTACCTTAATATTAAAAGCCCATTATTTTGAACTATTCACTCCAACAATGATTAAAACAAATTATTCAAATAAAACAAACAAATTATTCAAATAAAACAAACAAATTATTCAAATAAAACTAACTAATTATTCAAATGAAACAAACAAATAAATAAAACTAACAAATTATTTAAATTTAACTAACAATTTATTCAATTAAAAACAAACAATTTATTTAAATCAAACTAAAAATATATTCAAATCAAGCCATAGAGTTATTCCATTGAATAGCATTAACTCTTTTATCACTATGGTAATATTTAATGAGGAATGTGATTATAAGTGAAGAGGCTATTCATATACTAATTATTAATGGACTCACTATATTTATATATCATATGACGACAATTTAAAAAGATTAATAAATCCTTTGATTAACTGTAATTATTTTAGAGACTATTTTCTTTGTTTTTTCTCTTGGGATTAAGAAAGAATGTTCTTCATATCAATTCATTAATTTAATTGGCTTATAGGGCAATTGATAAATATTTGTTACTTGATGATGAACTCCAAGAATGAAATATTTATCTTGTTAATATTACTGATAAAATATCATCTACAATCATAAAAATATCACATGAATTGAAGGAGAGTTTTAACAAAATGTTTTAATGCTGCAAGTGTTTATCTTAAATAAATAGTATTCATAGAATCTACGGAATTTACTAATAATATTTTATTTACTTTTCCACTATCAACAGAGAAACATTAAACTGAAATTAATGTGTAAATTAAATTTAAATTTGAACAATATTTAAATAACATTATATTCAATTTTATTCTATTTTTAGGTTTTCATAAATTTGGTAGGTACCTACTACCTACTGCTTAGTATTTATACCAAAATTTATACCAAAATAATAAATGATATTTTATATCCATTTTATTGGAGTATGAAATTTCTTTTATTTTGATTAAAACCACTTGTATGCAAAAGCTCTAGAGTGGCTGATTTTATTAATTAGAGGAACATACACAGTGAGAGAAAAGAGATACAACAGAGTATCTCAGTGAGATAATAGAGATACAACAGAGTATCTCAGTGAGATAATAGAGATACAACAGAGTATCTCAGTGAGAGAATAGAGATACAACAGAATATCTCAGTGAGAGAATAGAGATACAACAGAAAATCTCATTGAGATAATAAAGATACTTTCAATTAATAGAATGATTCATTAAATATTACCCCTAACATTTAATCAAACTAACAGAAATAAGTTATTCCATTTTTAGTATAGCTATACATTTTTCTATAACCAACCGACAATTTCAGGTGGTTTTGTGCTGGTCTTGTCAGTTATACAACCCTGAAGTGAGTGAAAATATTATGAATGTTCCATATATATATAGGAGTAAAGGTGTCCATCATCAACGCAGTAATGGTACTCCTAAATTGTCCAACCTTACCACCAATGGCTCAGTGCTGTTTCACATTGTAGTGTTGGGTGAGCTCGTCATTTCGAACATTGCAGTTAGTCAATTGTGGAGTGTGGTTTTTGAAAGGATCTTTTTCCGTAGTTTTGTGGTGAGTATTCGATATATTTAGCTTCTATAGTATAACTTCTATAGTTTAGATATATAACTATATCGAATTTTGTTAAAATATGGTCGTTTACTTTATATTAGTTGCCTATTAGATATCTTCCACTTATACATTAACTTTATGGCACATTATTTTCATGGATATTAATTGTGTAATGATTAAGAATGGTAATTTTATTAATGAAATGTTCAATGGATAGAATAGAAATGTTCAATTAATAGTAGTAAGAGTAATTCGATGAATTGGTAGAGTTAAGATAGCTGTACTGATAATTTTCTTCTGTCTATATTATTGACAATATTCAAAAGAATAACTAATATTATTTTGTTTAACTAAACATTATGGTTAGGTAATTAGAAACTTGCCTAATGAATATAATTTGTATTTTTGTATTTGAATAAACTTCTTGCTTCTGTCTGGGTCTGTAGCTGAAATATTCCAATTTCATTGACTGATTCGTCAGCATTTGGCTACCGGTTCTAGGTATATTCCACCCCGGTATATTCCACCCAAGCTATATTCCACCCCGGTAAATTCCATCCTGTGACAATGTTCATTATGGTGACAATAAAAAGTCAAAGATTTTATTTCTAGATAGCCATTTGTTAAATACTTCGTCTTCATGAAGAAATAATTCAGACGATATCCTGAGACATTTGGACAATTTTTAGATGTGACATCAGTCAATTTTTGAAATTATATTCTAATATACAAAAATATAAATATTCATAATATGGTAGTTTATTTCAAAGTTAACATGTTGCGCAAATTATTATTAATTTTGCTTTATCCATGAAACTGTAGTACATGCACTTACAACAATGGTTGAAAGAGGTGTGGAGGGTCCCTAGTCGACTGGCAGAGAAAACCATTCAATGTTTTCGCTTTTTGCTTGTAAGTTGCTGTTTGGGATTCTAGGACAAATATTCCCGTGGTCAAAATCTCTCTATGTAAAAAAGGCAATGTAGTCTCAAAACCCTGTACCCATCCCCTTCAAAAACCTCCGGGTCAAAGAAAAGCCTTCAGTCAAAAACCATTTTACACCACTTTTACTCGAATTAAAAGAAACAAATTCAAAATAATATGAAAATAACTAGTAGTACTATATGACATCATCTTACAGTTAATATCACTGTTGTGTTGGCGATAGTAAAGAAAATCAGCTTGTGATTGAAAATCATGATATGTCAATTGATAAAGTGTTTACACAACCTTTCTTTCTGCTGTTCTATCACATGTGTAGTGAAAAATATACAACTTTTGACTGACCGACAAAAGGTTTAATTTGCTACAATGAAAATGCAAGTTACCTAGTATTATATAAAATATTAATGAATGATTAATATCAATAACTAACAAAACTAACCAGTAAAGTGGAGTGGAATTTACCGGGGTGGAATATACCTAGGGTGGAATATACCGGGGTGGAATATACCGGGGTGGAATTTACCGGGGTGGAATATACCGGGGTGGAATATACCGGGGTGGAATATATCTAGGGTGGAATATACCGGGGTGGAATTTACCGGGGTGGAATATACCTAGGATGGAATATACAGGGGTGGAATATACAGGGGTGGAATATACCGGGGTGGAATATACCGGGGTAGAATTTACCGGGGTGGAATATACCGGTCACCTTGGCTACCATAATTATAAGCTTATTTTCTTCTTCATTCTCTTCATTTCATTCATTTTTTACGTGTTTTAACTTTTTGTGAGATAATTAATAAAATTATTATTATTATGGTTAATACTTGTATATAAGTATTTAATGTACTTTCCTGTTTTATTGAGACACACCTCAATGAATCCACGGTTGAGGACGGATCAGCTGCCGGGGTTGTGGAGAACCGTAAACGTCAGAAATACTCCGCCCTTGGAGATGCATACATATTTGAGCCAATTGCTATAGAGTCCACAGGAGCACACGGTAGTACGACCTCCTCAATCATGAAGTCCATAGGTAGACGCCTTGTTGAGACAACGAATGATCCAAGAAAGTCTGCCTGTTACAACAGCGAATGGCTCTTGTTATCCAGAGAGGGAATGCCTTCAGCTTCCTCTCAGCCGCAAAGGTGAGGTTTTAGGGCTGTCGAGTTTTTGCTCTTCTGTAAAGATTTTATTCTTCTTGTTTTTAATGGAAAAATATCATCTGTAAAAAAATGCTTTATTGTTTGTTGTTTGGAAACTAGTAATTATTTTCTAGTTTATCAATAATTATAAACTGATGTTAATAATATTATTTCAATAATGTTATCCTTTTCTTGTTATTCAATGATTCAACAAATAGTATTCCTCCTCTGATCATTCCACTTTATACTCTATATACAATTGATATTTCGTATATATTAATAACTATATTATATATGAGTAAAAAAATGAAGTTAGTAATATCGAATGAAATCGAGGATATATTTTGTGGCATCCTTTATTTATAGTGTATAAATAAGGGCGTATAAATAATACCATACTATCTAATCACTCCTGTTACAATATTGCAAACAGAGCTCTGAGAAGAAATTTTATAAAATTATGTTTGCATTTTACATTTATTTTCAAGTTCTTTAGTTAATTCCTAATAGTAATTAGATGATTTCTATATTTAGAATAGATATAAGATTATATATCTTTTAATATAATAGTGTTACATAGGAGTTAGGTATAGGAAGTAGGTGTGATATTTACATCCCCTGATGTATAGTTTTCTCGTTTTTTCTTGCAATGTTATTATTAACAATATTCCTAAATAAAATGAGGATTCTCAACGCAGAGCATAAATTCCCTCTTCTCAATGTTTTATGTATTGTTTTGCATAGCACCAACACACCGAGGGAGCAATCTAAGCCAGTTATTGCACATTGCAATGATATGCACAAGGCATCTTAATTCATAAAAACATTCACTGATTTATCGTTAGAGGTAAATTCTTCTGGGATGTGATGTTTGGAATTATATTGAACTGTTTTGACTCTAAATCTGAAGTAACTTTGTACAATAACACAGCTATAAAGTCCACTTTGCATTAATTTATCATATGTCATTCCATAGCGCAGAAATCAAGTTAATTTGTTATTTTGTCAGCAAGCTCTATCACTCACTCCTTATTGTTGTTGTACATTGCCAAATGCAGGAGTTGGACAAAATATTGGAATCTTCTTGCAGCTCTGCCGTGGAATCCAGTTTTGTGCAGCTCCCGTCCAACAGTTTTCGTGATAATTTGTTCTAAAGGTATTCATTGAGCTGTGCAGTTATTTTAGGAGCTGTGGTCTTGCAATTTTCTCTAGCAATTCGATTTGCAGTTCGACAGTCTCCTTCAGACAAGTTTCACTTTCGATCAGACCTGTATTTTGCTCTGGACGTTTTTCCTTCTCTTTCAAAGGGAGTCATTACTTTTGAGACAGTAATTCTTGTGACGCTAAACATATACTTCTGTTAATCACTAGCGCCTGCTATACCAGCACAAACAATTAGGCCTCTTTGAAAGTTCGAGAGGCCTGCTATTTTTTAAGGTTGTAGCTATTTTAAATTAACAAATAACCAATTATTATTAAACAAACAAAATAAATATGAATATGTCATGATTACTTGTGCTCTATTATTATGCTGCCAAAATGTTAGGTGTTTTCATTTTCATGTTCAAATCGGTACATTTGTAGGGGAAATTCACAGTACTCGGAAAGTGACATTTAATATAGATCATGATAAGTTAATCAGAAATATCTAAAAATCAGATTGGTTAATGACCAATACTGATACCCACTTTCTAACTCCGGGTATTCTGACGTTACTCTAATAAGTGAAAGTGTTTGAAATGAGTAAACAACTCCTTGAGAAATACTACTGCATTGCTTGGCTGATCTATCGGTTGTACTGCATTGCTTGGCTGATCTATCGGTTGTACTGCATTGCTTGGCTGATCTATCGGTTGTACTGTATTGCTTGGCTGATCTATCGGTTGTACTGCATTGCTTGGCTGATCTATCGGTTGTACTGCATTGCTTGGCTGATCTATCGGTTGTACTGCATTGCTTGACTGATCTATCGGTTGTACTGCATTGCTTGGCTGATTTATCGGTTGTACTGCATTGCTTGGCTGATCTACCAGTTGTACTGCATTGCTTGGCTGATCTATCGGTTGTACTGCATTGCTTGGCTGATCTATCGGTTTTACTGCATTGCTTGGCTGGTTTATCGGTTGTACTGCATTGCTTGGCTGATTTATCGGTTGTACTGCATTGCTTGGCTGATTTATCGGTTGTACTGCATTGCTTGGCTGATCTATCGGTTGTACTGCATTGCTTGGCTGATCTATCGGTTGTACTGCATTGCTTGGCTGATCTATCGGTTGTACTGCATTGCTTGGCTGATCTATCGGTTGTACTGCATTGCTTGGCTGATCTATCGGTTGTACTGCATTGCTTGGCTGATCTATCGGTTGTACCGCATTGCTTGGCTGATATATTTTATTTCTTTGTCTTAAATTGTGTTCGATTTTTAGAGACAGTTTTGGTATTTTTCCAATGATTTTATTTGGAATGAAGAGTGTCACATTTTCATGTTTGAGAGAATAATCACTCTGTCCTATTAATAACTTATAAATTGATTAGATAGAACATTATGCAATGGTTAAATTAGAGGTTAAATATAAATTTTAGATTAAGATTAATTAATAAGGTGCATTTTTGGTATTATATATTTTCAAATTCCCTATATTTGAAAGCCATTAAATAATTCTATACTTCAAATTAAATACCATCCTTATTAGAGTTTTAGAATATTTAAAAAAAAATTAACTTTTAAATAAACAAATAAAAACGAAATTAAAATTTATTTTAACTCATCTCCTCTTTAATGAATTGTCAAACCGTGAAAATATTGAATCTTCAAAAAACCGAATAACAATAACATCCTTTCCAACCTTCACTCCGGTTTTTATAATTTAGGCACTTATAAATAATTCACAAATCTGAACCACTTGACACCGTAAAACCGCATCTATTATCTATTATTTAACTCTTAATTTATATCATAAATTCTTGATCTATAATTTAAAAATAATATTTTTTATCTCATCTCATTTCTAATTTTATTTTTGGTTTTAGTATGAAAGTATTATTTTCTATATTAACATTTTCTGCATTAAACCTTATGCATAAAACATCAATTTGCAAGACGAAATGCCACATCATTTCGAAAATAAATTCCTTTTAATGTTAACAATAGTAATCACAGCAGAATTTTCTATCTGGAGAAATTTGGGTCGGACGGGGTATCACTGCGCATACCCTTTTTATGAGGTACCACTCCGCACCCCTTATAATTTTTAAACCACTTGTTTCAGCCTAAATCTGATTGCACCATCATTTCAAGCATCTTCTTTTATCCCATACACATCATGAAGCACCATTATCCTATTAGTATTTCTAGAGCTGAGTCGCGATATATGTAGTGCTCTCAGAACGATCTGAAAAAAGTTTGCGATGGTGATTTTCAAATCCCACAAACTCTCCAATAACTCTACTACCAAGATTTAGAGATTCATATTGTTTTAACATTTTAGCACAAACAATAACAGTTACATTATGTCAAATTTTCAACTTCTCAGTTTTAACGGTTTTTGTGCCACAACCATGCGCAGTGATACCCCAGATAATTAAGAGGTAGGGGTATCACTGCGCATCATTAATAACCATATTCGTATGTGAATAAAAATAAAATTTTGAGTTTTTAGCTCTTAATAAAGGCATAAATATTGAATAAGGTTTAATTCAATTATAAATTTGATTAATAATAAACTTACGTTCGTAGTAGCTATGCAACTTGATGTGGGGGGCATTAAGATAGGGAGAGTGGGTATTTGGGGGGGGGGGGATGTTTTAGAATTAAATATTGATTAACAATAAGCGTACGATCGTATTATATTACTTGATCTAAGTAGTTAACTAGTCGCATAAAATTTAAGTGTTAAATATTTGTTGCAGATTCATTAAATATGTGTATAAAAAGCAAGGGACAAGTAGATTGGGGAGAGGGCATGTAGAGAGGGAAACACAGACGTTTAGATGAGGGGAAGGAGGATTTAGATGTGGGAGAGGGGAAGTAGATGGGGGAGAGAGAGAAATAAATGTGGAAAAGGGGGATTTAGATGGGAAGAGAGGGAGATCTCAATGAAGAGAGTGATTAAAATAGTAGGAGAGAGGGATTTAGATGGGAAGAGAGGGGATTAAGATGGAGAAAGAAGGGGATTTAGATAGGTGGGAGGAGGGGCATTAAAATGGGGACAGGAGTTATTTAGGTGGAGGAGATAAATGCTATTATTATGCAATGAGCAGTAATACCCCTTCATGTGCGCAGTGATACCCCGATGCACTCACTAAAAGTTACACACAAAAAATTGCCAATAAGTATTTTATTTATTTAGCTATTATTTCGAAACTAGTTAATAACCATCCTCATTCATGACCATTTCATCACGAAAAAAAAAGATTCTCTAGTACCTTCAGTTTTCGAGTAAATACAGAGTTTGCGCGATTGTGCGCAGTGATACCCCGTCCGACCCTATATATAGCATGATTTTCTGAAAGATGTATTAATTTTTAAAGGTATGTAGTTAGAATTATGGATATAACTGTTGGTCCTTATTACAGTTTCAATTGCACTATAATCATACTATGCTTTCTTGTATTAATTATATTTTGGCGAGATACATTTTTTAATATATTACTATATTTAATTCTAGCTTTTCATATACAATATATATATTGTTCAATAAATGACTAAATAAAATGCATGCGTGCATAGTAAGAAGCATTGTGTCTGAGGTATCTTCCTCAGCTCTCCCCTGCAATAGATTTCATTGTTGAGACTAATAAGAAACCATTGGATGAATTGAAACCTTCCCATGTCGAATCATGTTCTTTGTGAATCTTAATAAATACTTTACGGAGGAGGAACGTGACCGGAGTAGAGTTATTTTGTCTCGACTTCTTTAGTTCGGTGAATTCAAACTAAACCTTTGGAAGAATTAGGTAATTTCCATGACTGTTGAAGTAATATATTCTTCACTATTAAGTGAAATGATTAGGTAATACATACACAGGTGTAGTTAGGGTAATACGTACACAGGTGTAGTTAGGGTAATACGTACACAGGTGTAGTTAGGGTAATACGTACACAGGTGTAGTTAGGGTAATACGTACACAGGTGTAGTTAGGGTAATACGTACACAGGTGTAGTTAGGGTAATACGTACACAGGTGTAGTTAGGGTAATACGTACACAGGTGTAGTTAGGGTAATACGTACACATATGTAGTTAGGGTAATACGTACACAGGTGTAGTTAGGGTAATACGTACACAGGTGTAGTTAGGGTAATACGTACACATGTGTAGTTAGGGTAATACGTACACAGGTGTAGTTAGGGTAATACGTACACAGGTGTAGTTAGGGTAATACGTACACAGGTGTAATTAGGGTAATACGTACACAGGTGTAGTTAGGGTAATACGTACACATGTGTAGTTTGGGTAATACGTACACAGGTGTAGTTAGGGTAATACGTACACAGGTGTAGTTAGGGTAATACGTACACATGTGTAGTTAGGGTAATACGTACAAAGGTGTACATAGTTCAGGTAAGAGGTGTGACTATGAATTATATTAATTGTTTAAAATATTCTGTAAGTATAGCTAGATTAGCTACGTATACCGGGTTATTTTTACTAGTAAACTGAATATCTAGCTTTAAATGTACTGGGTTCACATTATTATTTATTACTGACAAACTGACGTTACTATTCCTGTTCAATTTTATCACCATAAATAATGAAACATTTTGTTGTACTTGCAATGAATATTTGATTAATAATATTTTTAAAATTTAAAAAAATATCATACTTATTATTTGTAAGATCTTATTTTGTTCGCAATATTAGACATTTTTTCTCTGTGCTTAATTGGAACCAGAAAAATCGATAATACATTAGTAACTACACAATCCTTATCAATTTCATTTTCACATTACACTAAATATTTCAGTCGATATGCGCAGTAATAAAAGAGTTCCAATTTTTCGATTGAAATCTGTTCTTTGACTTACAAGTTCCTAGTTGAGTTTAATTTAAATACATCATTAGTTCCAATATTTTGAAGAAGCGTCTAGATTAATTAATGGCCCCACTTATTAAAAGGCTTCGAATCCTCGCCATCAAACTATCTTCGATAATAACCACCAACTTTGAGGCATCATTCATCCTAACTCGAAACAGTGATTGATGAGTTAGGTCTGTCATCTGAGAAGAAACTCCCTCAACTCATTCCGAAAAAGGGATTTGAAACAATAATAGATAGTAACTATTAGCATTTAATAATTGTAGTTAACTGTAGAGGGTAATTCCATGTCAAAGTCTGCCTGTGACACAGTCAGAAGAGGGGAGGCTTTAATTATTATGCGTGCTGTTACTTCGCATGCAATGTCACGTGATTCTCTCAGAGGGAAACAACTCTACTTACCTTACCAAAAGAGGGAAACAACTCTACTTACCTTACCAAAAGAGGGAAACAACTCTACTTACCTTACCAAAAGAGGGAAACAACTCTACTTACCTTACCAAAAGAGGGAAACAACTCTACTTACCTTACCAGAAGAGGGAAACAACACTACTTACCTTACCAAAAGAGGGAAACAACTCTACTTACCTTACCAAAAGAGGGAAACAACACTACTTACCTTACCAAAAGAGGGAAACAACTCTACTTACCTTACCAAAAGAGGGAAACAACTCTACTTACCTAACCAAAAGAGGGAAACAACACTACTTACCTTACCAAAAGAGGGAAACAACTCTACTTACCTTACCAAAAGAGGGAAACAACTCATCAGTCTCACCAAATCAGTACTGCATTGCCACTACCTAACTAACCATCTCCTCACTTTGCACTTCTACGACACAAACAGCGGCTAGAAACACGCAGAAAACTCAAATGAATAACTATAGAAGGTCAGGTTAGCGGTTCTTACCACTCCCCCCCCCCCCCTGGTGGTTTCATTTTTGACAAAATGAATTCTTCACTGAGCTATTGTGTGTTTATTTTTCTGACGGTATTATTTGTCTAGAATCCTTACCTAGGTGAAACTTCCTGTGTTATTATCAATTACGCTTCGTCTTTTTGGTGTTAGTTTCAAAGTCATTGGAGAAAAAGTTCATTAAAGGACATTGAATTAAATGATAAACTTTTCTTTCTTGTTAATAAATCGATTGAGGGACAGTGATCATTTAATTAATTCTCAATTGCAGCGCCATCTTATGATGAACATCATAGGTACCGCACTTACTTTGTACTATCTATTTGTATGTTTTTATTAACGTTCTAGTTTACTTTATATTAATTCAATTTTAATTTATATATTTATTGAGGTATGTACATATTTTAAGCTGTACATATTTTAAGCTATTTATGTGAAGGAGCAGTTCGCAGCGCCCTTTTTGCCGATGCTGTGAAATTCACAGTTACATGCATATAATAATTTGCATTACCTGTTTTTAAATTTTATTTCAGACAAATGAATTCTCTCAAGTATATAACTACTTACCAACAAAATGATTTACTAAAAGGGCTGATATCTTACATAAGTTTGCTGTCCCTTTAAGTATATCTTGCTAAGCAATATTCATGGTAATAATTTGACGTAATAACACACCAACTAACTGGCAATTGTCATCACAAGGCAATCATGCGACATGTCCATTATACAGTAGTAGGGAGTGGAGAAACAACCAATGCTTTCCTAATATTATATTACCAGAAAAAAACATCAACAAATGGAAATAATTTGAACTGAAAATTAATCTAATTATATTAAATTTCAATATTTTAGGCACAACTTTTTCTTATTCATGCAATTTATATGATAGCCTCGAATGAATGCTCCTCGTTATATATATGTTTTCAATTATTTTCAAGCTAATAACTTAATAAAGACAAATGAATAGGCTCAAAGATATCTACCATTGGTGATATGAATAAAAAGATGGCTTCTGAGATCCATGTTCGCAGATCAATTATCTCAGTACAAACTATATGACAGGCACTCGTAGGTCGCATACCTCCGCCGCCGCTTATAAATTACCTTGACCATCTAATATACCTTGAGTTATAAATGACCTTGACCATAACCTTGGACCCGTTCGCTCCCACATATAATTTATCGATGTTTGCCACAACCAATTTTAGTTAATTAGTTATCTACAAACACTATATTATTGAATATTCCTCTTGTAAAATATAAATTACTTAACCGTGACGAATTTATTGACTTTGCATCTTGACATCAACTTGTGTAAAATTTTGTTTACTTTTATTTGATTTCTCTGTCTCTGAAAGCATTTTATTATATATATGAAAGGAAGATATGAACATTAGAGAGCAATAACTGGGATATAAATTATTATATTTAATTGATAATTTACTCTTATATTGATAAAATGTTTTGATTTATGATGAATAAAAGTAACTCAAATATTCTTACTAATAACCGTAGACTGAATGAAAATTTCACATTTTGTAGTTACTATTTATAATAGAGATGTTGTATCTAGTTATAGTTAATATATTGTATTTAATTATAGTTAATGTATTGTATCTAGTTATAGTTAATATATTGTATCTAGTTATAGTTAATATATTGTATCTAGTTATAGTTAATACATTGTATATAGTTATAGTTAGTATATTGTATCTAGTTATAGTTATTATATTGTATCTAGTTATAGTTAATATATTGTATCTAGTTATAGTTAATATATTGTATCTAGTTATAGTTAATATATTGTATCTAGTTATAGTTAGTATATTGTATCTAGTTATAGTTATTATATTGTATCTAGTTATAGTTAATATATTACATCTAGTTATAGTTAATATATTGTATCTAGTTATAGTTAGTATATTGTATCTAGTTATAGTTAATATATTGTATCTAGTTATAGTTAATATATTGTATCTAGTTATAATTAATATATTGTATCTAGTTATAGTTCATATATTGTATCTAGTTATAGTTAATATATTGTATCTAGTTATAGTTAATATGTTGTATCTAGTTATAGTTAATATATTGTATCTAATTGTTGAAGTTGTTTGTATTCTTAATTAATATCATTATTTTATTATAGTATTTGGAATTTGGAAAAAATGTAAATTACATGATAAAGGATTTTATCTATGAAATATTTATTCTCATTTTATCTATCTAAATAATGATTAATAGTAAATTATGTACAGTCAATGGAAAGTGTATTTGTAATGATTTAAAGTTTACTAATTTTATACTTACA
>CANNZV010001666.1:194268-216605 GCA_947561585.1 Caprella mutica
CATCATCACAGTGACTCTTTTCTCTGATAGTACATCATCACAGTGACTCTTTTCTCTGATAGTACATCATCACAGTGACTCTTTTCTCCGATAGTACATCATCACAGTGACTCTTTTCTCTGATAGTACATCATCACAGTGACTCTTTTCTCTGATAGTACATCATCACAGTGACTCTTTTCTCCGATAGTACATCATCACAGTGACTCTTTTCTCCGATAGTACATCATCACAGTGACTCTTTTCTCTGATAGTACATCATCACAGTGACTCTTTTCTCTGATAGTACATCATCACAGTGACTCTTTTCTCCGATAGTACATCATCACAGTGACTCTTTTCTCTGATAGTACATCATCACAGTGACTCTTTTCTCCGATAGTACATCATCACAGTGACTCTTTTCTCTGATAGTACATCATCACAGTGACACTTTTCTCTGATAGTACATCATCATAGTGACTCTTTTCTCTGATAGTACATCATCACAGTGACTCTTTTCTCCGATAGTACATCATCACAGTGACTCTTTTCTCTGATAGTACATCATCACAGTGACTCTTTTCTCTGATAGTACATCATCACAGTGACTCTTTTCTCCGATAGTACATCATCACAGTGACTCTTTTCTCTGATAGTACATCATCACAGTGACTCTTTTCTCCGATAGTACATCATCACAGTGACTCTTTTCTCTGATAGTACATCATCACAGTGACTCTTTTCTCTGATAGTACATCATCACAGTGACTCTTTTCTCTGATAATACATCATCACAGTGACTCTTTTCTCTGATAGTACATCATCACAGTGACTTTTCTCTGATAGTACATCATCACAGTGACTCTTTTCTCTGATAGTACATCATCTCAGTGACTCTTTTCTCTGATAGTGCATCATCACAGTGACTCTTTTCTCTGATAGTACATCATCACAGTGACTCTTTTCTCTGATAGTACAATATCACAGTGACTCTTTTCTCTGATAGTACATCATCTCAGTGACTCTTTTCTCTGATAGTGCATCATCACAGTGACTCTTTTCTCTGATAGTACATCATCACAGTGACTCTTTTCTCTGATAGTACATCATCACAGCGACTCTTTTTTCCGATAGTACAATCGTTATGCAAATAGATATGCCTATAATTATAGGTTATACGATAACTTACATTATTTATGTGTCAAAGTCACGATATTAATTTATGGCTAAATTATAGGTTTGAAGTATATTGAAAGTAACTTGTAATTATGTATTTACGTAATCGATATTTACTTCATAAGTAATGTTTTCCTCCATCAAGTTATATAGGTAAAAATAATACATTTATTGAAAATACATTTGTCTATAAATTATAGCTTGAAAAATTAAATACTCTTAATTATAATAATTTTTATTGGGCTCAATTAATATTTAATATTATTTGCTGTTTTCAGTTATTAGAAATACACTAATGAATTATTTTAATTTTATTATGAATCTCACGAAAATTATTGGAAATAGAACTATTTCAATATAATTAAATATATTTTTTATCATAAATATGTATAATATCATAATAAATAACAAGAAATAATAATACAGTGAATTATCTATTATACTTATTGTGTTATTTATTAGATTTATTACAAATAAGTGATTCATTAGATTTAACATGAATAAAATAGTGAATTATTAATTAGCTTTATTACAAAATGATTATTAATTATCTTTAGTACCGATTAAATAGCGATATTTGTTTTACTGCAAATATTTATTTATTTAACTTCTTAGCGATGAAGCAGTGAATTATTTATTATATTTATTGCAAATATTTATTTATTTAATTTAAAGCAGTTGTTTATTCCCGTCACGCCTGCCTATCGCGTTAAAGCGAGACTGTGAATTAATTTCACCAAAGTGGTCTTTAAGACTCTTTGTCTCTCCCGTACGAATAGCATTGCATGCTCTGGGTCAATAGGGGTGATGTGGGCAGGAGGGGGTGAGAGGGTAATGGATACTAGTATTGTTGTGAGGAAGAGGGTAAAGGGGTGTGGGTGGGTTGGGGTTTCCTGGGTAGCAATAATTCAAGCCTGTGACATCTTAAGAAATGAGAAAAAAATTTTTTTTAGAGACATCATTACTGGTATAACAAATTTTGTTTTTATTTGTTTCAGTAAAAAAAAATTGATGTTTGTCCGCCGGTGAACCAAATTGATTTCATACTAAAATACACAGTAATTAAAACTTAGATAAACTGTGAGATATGGTAATATTTACCTTTCAACTTTAGTTTCTATATATTGCTGAAGTTGTTAAACGTAAAATAAAATAAAATAAAATAAAACGTAAGATAATACACAATTTTTATTGCGAATTATCACTTTTAATTCACCATAGAATATTAACAATTATTAATTATTATAGCTAACAAATTATATGAAAAATTATCATGCTGGATTTATATATAAAATACAAAATTAAATTTTCACTATCTGATATTTTGTATTTAAATGATCAATAAATCCCTATTTTCATTTTACAAATCCAGTGACCCTTGGCAACCCCTCTCAGTGACGTCACTTCCCCCTCAGTTCTTTTACCATTGCTATGTTGGTTCGTAGAGGAACACTTAAACCTAATTGGAAAGAATTAAAACATGTAAACACACAAAAAGGGTCATATATCAGCTTAAATGCTACGAGATGTATTGCGTATAAATTCAGTTAGCAGTAGTTTTTAAATATTTTTCTAGTACTTTTTTTAAATTAGTTTTTAGTATTTTTTAGAATTAGATTTCAGTATTTTTACAATTATATTTTTTAGAGCTATTTATTTAAAATTAGATTTTAGTTTTCTTTAAATTAGTTTTTGGAATTTTTTAAATATTTTTTTAGTATTTTTTAAATATTTTTTTAGTATTTTTTAAATATTTTAGTATTTTTTAAATATTTTTTTAGTATTTTTTAAATATTTTTTTAGTATTTTTTTAAATTAGTTTTTAGTACTTTTAGAATTAAATATTTTCAGTATTTTCACAAATTGTGTTTAGCACTTTTTAAATTATGAATCAAAACTAATTTATACTCAATAAGAAAAGAGTAAATTCTAGGCAGACATCCGTTAAATAAACTAGTATATAATTCCGTGAAAATTATAATAAGTACATAGGCTTCTTTATGTATCCAGATAGAAATATATTACCGAACATTATTATGTGTTCCTATATATAAATAAATAGATTTTCTACTTATACGATAATGACAATTAATCCACTGTTTACCATTGACAATTTTTCGACTGGGTATCCGCTAAGCATCCCTGTTAATTACCAACGTCAGGTACATTAGAGGTTATATTTCTCTCAGTACCTACTCACATTGTCAAGGAAATTGTCGTGAAGAACAACTGATTTACGTAACAGTTCCCTTTCTGAACTAAAGGGCCGTACACACGTAGGGATTTTAAGTCTTTCTACCAGACTTTTTGCTAAGCTCCTCCTACTTTTTCCACGAGAATATAAGAAAAAGGGATTAATTATTATTTATTTTAGTTGTTATCCATAATACCTGCAGGTATCATGGATAACAACTAAAATAAATAATAATTATATAGTTTTTTCTTATAATCTCGTCGAAAAAGTAGGAGGAGCTTAGCAAAAAGTCTGGTGGAAGGACTTAACAAACCCTACGTGTGTACTGCCCTTTAAGAATCGTACGCCTGGTTAGAAAATTAAACCGGTGAAAATATCGTAACTGCTACAGAAAATAGTATCATATTTTCTTTCTGATAAAGACACTTTTGAATTAATTGGTGAACTTATTACCTTCGCAGATTGCGGAAGGTTATATTTTAGACGGTTCTAGGTATATTCCACCCCGGTAAAGATTTTATTTTCAGATGGCTATTTGTTAAATACTTCGTACCCATGATGAAATAACTCAAACGATATCCTGAGTCATTTGGACAATATTTAGAGGTAGCTCGAGTCAATTTTTGAAATATTGTCCTATATAATAGACAAAAATACTAATTTTCATAATATGGTAGTTTATTTCAAAGTTTACATGTTGAGCTAGTTAATATTAATTCCTTTGTAACATGAAACTGCAGTATATGCTCTTACAACAATGGTTGAAGAGGTGTGGAGGGGGTCGACAGCCAAAGACAACCCACTCAATGTTTTTGCTTTTTGCTTATAAGTTGCTCTTTTGGATTCTAGGACAAAAAATCCCGTAGTCAAAATCTCTCCATGGAAAAAAGGCAATAATCCTCCTAGTGTTAAAACACTTTGCAATAAAGCCCTCCATTCCCATCAAAATCCTCATGGTCAAAAATAAAACCTTCTATCAAATACCATATCACACAACTTTCACTCGAAGTCAAAATAACAAGAAGTACCGTATGACATCATCTTGCAGTTAATATCGCTGTTGCGTTGGCGATAGAGAAGAAAATCAGCTTGTGATTGAAAATCAAAATACCTCAACTGATAAAAAGCGTTCACACAACCTTTCCTTCTGATGTTCTATCACATGTGTAGTGAAAAATAAACAACTTGTGATTGGCCAACAAAGGTTTAATGTGCTACAATGAGAATGAAAGTTCCCTAGTATTATAAAAAATATTGATAAATGATTAATATCAATAACTAACAAACTTAACCCGTAAAGTGGATGGACCTTACCGGGGAGGAATATATCTAAGGTGGAAAATACCGGTCACCATTTTAGACAGCATTTATTTATCATCTTGTTACTCGCTTAACTCAAAAGCTATTCAACTAAATTACTGAAATTTGGTGGGACGATTGGTCAATATCCAGAAACCATTGAATTAGATTTTGGGAGTGTTCAGGTCAAAGGTCAAGGTCATTTAAAACTCAAAAAGTATTACACCAAAATGCCTGAAATTTGGTGGGACGATTGGTAATTATCTAGAAGACACTTGGTTATATTTTGGGAGCGAACAGGTTAAAGGTCAAGGTCATTTATAAGCGGAGGTGAAGGTATGTGCTCTATGAGTGCCCCTCATCTGGTTTTCATTATCTATTCATGCTTACTCTATTTGTCTAGTGTAAGTTCCGAGTAAACGAAATGTTCCACATTTACAATCATGAAGGAAAAATTATTTAATTTATCATGTTAACTCGTTATTTTAATTGGTCTCTCCTCACTATATTAACAATATTTAAATTTTTAACCATCCTCAGGAAATGAAACAAAATATAAAAAATATCTCAACCCAGTTTAGGCTATTTTATATTTAAATATAACGATTTTTATCACTATTAACTTTCAATTGACTAGAAAAAAAAAATAAAAAAAAAGTGAATAAAATATTATATGGGATAGAAAAATAATTAAATAAAAATATTAATTAATTCAAAAATATTGAATATAAATTAAATGAAAAAAAAGTAAATTAATTAAACTAGGTATAAATAAAGTATACAAAAAAATATATATACTAGGAACATGTATACTGTATAGTAACTGATGGTATCATGGTACATAGAGAATTTACATAACAGATAGCACGTACACTCAAATTATACGTTATGTCATTAAAATGAGCAACTGGTAATATTATTTGTATAAAGTATTACTTCCGACTTACTGTGCGAAAATTTAAAGTGGAGTGAGATGGATGACTGTGTTATTCAAAAAAAGATATATTGTGAAGCTATTTATCTTTTTACTTGTTAAAATTAATTATAAATCTGTGAAGAATTTGACAAATGGGTGTATAGCAGAACGTGCAAAAAGCAAAGAAAAAATTAAAAACTATACTCGTTAAATTACTGCACACTTTATTTGTAAATAATGGAAATAAAAAGTTATAATATTTAGTTATTAAAATTAATTAATTTTCTGTGGAAGAATAAAGTGTTTATAAATTTAAAAAATGATCCCTTCTAAATATTATTAAAAAACCATTGATCTATATTTTTTAAACTGTGAACGAATCGAAAAATGTATATATAATAATTACCAATATATTACTTACAATTTAAAAAAAAAACTTTTAAAACGAATATATAGAATATATAAAAAAATTAAAATTCCTCCAATAAACATACTATTCAAAAAAATTCCACAAAATACTAAAATTTTTATAATTTAATAAATGGGTGAAATTGTAAAAGATTCTCTAAAAACAATGAACTTAAACAGAATAGAAACTTAATACAATGGACTTGTATATCAAACACTTGGTATCTATATTTGTATGTTAATATAAAAACATGCACATTCATTCACACATGATATACATAGTCATGAAGGTTCAAAGTGAGAATTATTAACTGACACTCGAGGCTCTTAATTAAGTCTGTATAGAGCACAAAAGAAACGAAACTAATTAAGCCAACAATACGCACGACAACTCATTTAATTTTATGGCCGAATAAAATAAGTAAGCCGCGTTGTTCCCCTCCGGAAAAAAGTAATAAATTACATTAGTATCTGAATATGAACTAATGAATTACGAGGAATAAAGTACACAAGAGATAACGAAACTTTTGGCTCGAGTATTGTTGCAGTACATGAAATACAGTACCAATGTACTGTATTGGAGTAGATGAAATACAGTACCAATGTACTGTATTGGAGTACATGAAATACAATATCAATGTACTGTATTGGAGTACATGAAATACAGTACCAATGTACTGTATTGGAGTACATGAAATACAATATCAATGTACTGTATTGGAGTACATGAAATACAGTACCAATGTACTGTATTGGAGTACATGAAATAGAATATCAATGTACTGTATTGGAGTACATGCAATACAGTACCAATGTACTGTATTGGAGTAAATGAAATACAGTACCAATGTACTGTATTGGAGTACATGCAATACAGTACCAATGAACTGTATTGGAGTAAATGAAATACAGTACCAATGTACTGTATTGGAGTACATGCAATACAGTACCAATGTACTGTGTATACGCAGGGGTGGGCACATGTTGGGTTTTTCAGTGGCAAAATATGGAATCACAGTGCAGTTACCATTTTATTTTCGTTTTTTAAATTGCAGGGGATACTAAGTAATTAAATTTAGGTTGTATATTTTATTGATGTACGTTCGTCGTACAATCGTACATATTTTGAACATAAATATTGGTTGTAAACTTGTAGATTTATTATTTGTATTAAGAGAAATTAATAAATGATATATAATTTTGCTTTTCTTTTTTATGTTAAAATAATCACAGGATAAATGACAATGGCTACATACCTTATTAAAAAAGGGAATTGAATATTATTGCACCAATTCTTTCCAACGTAAGAAAAACTGATTTGGATAAAAAGAGACAGAAGTAAAAGTTTTAAACACCGACACTACTCTAATAATAAACTAAAATACCTTATTAACGGATTAAATTGACTATCACAGTATCAAGGTGAGTACTCACTCATAGACTCACAAATATTCTGTTATTCAATTAGTTGACCATCCTCTTTTATATTATCCTTTTAATTTATAGAGCAGTCATGGCTAAAAATTCTAAATTTTCTTTGGAAGAAAATAAAGCACCTTTGCCCTGGTGGGCACGAGTGCCGCTCAGAGTGCCAAAATAGCACTGAGTGCTGCATTTGCCCACCCCTGGTGTATAGTATTGCTGAACATGATATATACACTACGTTTCAGGTTTCTGATCACATATGTTTTTCGACGATACAATTTGTTTGACTAAAAAGTATACTTTGGAAGTTTCAGGAAATATTCATCTACATTGCCAGTAACTTTGTAGAAAAAGTGATTTGAAAATTATTTTGGACCTTAGAACAATTCTAGTAAAAATTACCCATTTTCAGTGCCTTAATTAAGGTCTTGTGCTTCACAATAAAAATGTAACGTTTCAAAATTTTATTTACAAAAATAATAATTAACAATGGCGTTCATGGGGGTTTACAGTAGAATATTATTTTAATTAACATTTTTGAATGATGTGAAAAATGCTAATTTCAAGCTAATTCCTGTTTAATTCCTTGTCTTACCACTTTGAAAAGGCGCTTATCCATCTAAATTGCCAAATTCCAAATTTTAACAAACAATATTGAATGAAAAACGTGAAACCAAATAAAAAAAATATCGTCAAAAATAAAAAAATCATTTATTCATCTATTATTAAAAAAATTGAAAATTATGAATACAAAATCACAAAAAAAATATTTGAAATTGTTTCAATTAATCAATTTTAATTTCATCAGAAAAAGTTACAAAAAAGTACATTATTTTAGATGATGAAAATTAAAAAAAATCTTGATTATTAGATATTTAGATTAAAGTTTTTCAAATAATAAAAAAAATATTTCAAATAAAATATTAAATTTTGACCAGTAAGTTCTTTCACGGCAGATGAAACATTAGACTCTATAACAGGAAGAGTTAAATCAGACCCTTTCTAAGTTGTCTAATGGAAATGATGAATTAGCTATATTAATTACCTACAGATGTGTAGTTAATATGTAACATTGTAATAGTTATAATATTCTAATGGCTGCTATGGTACGTAGAATAATAATTACTCTATTAATATACTTTTGATTTATATTAAGGCTGTAGTGGTAATAGCTTTATTTTAGGTTGGCTTGAAATACGTTATTGAAAGTATAGTTATTAAATTTTACTTGTTATAGTTTGTATTTGATGTATAAGTACGTAGTTAATAAATTTTACTTGTTATAGTTTGTATTTGATGTATAAGTACATAGTTATTAAATTTTACATCTTATAGTGTGTATTTGATTTAATAATAAGTACACAGTTATTCAATTTTAATTATTATAGTTTGTATTTGGTATAACTAATATTTTAAGTATGTTTTTATTGTAAGATTCCACTTCAGATTGATTGAATTATGAAAAAATATATTTTGTAAATTTTATAAAAATAATTCGAATAATAAATAACCAATCAAAAATTTATTAATATTACTAAGTAAATCTCTTAAAAAGAATTTAAATAGTAAATAAAATAAATAACCTATCAATTAATTTCTTCACTACCAGACAACCAATCTGCCATATTTCACCTAAAGAACACAAGTTTGTAGATACAGACACTGTATCGGCAAATACAGCTGTGAATCGTGTAGATACAGATGTCTGAGGCCTATTTCACACAGGGCGCTTTTTCAACAAGAATGCAGCATGAAAAAAACGCCCAATCTAAGTGTATTTTTCATGCACCATTCTCTTTGCTATGGCATGAGAAAAACGCCAATGTGAAATTGGTTTAGGAAACCTATATAACAGACTACTACAAAATTATTACCAATACCTATGTTTAGTTCGAAAAAACATTATTCCCTTGAAAAATAATAGTGAGGTATAAGATTAAACACTCCTAATTAATTAATCTTCACTAACTAAACTAACTAATATAGCTAACTCTTAATCTTTTGTAATCCCAATACATTTTTAGAGTGGGATATAAAGCCAAGGTTTACATAACGGATGCAGTGATTTACTAATTAGCATAATAGGAAAGTTCTATGTAGTTCTTAAACTGAATGAAAAGGCAAGGAAAGTTCTAGGTACTTCCTAGTTCTCAGACTCAATAAAAAGCATTGAAAGTTCTAGGTAGTTCTTGTTCTAGGTAGTTCTCAAACTGAATGAAAAGGCAAGGAAAGTTCTATGTAGTTCTTAAACTGAATGAAATGCCAAGGAAGGTTCTAGGTACTTCCTAGTTCTCAGACTCAATAAAAAGCATTGAAAGTTCTAGGTAGTTCTTGTTCTAGGAGGTTCATAGTTCTTAGGCTCAATGAGAACCATGGAAAGTTCTGGTACAACAACTCAATAGAGTTCAAGAGTCGCTGTGTCAATACTCCAGTGATTCTAACAACCCTTGTTATGTTGTTACAAATGGAGAAAATCATTAGTGATGTATTTGCAAGCTTATTTAACGGCACAGTATTCACCTCAAAATAGGTTAATATGATTTAACTTTAGAGTGTTATAAGCGAATGAATTCTTATTATATTATATAAATAGCTAGTAAGAATGGGTATAGTTTTATTAGATGTTTACGATAGCTTTTACCAATAAAATTCGGTTAATATGCCTTTCTTTGGTATTGTTGAAAAGTATTGAAATAGGTATGTATTATTCTTTCATATCAATAGTGTTTTCCAAATACAAAATTATAAAGTAAATTGAAAATAAAGGGGAAATTATATCATTATTTAGCTACCATTTTAATTTCAGAATAAATTATCGATATAACTGAGGTACAACTTATATAAATGACTGACTAAAAATAATTAAAATTGAAGTAAAGTTTTTATTATTATCATTCATGTTAGTCAATATTTTTTACTGATTTTAGTAAAAAAAAAATTTTAGCAAATATTTTTTGGGAGTAGGTAGGTAAAAATAAATTCAATTTCCAAATAATTTTCCTCCTTAACTAAGGGTTTGAAAAGAGGTTTTAAAATGGTCAAATTAGACGTAAGGGCGTGATGTCAAACACTTTATCGCGTCAACGCCGGTTTGATAATTAGAATCTATTGCAACTGCTAAGGCTATTTGCATAGCCATTCATACTCTAACAAACCTGACAATTTATGTGTGCTAAAATGGGCGAGTAACTACTTAAACTATTTGCCCACTATACAATTTACCCTGTCAATAGAATTAATAAAATAGATCCATTATTGAAAGTTTGTAATATAATTATGGATTTTTTTTAATTAAAAATTGAATTTAAAAATAAGCTAGTCTGATTTGGAAACTACTAAAATAATCTGTTTTTTTTTAACTCGGATGGGGTAAGTTTGATGTTGGCCGGAAATTTCAGTCTCTGAATATTCGGTCTTGAGATAAATTTCGGGTTCAGAATTATAAATGACTGCTCAACATAAATAACCGTTTATGTAGTTTGCTGTATCCGCTAGTTTGTTGTACTACACACTTCATGATTGTTCTATGACCTGTCAGGGGAGTTGGGAGGGGAGCGGAACGCCCCCCCCCCCCCCGATACATCTAATTCAAAA
The DNA here is from genome assembly GCA_947561585.1 of Caprella mutica. Lineage (NCBI taxonomy): Eukaryota > Metazoa > Arthropoda > Malacostraca > Amphipoda > Caprellidae > Caprella > Caprella mutica. The sequence goes on from CANNZV010001666.1 coordinate 205,263, forward strand.
GATTTATTTATACCTGAAACCGAATATTCCGAGACCGAATTTTCTGAGACCGAATTTTCTGAGACCGAATTTTCCAAGATCGAAATATCCTAGAACCGTAAGTTATAGGTACGAATTATAGGTCAGTTTCACATCTTTGGTCATATAAGAAAAAAGATATAATAATTAATATATCAATTGGTATCCATGATACCTGCAGGACGCAGGCATCATGGGTACCAATAAAAATAAAAATAAATAATATTTATTAAATAGTTTTTTCTTATATGATCGAAGATGTGAAACTGACCGATAATTCGTAACTTACCCTATCTGCATTTGTTGTTTTACATGGTATGGTTGTACAGCAACCCTATGGGTTGTGTTTTGACGTGGTGGTGGGTGTTGCCTAGGTCCTTACCTTATAATATTGACTCCATGGAGGAATAAATAACATGCAACTGAATTTAATGTAGCCATCTATTGCTATTAGTCTATTTAAAGATTCAGTTAATAGTATGGTCCATACATTTAACATCTACAGGTCTGGATGTTACTCTGAATTATGAAAATAAAAATAAAAAACATTTCATTACCACCGTAAAATTATAAAAACATATTCATAACATTATACAAATCTTAAAATAGTTCTTTTTAGTTTTGTAATATTTCATATAATTCTATCATACGGATCCTGTGCATAAATTTAAAATAAATGTTTTTGTTTTATTGTTTTATTGAGAAACTGTTACATACATATACATAGTCAAAAATCTTTTATATAATAAAACTTTTGAGACATTAAAAATAATTGTAAATAATATGTATATACAGTTGATTCTAAACAAGTCTTAAAGGGGGGGTGCGTCTAATTTTCATATGAAATATTTTAACATAATATGATAGATAAACATTAATTAGTTACAGATATGAAATATTTCGGTTCAATTCACAGTATTTTAAGAGAAAATAGGTTTTTTATTAGTTAACATGAAGTTATGCGATAGTCCGGTAGATGGCGTTACCTACAACTGCAATGTTTACAAATATCAGCTGATAATGTAAACAAAAAATAGTGTCCTGATCGAAACTGGAATGTATGATAGAAAAAATATGGCGTCACATGTATAGTTCATGACTCAGTGTCTATTATCTCTCGTATTTGTATGTCAATATTTTATTGTTATCTTCTTTTACTTATATATAAAAATTAGGGTATTAATTTCTATTAAACTTGACTATATAGTATCTACGGGCTATGCCGCTACGACTAATGAGCCTAAACCAGCAGTATACAAATTACAGTGAACCGTGCAGTCAACAGAGTTGAGACTACAGTGCTAGGTAAGTTGGCAACAGTTAAACTCAAGTTTGTATGAATTTTTTTAGGCTCATAGTCCTAACATCCTAATTCCTAGGTACATTTCACCCTGTACTGGCTTGTTACTGTAGTCTTGTAGGTACACTACACTCTAGTCAGAACTCAGAACAGACTAGTCTCAGTATTTTATATGAAACTGAAAGTTTGAAACATATGACAGAGTCAGATTATTATTATGCTGCCAGACACGAGACACTAGACAGATAGGTTACCTAGGAGTCGGACAGGACTCAGGTGCACTGAGCACACCCATTTCCCAAACTACAGGAATTTGTAAACTGTTCTCCAATGAAATTAATAAATTCTCCATTTTGCTTTTGTTCTCACTTCTCAGTAAAATTCTGTCTTATATTAATTTAAATATAGGACAAAATAATGGATTGTTCGCACAGAAAATTGTCTCATTTTTCTTACTTGGTGCAGAATATGGGAAATTTTTACAATTTCTGTGCAAACAATCTTTGATTTCTTTCTTTATTTTAATAATTTACATGGATTTTACTCAGTAAAATCCCTGTAAATTATTAAAATATAGAAAGACATTAGAAATCAAAAATTGTAAAATTGGTAAACAAGTTTACCACTTCTTACAGTCTGGGTAAATTGCGGTCCTTTAATTTCTGATTGCGGCCCTCTTAAGAAAGTCTCTAAAAACTGCTGGCAGTTGAACGTAATTTATATTGAAATGTTACTATAAATTGTAGCTAATTTCAATTTAATGTGTGTTTTGAAACTGATAATTTTATTAGTGTTCTCACTGTTCTGTAGTTTACAGTGGTTACATCCCACAGTTAGCTACTGTGTCGCAATTTACCTGCTTTACCTTAACCCCTACCTTCTGTTTTTCATTTTGAAAATATGTACATTAAATTAAATTAATTAAATCAATAATAATAAAAATTCCAGTCTGCAAAATTTGGGACATTTTTAACAATTTCCTTTTTTTTACATGTATTTTTATTGAGAACAGAAGCCAAAATATAGGATTTCTTGGAGAACACTTTACCAGTTCCTGCAGTCTGAGTCTATGTACATTTACCTCCATTAGCCAGTGCATTATTGGTGATGTTTTTGAAAGATTCTTTGCAAGCAGATGCTTATTTACATCAATATCTGCATGTTAATTAAAGAGAAAAGTTTTTTTGAGAATAAATTATGCATCTTATACAAGCTGATTAATTAGAATTGATCAATATCTTTAGTTAGATTTTATCCTATTTTCATTACTTTGAGAGACTGAAATTAAAACTATCTGCCAAAAGCTTAGTGGTAATTACTAATTTCATAAATAGGCTATATAAATTTTTTGATAGCTATTTTATATACAAACAAATATTATATCCCCTAGTTAGATGAGTGACATCCAAATTGAATTAACTTGTTTTAAGACAATATCAGAGTCAGACCAGTCAATTTGAAATAAATCTCCACTACAACTAATTCCTAAATAATACTAATTGCAATTCAAGCAGATTTTATATTACAATGTTAAGTGGGCAGTTTTGTTTCAGTTACTGCATCTGATTATCAATTAATCTCAAAATTTGCAACTAACTATATATATTTATACTTTTCTCATTGTTGTACAATTCATTTTCTATTAAAAATTCATATCAAAAGTGAAGTAAACATTATTTCTCATTTTGTGTATATAATTGAATACACAATCTATAATCTCATTTTCTATTTCCACAGGTATCCTCTTAAGACAACAGAGCAGACTGATGCCTGATTACTTGCCATACATCACAGCTCACTGTTGCCTGCACAGTGGTTATTCAACACTCATCACTGCATGGAGAACTTGATCCCCTAATCTTAATTTCATAAAAAATTTATAGTTTCCCAAAATTTAATAGTATCCTGTGTTGAAAATAAATGGCAGTGATAAAGAAAGGAAAGAAATGGAGTAAAAGCACAAAAAATAGCTAGATAGTAGTTACATTCTGAATTAAGAAATTTTTACTTTAATATTGGTATATTAGTGTTAATAAATAAAATGAAAATTTGCTAACTATACAGTTTATATAAATATCATCTTTTTTGTGAAAAATCATTCAACAATAACTATCAATCATTAGGGGTCTATTTATGAATAGTTATTCTATATTTTTATTTAATCATTAGGAGTCTATTTATGAATAGTTATTCTATATTTTTATTTAATCATTAGGAGTCTATTTATGAATAGTTATTCTATATTTTTTTTTTTTTTTGCATTATTGTTCATATTCAAGGATTTCCTATCAATAAAAGTTACCATATGTACATACAAGTTTTATTAAACAGTACAAATGTGACAAGATTTCAAATATTTATTATTTCCTTAAAACATTACAGAAATAAGATTCATTTTATAACAATTAATCCCATGATCATAAACATTTAAAAAACAGTTATATACCTACTGAATATTTTAGAATTTACAGAATTGTAATGGTTGATTAAATCAAGTTAAAATAACACAAGTTTGTGGATTCATCTTAATATGTGAACTAATAAATGGAACAAATACTTAGTAGAGAATCAGAGATATCTTCATTTAATGCCCATAATGACAATAAATTGATTTTTTGAAGGAGGAGAGTAAATTGTTCCAATCTTTATCATACACATATTTTTTGCAATATGAATCTCTTTTCAAGAAACACTGCAAACCCTAGAAAATGTAATAATAGTCTCAATCTTGGATGTAAGTATACTGAGGACAGATATTTGAATACTCAATTCACAGTTAGTAACCAAAAAAGTTTCCTTATTATAGATGCAGAAGCATCATTAAAATGTCACATTTCATTATTTGTATTTTAACTCTATGAGTGTATGTAGTGTGATACCATTGACAATCGTTTCCTCCGAATATTTCCTAATGCAAGTTTCACCAGCCATGAAAAATGTTATTTTTTAGAAGAGAATAGAGTAGATAATAAATTTTTTTGCAGATTTCTTCACTGGCAGTTACTAGGGCTGAAGCATTGGAGCTAATTCTCTCTGTAGTTTTATATTGATTGTTCAGAGTTGAGTTCATTTTCCAACTTCCTTTATATTATCAACATAGCAGTGTCTCCTTCTTCACATAAAGTTATTTTTTCTTATAAGTTGTAAATGCTTACCTGAAAATGAATTTAGTTGGGTGTTATCAGTTATCTTGCAAAAATATTTAACAATATATTTCAAGTACTCTCAAAAGATCCTAATTGAGGAAGGGTAATAATAGATCAATAGTATTTACTCAATATGATGATGCCAAAGAATTTAATTTAGTAGCTACTAAAACGGCATGCGTTTCAATTGGGTCGAAGAGGAAAAATCATATGCTCTTTTGCTTATATGAAAATTTATATAGCTAATAAGAATTTGTATGTATAGGCCAAATCTCATAATTACCTCTCATAGTAAATAATTCTGATTATTTATCTTGTCAGGGAAATAATACTTTCCTTCAAAGAATGCTTCAAACTCAGTCCTTCATATCTCTCCCAAGTCCCTTCTTGCAACAATGGCTGAACCTGAGAAATATAATTATAAAATGATTAAAATCTTATCAGAATGCCACTTAATATCATTCTGGATAAAAAAAAGTTTAATATTATTTCTTCACTAACGTAGCTTGAGTAAAATATTGTATTGGTTGGAAAAAAACTAATTGCATTGTAATTACTTGACATACTGATTTTGACACTGTATCTAAATTTGGCTACCAGGTGAAGATAATATTTGAGACAATTAAATTCAAATTTCCTCCTTGGAATGTGTCTACTTAGTACTTGGCTGGCGACTTTGTGCTCAATTTGAAACCTGGAGACTCTAAATAGTATATTTAAGTTGACTAAGGTAAGTGGCTTAGGTACCTCAGTACCCAGTTGGCTAGTTCCTACAAGGCTACAAATACCTAACCTAGTAGACTGTAGAGAGTCCAGTCTGGAAAACTGCTTAGGCTAACAGATGAACTCTGTATGCTAAATGCTGCGGATTATACAATTTTTAGCAATTTACCATTAATTTTTGAAGACTATAAAACTCCAACAGAGTAATTAGTTCATCAGAAGGCACCTATTTTTCCAGACTGGTAGAGAGTCTAGTGACTAGTCTATACTCTATATAACACTGTAACATACAATGATACATTGAAAAAGAAGCTAGACTATTAACTTATTAGTAGGTACCTATTCATAATTCAGGTAATCAACCTTAGCACAATAGGATATGTTTTTCTTTTTTTTGTGTTATATCACAAATTCACACCTCTTGTTTAAATTGAAAAAATATTGCCTTTCTTAGTTGAAAATTGAAACATAAAAGTTTGATATTAAATAAATATTTTTCATGATATAGAGGGCTAACTTAGCCTAACTAATGTCTAATTAACTACTAACTAGGTATATTTAGTTTAAAATTAGGCAAGTTGGTAGGTACTATGTAGTAACAGTAGCATAGGTTTCATCTAAGGTCATGGAATCTAAGTCCCAAGCTAGTGTTATCTACCATTTACCAACACCAACAGTACTACCTAGTATACCTACTACGGTACTATCTACCTAACTGTTATTAGTGTTAGGAAGCTTCTTGTTTTAGACAGTAACATGAAAGTAACAGTTATAAAACTCAAGGTAGATAGGGAAAATGGACTTACCCAGATTGAGACTCAATCTCAGAAGTATGAAATGCCTAAAGTTGAGGGATTGAGGCTTCAGTATTAAACAAAATTTCTGTGACTTCCGTCCACTGATGAAATAGGTAGCCTAGTCAAAATTGTTGAAATCTTCCGGTTTAAAATGCCAATGGAGACAGCATATTTTCGAATTCTTTTTAGAGATTGAATGGAGTCCATAAAATAAAGTCACTTCTGTCTAACCCCAACTGGCAACAGAATCGTTTTTGTTTTCAATGGGAATCTTTTGAAATATCAGCCTAGTTTTGACTTCATATGGCATGCAGGGCAGTTTCTTATAATACATTTTCTAATCATTGACATTTTACAATATTTAAAAAGGTACCTAGGCACTATTTTCAGTCAGTATCAGAATCGCGCCGCGTGATAGCCTAGATAGGTAACTTGATATTCGGATACACCTACCTTAGGTAAACACGATCAAACTTGTTTAAATACAACAAAAATTCCACGAAGCTTGTGCTATTTGACACCAGATGGCGCAAACCTAATTTTAATTAAATATTATTTTTTTAAATAGATTTTTCCCAGATGAACAAAGTATGTCATAATACATAATTAATTATGCTGATTCCAGTAAAACACATTTTAGCTAATGTTTGATTTTACCCGCACCCCCCCTTTAAGATCAAAATATTTGTCAACATTCGCCTGTTTACCACATTGAAAGTAATCCAATTTATTGCACTGCTACTATTGATAAAATATTACACGGTAAGAGAATGCTGTATTTTCTATTACTATAATATGAAGCCCAACCAATGCATTAGATTAACCCTCCTATAAACAGCATCATTGGTTGTAATAGTTTCATTTTCGTAGTTTAAAAAAAAATTTTGAATGAACCCAAAATATTTAGCTATATTTTAGCTCATCTATATATAAGTACAAATAAATTGAATAAATAGTTTCAAGTATTTTCAATATCCATTATCAAATACTGAAAATGAAAAAAACTTAGAAATTTGTATTCTGTAATTCTTGTGGCTCCTGTGCTTCTCATAGTAATTCCTATGACAAGTAGTGATGAATATCAGAGTAAATAATGAAGTTAGTTAATAAATAAATACTATCTAAAAAACTAACGGTGAGCATTGAATTTAGAGAAATTGAGTAGATTTGAAATAGAAAAAAAAAATTATTTATTATTTAAACATCTTAATTGGAAATTACTTCAATTGAATTTTCAGAAGACTCGGGCAGCGATTCACAACAGTTCAATCTCAAAAGAAAACATGCAGAAGAATGTAGGTACCACACCCACAATCTGTTGCAAGGCCTACAGCCTTATACCTAGGTACATTTACACTATCAACTCTATTTTCTTTATTGGCATTAAAAAACTCGTCCCCACCCCTTTTATATTATTATGTAGGCTATACAATAGTGCCCCCTATAATTTAATAATTAAATAATAAATTCAAATTAGAATCTTTAATGCTACCAGAGGGCCCAGAGGCTGATAAAAATATTACTGACATTAATGTAAAATTAAACAATATACTACCTACATAGTTTAATTTTGAAAATTAATTTATTTAAAATAAAAATATACCTAGGTCTAGATAATTTAATTTTAGAAACATTGTAATTTTAAAAAATGTACCTAATTTTAAAAAACATTTTAGGTAATTTGAAAAAACATATTTTAATTAAAAAAAAAAAACATTTTAATTTAAAAAAATATAGGTATATTTTAATTTTAAAAAAACATTTTGATTTTAAAAAAATATTTTGATTTTAGAAAATATTTTGATTTCAATAAACATTTTAGTTTTAAAGGTCCTCTCCAGGCTCCGGGAAAAAAATGAGTTAATTACATAATAGTATAGAACCAAGGCCTACGATCATTATTCCGCAAACCGCATACAATTTGGTTCAGTATATATTTTATTATTTACTTTTAAAGTTTTTTAATACTCTTTGAGCAACAATCGAGCGAATCTCCAACCTGACGCTGAGAAAGAAGATTGTACACTCTTTGTTTTGATTTCAAATTTAGATTTTTAAGCAAAAAATGCGTTTTTGGCCTTCTTTTAAAATATTAATTGTTCTTAAAGGTATATATACGTTTCTATAATAAGTTTATCCAAATTTAAACCTTTAAACGAATAATAAATAGATTTATTAAACCAAATACCTAGTTGACATTCAAAACAAATGGTGTACATTCTTTTTCTTCAGACTGAAAATTAGAAAGTCGGAGGTAAAGTAGGTTTTGTAAAGTTTGGATTATAAAAATCTTTGAAAGCATATAAAATTAAAAATATGCTATCAAATTTTATGGGGTTTGCAGTAAAATGTTAAGAAACATTAGCCTCGTTGAATTGAGCAATAAAAAAATTTGCTTGGAGGGGACCTTTAAAAAACATTTTAATTTTAATAATAGGTCCTAATTTTAATTTTATAAAAACATTTTAATTTTTAAATCATTTTTAATATTAAAAACATTTCAATTATAAAAACATTTTAATTATAAAAACATTTAGATTTAAAAAAAAATTTAATTTTAAAAAAACTTTAAATTTTAAAAAAATCTTTTAATTTTAAAAAATCTTTTAATTTTTAAAAAATCTTTTAATTTTTAAAAAATCTTTTAATTTTAAAAAATCTTTTAATTTAAAAAATCTTTTAATTTAAAAAATCTTTTAATTTTAAAAAATCTTTTAATTTTAAAAAATCTTTTAATTTTAAAAATCTTTTAATTTTAAAAATCTTCAAACTTTAAAAAATCTTCAAATTGCAGTCTCTTGTATTTGATTTCCTTTCAAAGATTTGGCCTTTGGTTCCATAACAGACGTTAAACCCCAATCAACTTAATTTTAAACAGTCATTTTTGCGGATACATCTCAATATTCACCAATCTGTCTCAGCTTTTGTGATAACTCATTTCTATTATTTTTATATGCCAACAGTTTCAGATTATATTCTGATTGTCTTTTAAAATACGTAGTATGAAAATCAATTGCACTGCATGGTCAAGCTAGCACCTTATACTCCTCAACAATATTCATTATAGTTTACTTATTGGTTAGAAGTTTTCACAGTCTATCCTTTATTTTTCTATATTTATAATTGTGCCACTCTATCTCCAGTTTTACCAATTGCGTCCAATGCTGTCCATAAAAGTATAGAATTATCTGTAGCCATTTGATTTTATAAATTTGTGTCTTTTGTAATAACCTTTAAATAATTGCAAAAATTGTTCTTTTTTATTTCCAGACCTGAAGAAACGAGGACTCATTTAGTAAAATCTTCAATACAACTCCTACTTCCTTGCTTGAAACTTACAATTTTCAAAGAAGATGGAGATTTTCTGTGTCTCATCAGGAAAGACTATAAAGATACCAGATTTTTGTGATCATGGAAGACCAACCACTACGTTAGTTTCAAAAATAAAGAAGGAAGGAGACAAACCCGTAAAGAATCTGACAATAGCCAATCTAGATAAGGAGCAGGCCAAGATCCAGGCAGTTGCTGAGATGTCTTGCGGGAAGCTATCCTCATTGACTGCAGTAACTTGTCTTTATCAGATAGGACTGAAAACTTCTGGAGAACTAGATTCCCATTGGGTCACTTATGGGAGGACTCTGACTATGCCTGCTCAGGGTACATCTGAAGCTGCTGCTGCCCTTGCCAATATAGCATGTCCTATGACACTGATAGACTTGAAGACTACTGTCTCAACTAAGGATTATGAGACAACTAGCCAGTCCACTGAAACTGGTAAGATATTCTTTGAGCTATCTCTATAATGTAAACATAGGTATTGAGACTAATTCATAAATGCTTACAGTATAATTAATGTAAATATAAAAACTACTTCAAAATTGTTCATTGACTACACCTAATATTTCCTATCTAATCATATTCTGCAGACTTGACAACTGGGCCACCAGTTCCTGTGGAAGAAGATTGGAAAGTTTTGTTGGCAGTGGTGGCTTATTACAGACTTTGCACCGTAGACTCTGCTAAATCTGACTATAGAAATACTCTATTGAGTAGTGCCGTTGGGCTACTCGATCTCAAGCCTGGTCAAAACTGGCTTGAAGGAGCTGGTACCTCTAATTTATCTTCTAATCAAGATGTTCAGATGCTCATGGCTCTTTGGGACATGTTCTTCCAGAAGTTTCCCAAGCATCAACTGAGCAAGGCAAGATGGGGGACTCAAATTACTCGCTATAAAGATAGTGGGTTATTGGAGACCATGAAAAGGACTGCCAATAGTTTTGGCTGGTCTTGGAGAGATTTGGCACCCTGGGCATGCAACGATTATATGGCAAGAGAGTTCAAAGCATTGTTGGACACGGATGATGAAATAGATGATGACTATGGGTATCTACCTTACCAAAGCTCATTAGGATTAGTTGGTAAGTCTTCGTACTCTGCAACTGCAAATCCGAATATTCACCTCTTCTGCAAGATGTTTTTTGCAATGAGGAAAGATAATTATGGATATAATGCTGTAGCACTTGATGCGACTCTGATTCATGATATAATTTTCCGTGCCTTTCTTCTTGTATTGGCTCATGGATCCCGTAAGAAAACTCCAATCATGTCTGCCACTTCTGACTCTCATGAAGATAAAAAGGAGGTTCCTGGTATATCAAAGGAGCTCCCCACAACTCAAAATGCAAAAGACTGGATTTTGTGGTTTCAGATGCTCAAAGGTCGTTTCCCTGATACGATTCGCCAGGAATTCCTCAAAATCATTGCGGACGCGAAGAAAAGAGGATCACGAAATAGAAAAGGCTCAGTCGGCGAAAAACTTGCTCAGTTTACTTATATTTAGTAGGTATTGGCTACAAGAAAAATAGATAATACTCAATTTTATATTATAACGATCAAATGTAATCTTTATCATAGATGCACCGAAAGTATCTGTATCGGACATCTTTTTTCTAGGAATATCTGGTGGTTGAGTAAAGTGAGCGTCGTTCGAACTCTGCCTATTTGCGTAATATTCCTATGTTATTCGAATGGGAATAAAGAAAAAGAGGTTGAGTCATCTATAGTCTATACTATACTATGTATTATCCTGGTATCAAAATTTTCAGAAGCATATCTTTATGTTACATAATTAACTCAATTGTGTATTGAATGATTTAAGATAAAATATTTAAAAAATCTCACCATCTATATCCTAGATTATAACCTTATTTATTTATAATTCTATTATGCAAGGGCCCCAATAAGAGAAAGTTTCTCTATCTTAATTAAGAGTTACTCTGAACTGTTACCATAAAGGTGCACTATCCTATATAAATAATTAAATACTTTATTCTCTTAGCCAGTATTGCCAACTCTTCAG
>CANNZV010001667.1:0-137124 GCA_947561585.1 Caprella mutica
CTATCACCAGTACTATAGAGTGCTATCACCAGTGCTATAGAGTGCTATCACCAGTGCTACAGAGTACTATCACCAGTGCTACAGAGTGCTATCACCAGTACTATAGAGTGCTATCACCAGTACTATAGAGTGCTATCACCAGTGCTACAGAGTGTTATCACCAGTACTATAGAGTGCTATCACCAGTGCTACAGCGTGCTATCACCAGTGCTATTGAGTGCTATCACCAGTACTATAGAATGCTATCACCAGAACTATAGAGTGCTATCACCAGTGCTACAGAGTGCTATCACCAGTACTATAGAGTGCTATCACCAGTGCTATAGAGTGCTATCACCAGTGCTACAGAGTGTTATCACCAGTGCTACAGAGTGCTATCACCAGTACTATAGAGTGCTATCACCAGTGCTACAGAGTGCTATCACTAGTGCTACAGAGTGCTATCGCTAGTGCTACAGAATGCTATTACCAGTGCTATAGAGTGCTATCACCAGTACTATAGAGTGCTATCACCAGTACTATAGAGTGCTATCACCAGTGCTACAGAGTGCTATCACCAGTACTATAGAGTGCTATCACCAGTACTATAGAGTGCTATCACCAGTACTATAGAGTGCTATCACCAGTACTATAGAGTGCTATCACCAGTGCTATAGAGTGCTATCACCAGTGCTATAGAGTGCTATCACCAGTGCTACAGAGTGCTATCACCAGTACTATAGAGTGCTATCACCAGTACTATAGAGTGCTATCACCAGTACTATAGGGTGCTATCACCAGTACTATAGAGTGCTATCACCAGTATTATAGAGTGCTATCACCAGTACTATAGAGTGCTATCACCAGTACTGTAGAGTGCTATCACCAGTACTATAGAGTGCTATCACCAGTGCTATAGAGTGCTATCACCAGTGCTTTAGCATGACACCCAATAATACAGATGGTTCTTTATCAGCATGTAGGTGTGTACCAAGTGTTCGTTTCAGAGATAAACCATGTGATGTTATTTCTTTCTTTTAATTACGCCACCCCAAAGAAGCCTACAGCTTTCACAGGCCTCACAGCATTCCCTAGCTTGTAATGAAATATATATGGAAAGACCATGGAGAAACCAACTCTCTACATTTGCTGATGAAGAGTGCAATACATTTCAATAAGTAAATTGAATCGATGTTTTTCTCAATAAACAAAATACAACCAATGTTACATGTTCTTTTATAGATATTCAATATTATATGACATCAAGGTATTTCCAGTGCAAATTATCATTCAGTAGATTATTTTACCCATCAAAATGATTTGTATTGACTGTAAATAGATATTGTATGAATGTTCTTCACTGTAAGAGTTCATCCCTTGCGGAATATTATTTGTATTGACTGTAAATGTAAGATTATTCTTCACCATAAGAGCTCATATCTAGCGGAATATTATTTGTACCGACTGTAAATAGATATTGTAAGAATGTTCTTCACCGTAAGAGTTCATCCCTAGTGGAATATTATTTGTATTGACTGTAAATATATATTGTATGAATGTTCTTCACCGTAAGTGTTCATCCCCAGTGGAATATTATTTTTATTGACTGTAAATATATATTGTATGTATGTTATTCACCGTAAGAGTTCATCCCTACAGTGGAATATTATTTGTACCGACTGTAAATAGATATTGTGTGAATGTTCTTCACCGTAAGAGTTCATCCCTGGTGGAATATTATTTGTATTGACTGTAAATAGATATTGTATGATTGTTCTTCACCGTAAGAGTTCATCCCTGGTGGAATATTATTTGTATTGACTGTAAATAGATATTCTATGAATGTTCTTCACCGTAAGAGTTCATCCCTAGTGGAATATTATATGTATTGACTGTAAATATATATTGTATGAATGTTCTTCACAGTAAGAGTTCATCCCTAGTGGAATATTATTTGTATTGACCGTTAATAGGTATTTTAGGACTGTCCAATACTTTTAGGCATAACCGTAAGAGTTCATCCCTATAGTGGAATATTATTTGTATTGACTGTAAATAGATTTTGTAGGACTGTTATTCACCGTAAGAGATCATCCCTAGTGGAATATTATTTGTATCTTCTTTCAGAGACAAATTAATGTGGTATGCATAACTTTTATTATAAAAAAATTCAGAACTTTAAGAGCATATAGTTAAATGTTTAAGTTATTCATTTCAATTGCAACTTGACTGCTGCCGTAGAGGCTAACGAAATCTTAGTGAATTAACGAAGTATACAGTTTACAATGTCCAAAATCTAACGGCTTGCAACTACTCAAAGTTATTCTAAAATTAACTCCTTATTTTAAACCAAAACTACTATCACGGAGATGCTAATGGTGGGGCCGTGGACTATTAAGAGGGGACCACAATTTATCTTCTATGGCCCCACCATAACTTTCTACCTTAGTTATTTTGTACCCTATGACCTTTAGAGAAAGGACATGAAAACCACAGCCATGAACTATATGACGTCACGAGATCAAACAGCAACCTACTAAAAAATTCAGCAGACATTTAGTATAACGACCTCATTTCTACTGATCGTACTAAACGGCTGGTATAATTTGTCTTATCTATAGAAATTTAGGTGGGGCCATAGATGATTTAGGCAGTACCCCCTCTTAATCTTCTGTGGCCCAACCATAACTTTCTACCTTGGTTACTATGTACCTTATGATCGTTAGAGAAGGAAAGGATATGGAAAAAGGATGTATAATTTTAAATACCTATAAATGATTTCAATGAAAAATATAATTCTGTCGTACAGGGTTAAATATCGAGTTTGAATATCTTGTTTTTTAAAGTACAAATGATGATGTTTTTTTGAACAAAAAGGCTATATTCATCAAACTGTTCTTTCACAAAATGTGAAATGTCGTTACTGTGTGAGGTAAATTGGTACTTTTTTTATTCTATTCCACAACCAAGAGCTGCACTTTAAATCTAACCGATGAAATTGTATAACCGCACGTCTTTGACTAGCTACATAATTCAAAAAATTAGAGTGAAATCATTTGCTTTATTAAATGGGTCATTATACGTGCTTATTTTACTTCCGCAACAATAATTATTGCCGTGTCTACAGGACTGAAGATATGTAAAACACCTATATGTTTTTCTGTAATATAAATATTAGGTAGTTGTGGGCTTTTTCCTGTAGGCTTTTTTACCTGTGTGGTCATATAGAAATTCAAATAAATGTGTTTATTGTGTGGTTTATTTCTTATATTATTTTACGCATACGAGTTGGAGGGCCACTCTTACGATGTTTCAATCAAATTATTCTTAAAAAAACTCTCTAATTTATAGAAAAACCTCTGGTATATAGATTATTGGAAAACAAACTCATGAATAACAAAAATAACAAATCATAATGACTTGTTTGGGGTGTATCTCTATCTTCAAACAATAGAATTAAGTTCAACCAAATTTATTCACATTGTTCAAATTTCTCAGGTGAAATTAATTATATAAGAATTATTATATACGAATGCATGTTTTACTCTGTTCCTTTATTTACCTATACATCTATCTTCGTATATGTCAAAACATGAAATTCAAATTTATAATTATCTCCATGGGTGACCCAAAGGATATGATTGAAACTCTTTTTAATTATACAGTCTAATTCCTATCTATATAAATAATACGCTAGATCTGTGTGTGTGTGTGTGTGTGTGTGTGTCTGTCTGTCTGTCTGTGTGTTACTTGGGGCAATATTACTCACAAACGGTTAGACCCAGAAATTTACAACTTTTCAGAAAGTTGTGTCGAATTTAACGTGTTAGAAGGATTTTTCAAAATTCCAACGGGTTTTCGAATTATTAGCACTTGATTTATAATGGGATAGATAGGAATTAATTCGACATACTTTCCAGGATATTTTCCGAGACTATCAAACAGAATGGGCTGAAATTTTCTGGAAACCTCCGGCCTATGGTCCTACAGAACGCTATTGATTTGTTTTACGAAGTTCGAACGGGTTTTTGAATTATTCGAATTTTAAGTTTTAATGGAATACATAGGGATATAATTCAAATCGGGAAATACATGGTAACATACGAAATAAATGAAAAAAAAATTTGCATTAATCGAATCGGAAAAATATCTACAATATGTAAAAATGGTCTACAAAAATGACAGCGTCAACCGTTTTTCGAAATTCAAAGTACTTTTTGAGATAAAACAAAATTTGGAAAATTAAAAATAAAATTCTACGCTGGTTATCATTTTTTCTAACGAAAATAAATGACATATTTTTCAAGATTTAAAATTAATAATTAATATTGATATTGACAGGTGCGAATATGAATAAATATTCGAAATAAATAATATTTAGAATATTTATAATCAAATTATAACGAGTTTTAAATAATTATATTAATTAATTTAAATAAATGAAATATCAGCTACTACCTATATATGGTGATTTTATGTCTTTCTTTTTTCAAGCATTGAACTGATCAATGTAGTTAATTGTTTTAATTTTACATAATGTGATTATTTGAATAATGTGTTTCTAACTTGTAGTTATTTATACAGCTATTTTATATAATAATTTACGATTTATACGACAGCATTCTTCACAAATTGATGACGTCACTGGAAGGAAAATTACTCTTTACTGGTACCTAATTCTTATGAAAGGAAATCTTAAATGTGTATGAACAAACAAAATAAGTAAAGTTCTTAAAAATTAAAGAAAATATTATAATATATGCACGTTACCGTGCAATTTGCACGGCTACTCACTAGTTCTATATATATAATAGGCTACATCTGTGTGTGTGTGTGTGTGTGTCTGTCTGTCTGTGTGTTACTTGGAGCAATATTACTCACAAACGGTTAGACCTAGAGACTTGAAAATTTACAACTTTTCAGAAAGTCGTGTCTAATTTGACGTGTTAAAAGGATTTTTCAAAATTCAAACGGGTTTTCGAATTATTAACACTTGATTTATAATGTGATGCATAGGAATTAATTCGACATACTTTCCAGGATATTTTCAGAGACTATCCAACAGAATGGGCTGAAATTTTCTGGAAAACTCCGGCCTATGGTCCTACAGAACGCTATTGATTTGTTTTACGAAATTCGAACGGGTTTTGAATTATTCGAATTTTAAGTTCTAATGGAATACATAGGGAATTAATTCAAATCGGGAAATACATGGTAACATACGAAATAAATAAAAAAATAAAATTTGCATTAATCGAATTGAAAAATATCTACAATATGTAAAAATGGTCTACAAAAATAACTGCGTTTACAGTTTTTCGAAATTCGAAGTACTTTTCGAGATATGACGAAAACTAGAAAATGAAAAATTTAATTCTACGCTGGTTATCAATTTTCCTCACGAAAAAAAAGGACATATTTTGCACGATTGAAAATATAATAATTAATGTTGATATTGATATTTACGGGTGAGAATTTGATTAAATATTAAAAATAAATTATATTTAGAATATTTATAATCAATTGGTAACAAATTTTAGTTATTTTACATAATTATATTAATTTATTTAATAAATTGAATATCAGCTGCTACCTAGGTATATATGTGAATTTTATTTCTTCTATTTCAAGCATCAAACTGATCGATATAGCTAATTATTTAAATTTTTCATAATGTGATTATTTGAATAATATTTGCAATATGTAGTTCTTTATACAGCTATCTTATATAATAATGTATGATCTATACGACACTATTCTACACAAATTGATGACGTCACGGGGCGGAAATTACTCTTTACTGGTACCTAATTCTTATGAAATGTAATGGAAAACGGGATATGTAATGGGTATGAACAAACACAATAAGAAATGTACTTAAATATTAATATGAAAAATAGATAGTAATATATGCACGTAACCCTGCAATTAGCACGGGTACCCACTAGTATATTAATAATACGCTAAAGAGAAAGGAAAAATAATTTGAAAAATGGACGAGATTTAAATCCAGAAACTGATGAAAATTTGAAATGAAAACAGTTGAATGTCATGGATATTTAAAATTGAAAGACTTAATCGTTAGGATATTATTCACTACAAATTGATTGGCTCATAATGTTGTTGAGATTAATTCATGGGATTGATGTGATTGGTCATTCATGGGATTGATGTGATTCATCATTCATGGGATTGTTGTGATTCATCATTCATGGGATTGTTGTGATTCATCATTCATGGGATTGTTGTGATTCATCATTCATGTAATTGATGTGATTCATCATTCATGGGATTGTTGTGATTCATCATTCATGGGATTGTTGTGATTCATCATTTATGGGATTGTTGTGATTCATCATTCATGGGATTGTTGTGATTCATCATTCATGTGATTGTTGTGATTCATCATTTATGGGATTGTTGTGATTGGTCATTCATGTGATTGTTGTGATTCATCATTCATGTGATTGTTGTGATTCATCATTCATGGGATTGTTGTGATTCATCATTCATGTGATTGTTGTGATTCATCATTTATGGGATTGTTGTGATTGGTCATTCATGTGATTGTTGTGATTCATCATTTATGGGATTGTTGTGATTGGTCATTCATGTGATTGTTGTGATTCATCATTCATGGGATTGTTGTGATTCATCATTCATGTGATTGTTGTGATTCATCATTCATGTGATTGTTGTGATTCATCATTTATGGGATTGTTGTGATTGGTCATTCATGTGATTGTTGTGATTCATCATTCATGGGATTGTTGTGATTCGTCATTCATGGGATTGTTGTGATTCATCATTCATGTGATTGATGTGATTCATCATTTATGGGATTGTTGTGATTGGTCATTCATGTGATTGATGTGATTCATCATTCATGGGATTGTTGTGATTCATCATTCATGGTATTGTTGTGAATCATCATTCATGTGATTGTTGTGATTCATAATTCATGGGATTGTTGTGATTGGTCATTCATGGGATTGTTGTGATTGGTCATTCATGGGATTCTTGTGATTCATCATTCATGGGATTCTTGTGATTCATCATTCATGGGATTGTTGTCATTCATCATTCATGGGATTGTTGTGATTGGTCATTCATGGGATTGTTGTGATTCATCATTCATGGTATTGTTGTGATTCATCATTCATGTGATTGTTGTGATTCATCATTTATGGGATTGTTGTGATTGGTCATTCATGTGATTGATGTGATTCATCATTCATGGGATTGTTGTGATTCATCATTCATGGTATTGTTGTGAATCATCATTCATGTGATTGTTGTGATTCATAATTCATGGGATTGTTGTGATTGGTCATTCATGGGATTGTTGTGATTGGTCATTCATGGGATTCTTGTGATTCATCATTCATTGGATTGATGTGATTCATCATTCATTGGATTGATGTGATTCATCATTCATTGGATTGATGTGATTCATAATTCATGGGATTGTTGTGATTGGTCATTCATGGGATTGTTGTGATTGGTCATTCATGGGATTGTTGTGATTGGTCATTCATGGGATTCTTGTGATTCATCATTCATTGGATTGATGTGATTCATCATTCATTGGATTGATGTGATTCATCATTCATTGGATTGATGTGATTCATCATTCATTGGATTGATGTGATTCATCATTCATTGGATTGATGTGATTCATCATTCATTGGATTGCACTTCTTCCATTGTCCACTAACCCACACAAGGCACACTATACACAACTTAGGATCTAAGAGGTTATTCCGGAGTCTGAACTCAGGAAAAGGGCCGATGTAGACCGTATCAATAGATCTAGTCCCTGGGTAGACCAATCGGAGTCTAGGACATCTCTTCAACGGACAATTCGTCCACGAATTACTTTATTTTTTATTTTAAAGTGTATATGTGATTAATTTTATAACATACTTCACTATTACATTAATAGCCAGGTGTATATGCATAATATTATTATGGTGATTTATGCTGAACAATTTTATGTGATCCCATAAAAATGTTTATCTATCGATTATAGTTGTTAAATTATATATGCTGTATATTTTAGTTATTTTACTTCTTTAATATTTGTTATTAATTAATGACTACATGAGAATCCAAAATATGAAAATAAAATAACAGGGTATCAACAGGAATAAATGTGTGGAAAAGTAAGAAAGAGAATATAATAAAAACAATAGAGGTAAACGCTAATTATTATATATGGTTAACATAACACTAAAAAGTACCAATATCTAGATAATTCTTTTATATCATATTTAATTATCAATTTCTTGTTTAGTAGTAGGTATATTATATACATGAATTTATTTTATGTAGTCTCTGTTAATGTTTTTTTTTTACAAACTAATTTCTGAACCAACATTGCTTCGAATGACCTATAATCTGTGTAATAATATTGATGTTTATTGTACTTATTGTGAATTTACAACATAAAAAAATGTCTCCGTTTTCCATGTTTATGCACTATAATAACTTCGAGACACGGCTCGCTATTTCTTACAGATTTTTATAAAACCGGAGTGTAATAAAAACGAGACCTGGATGTATATCAATAAACAGTATATTCGGTTTTATTATTTTACTGTTGCCAGCCAGCAAGAACAGGAGAAAAAGGTTGCAATAAGAATTATGACTAAGACCATGAATTTATAATTAGCATCAACAAAGGGCGTTTTCTTCTTTTATATTGCAGAATATATATAAATAATATATAATATAAAATATATACACATTTTAAATATAATAAAAAAAAATTGTGGACGAAGTCCGTGGATGAAATGTCCGTGCACGGACCAATCGATTGCTTGTCTAGTCTAGATGAATAAATACCAGACTTGTCTAGTCTTTGTCTGAATTAAATACTAAACTCGTCCTATAGTCTTTGGTCTTACTAATAGCTGTAGCACTGTCCTCTGTACCAAACAAGAGTGGTGACTCAGCAGTGGATGCTGCAAAGAAAAATACACCATGTAAGTGAACAGGTTTAAAGTCACCAAGGCGGTGAAGAAAGGTTGACAGAGCGATTGTAAATAAAACTACCGTTAACTTTCAGAAATCACCATAAATTTGTAAATACACTAACATTAGGTTATTAATAACGGCGACACAATATTACCCTATAACAAATTAGATAATAATGATATTTAAGATTGCAAGACATTATTAAAGTTAGACATAATTGACAGGCTTACCAAAACGATCCAATCACACACCAATTCGGAATGAGAAACTGTCTTCTCATTTGAAATGATAATGACTGTACAACTACCTAAATAAATTTAATATTAATTCTGCAGTACTTGGCAGCCGAAACAATGCCAAACTAAAATAATAAAACAATTAATTGAAATTAGCGCTTCTTGTCATGACAATATATATATATATTCTCATAATACTTACTTGAATTTGAATATATTTCATTGAAATATCAAGAAATGAACAGCATGTTCTGTACTACAGTAAATGTAGACAAAGATTGAATGTAAGCAAGAAGATATTGAACATTTACCAAAAATTTGAAGATATAGTCGAGTAGGTCCGATCAATTGGTAGTTGGTAAAACCGATCAATTGGTAGTTGGTAATACCGATCAATTGGTAGTTGGTAATATCGATCAATTGGTAATTGGTAATATCGATCAATTGGTAATTGGTAATATCGATCAATTGGTAATTGGTAATATCGATCAATAGGTAATTGATAAATAATAAATAAATAAGTAAACTTTATTGAAAAACATAAAATACATTAGCAAATTCAACGTAAAGAAAACAAAATTTTCAAGCCTGTATGAAGTTCGCTATGGAACTTTTCAGGCAAAACCTAATTATACTTTAATATACAGTTAGGTGACTTAAACAGAAAGAAAATGAACTAAACAGTGTGAATGACATCTTAAAAGTTAAAAGAAAAATCAATAAGGATTGCATGAGTTACACATATACAACATTAAAATTTATACACCAGGAGGAAAAATGACATCACATCTGCATAACACATTATATACAATGAGAAATGCACACATCAGCACAACATAACACTCTCATTCACACACCAAGAGAAATACACACACCTAAAATTCACCAACATTAACCAAATCGTTGAGTAAATGACTTTTGTATTTCTTCTTGAACGTTGAAATAGATGAACTATTTTGAATATTTAAAGGAATGGTGTTCCATATTTTTGGTCCATTGTAAGTGAGGGATCTTTGACATTGGCCTAATCTCTGGAAAGCTAGAGTTGCAACAGTGCGAGATCTGGTGTCATGATTATGGGAAGGGTAGGGTATATTGCTTGATAAATGTTGCTTAAACATCAAAACACCTACTGCGAATTAATATATATCTCTGATAGATAAAATCTTGGTGAGTAAAAATAAAGGGATGGAGCAAGGTATTCTGAAGAGGTTAAAATCATGATTAAACGTTTTTGGATAACTATAAGCGGATTCAAGTGAGTTTCTGAGGCGTCACCCCAGATTAGGATGCCATAAAGCAAATGAGTTAGTGAGAATATTCTGCGGAATGTAATCAGATGCCTTATAAAGAATGCCGCAAGGTTTAGATATTTTATTACATACATTTTGAATGTGCCTAGAGAAATTCAATTTATTGTCCAAAGAAACTCCTAGGAACTTGATGCAACTCTCAAAACCATTATCTACACCATTCATAGTTAAGGATAGAAGAGGGTCACTTACATTAATCAGATTAGAGATTAGCATTACTGAGGTTTTATTCATATTGAGTGAAAGCCTATTGTCTACAGTCCAATTATACAGCATAGAAAGATTTGAATTTGTTCTCCGAATAAGTCTCGCATAATCTGGATCACTGAACGCAAGGGTGGTGTCATCTGCAAATAGAGTGAAATGGGCATCACTAGAAACATTTACAATGTCATTAATGTAAAGAATGAAAAGGGTTGGCCCAAGGACACTGTCCTGAGGGACTCCATAAGACACCACCCTCGGTCTGGACAACTCAGTACCTATTCTAACACTCTGAGTCCGTCCATGCAGATAGCTAGAGAACCAAGAAAGAACACAGCCCCAAAGACCATATCTTTCGAGTTTTTTCAATAAGACACTATGGTTTTACCATTCAGAACCAAATTGTTGATTAATTTCCATGTGGATTTAAGATCATTTTTACATTTATTAAAGGCGAGTTGGTAATATCGATCAATAGGTAATTGGTAATATCGCTCAATAGGTAATTGGTAAAATCGATCAATAGGTAATTGGTAATATCGATCAATTGGTAATATCGATCAATAGGTAATTGGTAATATCGATCAATTGGTAATTGGTAATATCGATCAATTGGTAATATCGATCAATAGGTAATTGGTAATATCGATCAATTGGTAATTGGTAATATCGATCAATTGGTAATATCGATCAATAGGTAATTGGTAATATCGATCAATAGGTAATTGGTAATATCGATCAATTGGTAATATCGATCAATAGGTAATTGGTAATATCGATCAATTGGTAGTTGGTAATATCGATCAATTGGTAATATCAATCAATTGGTAGTTGGTAATATCGATCAATTGGTAATATCAATCAATCAGGTTGCCAAAAATATGCCCAAATCCGTTGCAGTTTAACCTCCTCTCTCCATATCAACATGCAATGACATATAATCTAAATGAATCAAAATATTTACCAATTTTTAATTAATTATCCCCACTGCAAAGGAATATTGAAGTAGCTGTGAGTTTCAACTTGTTGCTTTGTATATGTCACTCGATAGTTTGCCAACACTGTTATTTAGAAACCCAGGATTGAAACAGTAATCTATATGTAGGACAAGCCAAGTTCAATCCAGAACTGTGTCAATGTTGGACACCTTTATTCGTATATACACGAGGGAACTATTCATACACCCTTGGAACATTTAGAGTGAATCAGCATATATTGTCAACTGGTAAACGAAGGTAAAACTTCAATGAAGTTATTCAATTTAGTAATGGCAATTCAATACGATGAAGTGATTTAACATGTGTATAAAACCGTGCATGCTCGGACATTTAATCCACGGACATTTCGTCCACGGACATTTCGTCCTCGAATTGCTTTATTTTGTATTATATTTATAATGTGTATATATTTTATTTTATTTATATATATTCTGCAACATAGGAGTAGAAAACATCCATCGTTGATGGTAATTCTTGCAATCTTTTTCTCGTGCTGGCTGGCAATAGTAAAATAATGAAGGTTCATACTGTATTAATGATATACAGGCAAGCCCCGCTTTTATTACACCCCAGTCTTATAAAATCTGTATTAAGTGCGAGGCATGTCTCGATGTTTTTACAGTACATAAATATAGAAAACGGGAAAACGGAGACATTTTACGTGGTGTTAATTTCACGGTAACTACAATAATCATCAATAGTAGTATTCAGATTAGGTTATTAGAAACAATATATTGGTTCAGAAATTAGTTTTCTATAGCAGAATATTTTTAATAGTGACAACATCAATTACATAAATATAGATATGCATGTATAATTACCTTCGCAGAATGCGGGAATGTCATATTTTCATCGGAATTTATTTATTTATTTATCATCTTGTTATTCGCTTAACTGAAAAAATGTTCAACCAAATTGCCTGAAATTTGGTGAAACGTTTGGTCCGTGTCCAGTGACCTGCTTCTAGAATTTTGGGAGTGACCCGATCAAAGGTCAAGGTCATGGTCATTTATTACTCAAATAGGAGTGCACCATATTGCATGAAACTTGGTGGGACGATTGGTCAGTATGCAGGAACCATTTTGATAGATTTTGGGAGTGATCGGGTAGAAGGTCAAAGATCAAGGTCAAGGCCATTTGTAACTCAAAAAGTTTTCAACCTAATTGTCTGAAATTTTTGGTACAATTGGTCAATGACCAGGAACGATCTGGTAGAATTTTGGAAGCGATCCGGTCAAAGGTCAAGGTCAGGGTCATTTATAACCCAAAAGTATTGTTCTATATTGCATGAAACTTGGTGTGACGATTGGTTATTATCCAGTTAGGAGTTTCCTAAATTTTGGGATAGAACGGGTTAAAGCGGAGGCGAAGGTATGCGCTCTGCCGAGTACATATAATCTAGCTTATATCTGTTATCGATAGATAAACATTCTTTATGTGTTCATATGAAATGTTTCAGCTGAATGTCATTATTATTATATTATTATATATTTACACCTGGCTATTAATGTTATAGTGAAAAATAATATGTATAAATTCTTTAAAATACAAAATAAAGCAATTCGTGGACGAATTGTCCGTGGACGAGATGTCCGTTGGATGAAATGTCCGTGGATGAAATGTCCGGGGACGAGATGTCCTGTACCCGTAAAAAAACCCAGGGTTTCAACCTTTTTCAATCTTTCTATTTTCGATCAGAGCATCAATAAAACACATTATTGATTATATATACATATATATTTCTATTCGTACCTACAATAAAAACAGGTTTTTCACAAATTAATGTTACAAAATTTATTTAGTCTATATTTAATAAATAAATGAACAAATAACACTATAATAAACATGTCATGAATATCTTTATTTCCAAATATCGATAAACTATTTTAAATGATTCTCATTCGCATCTATAACATACAAACCTAGTTCTCACAAATTAACAAATGCTGATGAAGGGTCAGTGATGAAGCTGGCCATTCTACCAGTTTTCCTGTTGAAGGTGAAAGATGGCGCCAATGCTCGGTCTATTAATTATTTACCTTCCTATATGTCTCTTCGATTATTCTAACCGTTAATACGTTCCACCGAACCACATACAGTTAACTTTTAGGCCCGTGAATTTAGCACTTTCTCTTGGTGTATTTCCTGATTTATACAATAGTATAGTCTCATGTTATATATTTTGCCATTATGATAATTTTATTGAATAAGACATTAATACAATAGAAAAAGAAAAGAAATAACATTAAAAAAAATATTCAAGCCCTTTCGAAGTTCTATACATAGAACTTTTTGGGCAAGTACTAATGAAGGGTAATATAATATGTGTAACATTTATTTAAAACCTGTTAAATAACAAAATTTTGTGAACATTAAATGGAAAATAATCATGAATGACGATAACAACTGAAGACTTTATTGAACTTAGAGGAGCATAGTGTAGGGGAATGTTATGTCTTTCTTTCCGTAGATTTCGCTATTGCTAAATTTCACTGGAAAATTAAGGCAGTGAAGTGCTGATCACAAGCTTCTAATTTAAACAGTACTATAAAATGAACTGTTTATTACTTATCGTATAATTTAACTTAGCTTACATAGTTTCCTCTTTTAAATATAGACTATAAATCTATAATGGATATTTCAAACTATAATAGTATAACAGCTTACCAAGAAATGAAGTTATAGAAATATTATGTGTGCTCATTCTTCTATGGCCCCACCATAACTCTGCCTCCGAGTGACCTCCTCCCTTCCAATCAATAATCAATGTTAAGAACTGTCTCAACACGAAGGTGTTCGTCAAAAGTTTTTACTAATGCACCATATACAAATGGACCCATTAAGCTACGTACTTATGAACTATTGATCTAATAATGTTGATTATGTTTATATGACTAACAGAAGGGTTAATAATTTCACATTAACATTTACGGGGGAAATTGGCAGGAAACAAGAACGTAATTTCAGATTTAATTTATTTATTGAATGTATATCAGAAAAAGAAGAGGACATATATTACCTCCCTGTGGCAGTAGACTTTAGACGTTCCATTTGTTATATAACTTTGTAAACCATCAGTATCTCAGTCATCTGATTGAAATAATCGACTCAGTAACATATACGTCGTGGCTCTAAAATACAGAAAGGAAATTAATTATCAAGAGGTTATTTGAATTCGTTGAAGTTATTTCAGGTTTTTAGATTTCGATTAGAAAGATTTCCATTCACGCATCAGGACAATAATGATCTCATTCCTTGTCTGATTGGATTTTTTTCTTTTCAGGAACTTGCAACCTGAAATACCTTCAACGTTGAGTTCAAATAACCTCTTGATTATATGATTATCCCGTTGAAAATGAATCTTTTCATTCATAAGGAAAGTTATGTAGGGGTCATGGAAAATTAACAGAAGACTTCATGAAATAGATTCTATTTCATAATAATTGCACCATCAAACTATAAAGAAAGTGTTTATAATTTCCTATTATAGCTCTATGACTGTAGTACTTATAACCAAAGATATATAACCAAAGATATATAATTTCATAATTCATAATTTTGCAGTGATCTGTATATGAGCTTTGCAGTAACTTGCAGTAATGCATTAATATTTAATTGAAAGATTGTTAAATTATAATTAAATATTGTAATCGTAATTAGATATTCTTCAAATAAAGCTAGCATCAAAATATAATTATAATTTGTTTAAATCACTTTATAAGTATCATTTACATGTAAGGTATACTGTACAATATATATCTAGAATAAGATTGTACCTAGTCAATCAGTAAATGCTTTTTGTAAATTGTGGGCAGCAAAACACGTTAGTTACGGATAATATGGCACTAGGACAGAGTATCGAAAGTCAAAGTATCGAAAGACAAAGTATCGAAAGACAAAGTATCGAAAGACAAAGTATCGAAAGACAAAGTATCGAAAGACAAAGTATCGAAAGACAAAGTATCGAAGGACAAAATATCGAAAGACAAAGTAACGAAAATTCGATCGAATTTATAATAATGGAGAGTTGATCGAATAGAAAATTGATCGAATAAAAAATTGATCAAATGGAGAAATCTTTCTTTAAAAATAACATACATTACATTAGTTATACATAACTTGAAGTATGAATTTTGTTCATTGATCGAAAGTTGAGCCCAAGTCGATTTCATGGTTCCTGACAATTGGACTCGCCGATAGTTGAGCCGAAGACATTTGGTCCCTTGGAAATTGGGCTCCAATACAATTGAGCCTAGTACAATTGATTCCCAAGAAATTTGGGTCCAGGGCCACTATTGACCACATTAATAAAATGGTTACAGCAGACACTATAGAGAAGCTTTACTTTGTTATTACAGTAGCAAATTAAATTGATATCATAGACTCTGATAAAAGTGGACTCGGTTACAACCCGGAGAATTAAGATTTTGCCTCTGTATAAAAGAACACTGCATACATAATATTTAATTTTTACTTAATGCTTCATTAAGGTTTATTTCGTCGATATGAAGGCCATTCAGAAGAAATAGACAAAATCCTCTTTTCAAACCATGAGTGTGGAGTTTCTTCAACCGTGTCATGGAAGATCTGCCTCTTACCACTAACGTAATTGAAGGGTGGTACAGATCGAGCGATGTACAACACAACTCAATATCGTCACCCAACTATATTTTTAATTTAGAGCAAGATTGAGTGCAAGATTAGGTTTAAAATAAATTTAATGTACATATTCTGAAAATCAAGATTGCACAAAAAAGTGAAGAATGTTGTAACATTTTTTTTGTGTTTTATGGCTCATTTTGTCTTTATTGAACCAGGCTAGGGAGGCACGACCTCAACTTTTTTATACATTCTTCTTTCTATGCTATATGTTCTTCTATTTTTGTCTTTCTATACTTTCATTATCTATATTTTGTCTTTCTTTACAATATCATTCTATATACTCTGTCTTTCGATACTTTGTCTTTCGATACTCTGTCTGCACACCGGAGAATATGTATTCGAAGCTCGTACTACAAGGAAAGAAAGAAAATATATTTACTACATTAATTCACTAAACTAGAACAGTGAACAAGACACTAACATATAATGACACAGTAAAATCTAACAACATTGAAATGATTTACTACTAACGTAATTTATTCATTAAAAGTACATATATCTACATAAATGTTAACACCCTATTTGTTAAAAGGTTTGTAGTGGTCTAAAACATATTCAACACTTTTCTTATTCAAAAAATAATAAGTAAATTCAGTAAATAGTTTTTATTGCCAAAAATAATGAGAAATTCTATAATCAATTAATTAATATCTTCGATAAATAGAATGGTATAAACATCAATCTATCATACAAAAAAGTTCTCATAATCTTCTTTTGTCCCAACACAACTTTATCTTTGGGTTGACAGGAAAAAAACAGTTACTTTCGAAGTTCTAGACACAAGAAATATTTCTGTTTTGAGTTATTTCCAATGAAATTACGGTATAGTTTTAATTGAACACCCGTTACATACGACTATATTGGATATCAATTCAACATTTATTTTATACGTCAAGTCGGTTACATAATTTGTTAATATTTCAATTTTAAAGATTATTTGAATTAATCTCTAGAAGACGAAAACTATAATTCCCCGGGGAGTTTCTTTCGTTTCTTTACTTTTATTCTTTTAATTCATAATATTCCAATTATTCAAAATTATTGTATCATGGTTGTAAATTAATTCAGAGATTTCATCTTATTTGTGTATGTCGGATGTTTGTCTGAACACATGAATCAATTTGTTCAATTTACTGTTTACGTTACTTGTCAACTAAATAATCAATTCTTCAGTTCATTAATTAGCATCAAATTAAATATCGTAAAAAGAACAAGGTTAATAAAAGCACACACATAGTTTAATTATTTGTACTCTAATAATAAATCAGATAAAGGCTCTATAATAATATATCCTAAATTAACATTGTTTATGTTAATTCAACTAATTAACGATCTACCTATGGAGGAGTTTGGAAGTCGAAGCTTTATCTTTCACTACAGGGGTTTTACACAAGTACTGAGAGAATATTGATGAGGGAAGTGCTGTTAAGTGGATGCGACAAATACTCGTAGAAACCTCAGTCGCTGCAAGTGCGAACTCTGACTGCAGGCTTTAACTGGTTCGTACAATTTCTGCTCTGCAACATCGAAGTCATTCTGCAATCTGCTTCAATTTCTGTTTCGACCTCGTTTTATCTTCTACAATGAGTATGTAGCGGAGAATACACTCTCTGCAATTAGGAAACTGCTGCTGACCCATGTAATTGCAAGATGAGTCACTGGCTCAAAATCCTGTCACCAATGCTATAGCGGGATGAGACATTCATCATCTAAGTCCTGGGATGGATCCTAAAGGGCCGAACACATATACGTAGGTATTTTTAAGTCTTTCCACCAGACTTTTACCTGGTGGAACCTGGTATCCATGATACTTGCAGGTATCATGGATACCAACTAAAATAAATTATTATTATATCGTTTTTTTAATAGTCTCGTGGAAAAAGTAGGAGGAGTTTAGCAAAAAGTCTGGTGGAAAGACTTAAAAACCCTACGTGTGTACGGCCCTTAAGGTCTGGGTTAAATGGAGGCTCCCAGCCCAGAGCCTGAAGGCTCCTGATCTTCTTAAGATTCTCTTAAGACAGACTGCAAGGGAGAGTTAAAACAGTCATCATACAAATGATCTCCTTGTTACATATTCCGAAGATTCATTCAAAGCTCCACCCATATCCCATCCTAAGAGAGTAGTCCTCTTTTCTCTTCTCAAATTTTTATTGTCACGCAAACCATTTGGATGTTATCTACTATTTTCATTTTCCTCTTGACCAATGACAGCAAAATAATTCTAGAATAGACTCAACCAATGTTTTAACCAAAAATTGTATCTTAATCTCAATAGAAATGACACAGTCAAAATACGTTAGGAATCGGATACGTTCGTAGACTACAAAACT
The DNA here is from genome assembly GCA_947561585.1 of Caprella mutica. NCBI lineage: Eukaryota > Metazoa > Arthropoda > Malacostraca > Amphipoda > Caprellidae > Caprella > Caprella mutica. The sequence continues at coordinate 18,702 of CANNZV010001667.1, forward strand.
AATCATTTCTGCAGCTGTGTCCAGAAAACACTTTATGTGATAAATGGATCCCTTCAATACATCCAGCTTGAAATATTTCTAATTAATAAACACTCTCTGAAGGCCTCCAAAATAACTGACCAAAGGAAATATCCTATTTTTTTTTAGGATTACAAAAATAATTAACTTCAAATAACAATCCAGTCTGATATTTTATACCTACAAATATACAATAAGAGCGGTTATAGCCTACATTACACATACATACACACATACATACATCATAATAATCTAATAATATGCTGCATGGAATGCAGCTGGTAGCATGGAGAAGAAATTATTTTGAATAGTTGAATAAATGGTCCAATGACTAAATTTTCTTTTTCTTTAGTCAGTGGAATCGTATGTAGTATTCCACATTTAAATCTTTAATAACTTCCTTCATAATATTGGTTCGATTTTAATTCGGTAGATATTAAAACAATTTCGAGACTTTAATATGTACCTATCTATGTTTTAATCAAATTTATAGGAAACAAAGTACCTATCCAAAATAAAAATAGTAGTAAAAGTTTACTTTTCACTATTGAAGAAAGAACAATTTGTGTGTTCTGTAAGCATTGATAATGATGATAATGATAACTTTATTGAACTAAATTTTTTGAACATATCTACACAAAACAAGTTTGATGCCTAACTGAACAACTGCCATGCGGACAATTGCCATGCAATATATTACAATTTTATATTGGATGAACTGTAATGCACTTGTAAACTTAACCTTTCATGGAATTAGTTTGATGTGAAGTATATTATTATTTTAACCTAAAATTTTAGTATAAAAATGTTAATTGTAGAGTAAGAAATTGTGAATGAAGAAGCATTGAAATTAATGCTGAAGTAATACTAAATTTCTTCCTTTGTTACAATCATTTTCTTTCACATTTTACGCCTTAAATAATCAAATGGTATACAAAAAGATTGAAATCTATAGATACAAAAAAAAATTCAAACATTTCAGAATACAAAGAATCGTACAAACATAAGCTTTACAGGTTAAAATTTTCATTGAGTGTGATTTTGCATCTTACTATTTTAGAGTTGCTTTCACACAACACTGGGCATATATGAGTTAACTAAAATGTTGATTTGTTATTAGTATAATAATTAATTTAATAAAACATATTTCAGTAATAATTATTTTCATATTTTGGCACTTTTCAAATATTTATAAGACATGTTTCAAATCGGTGGGAGCTAGAAACAAAGAAACTATAGAGAAACAAATTCTAATTTCAAAGTTACTGAGTAAAGTGATCTTTGTGAGAATTTTTTTAAACATAGAAATAAGATAAATACTACTTCAGTTTCTAATCCTGAATCTAGCAGAAACGTTTGTTTTTACGAATAAAAAATATTAATTAACCCAATAAAAATTCTTAAATAGTAAAATGCAAAATCACACTCACTGGAAATTTTAACCTGTAAAGCTTGTGTTTGTACCATTCTTTGTATTTTGAAATGTTTGAAAAGAAAGTTTTGCATCTGTAGATTTTCCACTTCTTGTCAACCATTTGATTGTTTAAGGAGCTAAATGGGTTAAATGGGTTAAATATGATTTAAAAAAGAAATATATTTAGTATACTTCAACTTTAAATTCTGAATCCACCGTCAATATTATTTTTTATCCTTCTTTATGCATAATTTCGGACTATACGATTAATATTATACTTAATTTTTAGGTTAAAATAATAATATACTTCACATCAAATTAATTCCATGAAAGGTTAAGTTTACAAGTGCATTACAATTCACCCAATATAAAATTATAATATATTGCATGGCAGTTGTCCGCATGGCAGTTGTCCACTTTGGCAGTTGTCCGCATGACAGTTATCCGCATGGCAGTTGTCCGTACACCCAATTGCAGTTACCACAACAATGAGGCACATTTACTGAACATTGGAGTTATTCAACAGGTATGATTTCAGTTGTTTCTAAAAACTTAATATTTACTAATTTCTTTAAAGTGGAATGGAAGGCTGTTGTAGAGCTGTGGAACAATATGTGAAATAGATCTTTTCGAAGAAGACAATCTTTAGAGACTAGTGATAATGTAATGGTTTCTATTTCTAGTATTGTGAACATGATATGAGAAATAAAATTTATCATTTTTTTGCGGAGTTATACGCAGCCCAAATAGTTATAAATCTCTCCAACCTTCAAGATTTTTTAAGCGTTTAAACAGAGGTCAGAGTGTTCCAAAAATGAACTGTTCGTAATTATACGAACTACTTTTTTCTGAAGCAATAATAACTTATCAACCCTATATGCAGGGTTACAATAAATCAAATAAATATGCATAAATACATAGTAAAGACGCTTTATAACGTTATCTGGTAGAAACTCACTTAATCTGTACAATATACCTATGCTTTTAGATTGCTTTTAGTAATATAATTTAAATGGCTTCTGGAGGATAAGGATACGTCAATGATGACTCCTAAATACTTGGTTTCCTCCGAGTATGCCAAATTTCTTTGACCAACCTCAAGTTTCCTGCGATAGTCAACAATTGGGGCCTATTAGAAAAAATCATAAAGACTGACTTGTTAGTATTCAGTGTTAACTTGTTCCTGATTAACCTCCCTTCGTGTATTTATTTCTAACTCAGCGTTAAATTCAGGAACCAACAATTCAAAATTTTCCCCAGACAGAACAGGGTGGAGTTATCAGCAAATAAAATTAATTTGGCTTCATTGGATATTCTTGTTAGATCGTTAACATATAGCAAAAACAAAATACATCCTAGTACCGATCCCTGAGGGATGGAAAAATTCATCACAGATTTATCAGATACACAATTACCTATATTGACTACACAATTTCCAAGCTATTCCTTTAATTCCACAATTGTGTAATTTATTTGATAAAATTGTATGATCCACCGTATCATATGCCTTGGATAAGTAAAAAGAGAACAATGCTATGTTTCCTATTATAATATTGAGACCCTCATGCAGATAATCAGTCAGGGAGCATATTGTATCAAAAATAGATATATTTTTCTGAAAACAAAACTAGTCAGATAATAAAATTGAATATTCATTCATGAATCTGGACAATTTGTTTGTTTTGCATTTCTCAAAAAAAAAATCGAATGTAGCGAGAGTACTGAAATATATCTATAGTTAGACATCTTCAGTGGATCACATGATTTAAATACGGGGGAAATTATTGTATGTTAGTCAAGTGATTTGCTGAAAATATTTAACTTTGTGACTAGTCATCGGAACTACTCAGAGAAGATTTTCACAGAGAAGTAACTTCACCTTCTAATGAGTCTATTGAGAAATTGACTTACAGTGAAAAACCCAATAGGACATCAACAAACTGCTTTGTATACAGAACCCATCGTGAATTAATGAAAAATAATCTCAAGACAACTGTTCGATAAACTCAATATTTTTCATGAATTTGATGCAAACGACTATGTTTCAAAAACTTTATTTGCTGAATAAATCTTTGACAAGATTTTGCATTCACATTATATCCTTCAGCACCTATTTTTTTCTGATGAAGTACATTTCCATGTGTACGGTGGAGTAAACACTCACAGTTGTCGTTACTGGTGCACTACTAACCCTCACTGGACAGCAGAGAAATCAGTTCATTTACCTCGAAAAACCGCGTGGGTGACCATATTGGATGGGGGAATTTTCGGTTACAAATTTTTTATTGTTACAAGAGTTATGAATGATAATTCTATCTATTTAATCCTGTATGACTTTTGGCCTGCTCTTTAGATTCACCAGATTCACAAATTTGGTCTGTATGCAAGATGCAAGAACTGTCAGACAGTGGCTGAATGAAAAGTTTCCTAACAGGTGGATTGGAAGAGGTTCAGATGGCGACATAAACCAATTAACTTTAAGTGACCGCTGAGATCTCCTGATTTCTTGTATTTTTTTAATATTTTTTTTAATATTTATATTAATATATTTAATCCTTTCTATGAATATTCATTTTCTATGAATATTCATCAAGAATAGATTTTATAACACTCAGCCCAGATATATCAATTAATCAAAGAACAGAATCCGTCAAGCATTTGCAGAAATATCCTTGGAAAATGTTGCATAATGCATATGGTTTCATTTCAGACCCATTTAGATTTAGTCATTCAAAACAGTGATCGCCAAACTTAAATTTATTTTATATTTTATAAAATAGAAAAATTAACTAGTCTATAATGAAATTCTTAAGTTTGAGATTGTTTTAAAAGCAACCGAATTCAAATCGAACCATTCAATATTAAAAAAAGGCATCAAAATTAAGATTATGGAACATTACGATTACAAACATTATTATAGTGCAAGCGGAACTAGGAATAATTAATATCATTACAAAAATGATTGATATTTTATATGTGCCCTTAAAACTGATATATTGAAAATACAATCATTTTTGACAGCACACGTACATTAGTTTCTATTATCGATATCAGAGGCAAATTCTTTGAACATATATGAAAAATTTGAAGAAATCATCTATGATATTACATGAGAATATAGGCGACAATCAATGAATCTTCCATGAAATGTTCCCATGCTGAATTAGTTTATATGTTATTTATATATACGAAGATCCAAGTGAGTATAAAAACTATAGTCTTACAAATTAATGTGTAACACTATAATAAAAATCAGCAAAGATTTTGGTGCGTAATTTCACCCAACCTGTAAAGATTTTAAGTGTATAATAGGTATAAAATCTTTAGATCGAATTGTTACTTGAACTTTCTTGTAACTCTGAAATTAATAAAATGTAATTTAATATATATCACTTTTGTTTAATGGTTTTTATTGGTCAGCAGAAAATATTTGACAGTTAGAGAAAATTTATTACTTAGCCACGGTTTGTATAACATTCCAGAAACTTTTTTTACACAGCTAGGTGTGTTGTTGAGGTTAATTATATTTTAGATATCTCGTGCTTTATTTTCTATGTATAGATCTTCCGATACGATTCACACTTTTCGGATGGGTTATTTGACTTATTTCTATATTGACATAATTAATGAAAAAGTCAGAGAGATAGTAGAGGAATCATTTACGAATTAGTTCTCATTGAATTCATTTAGAGACAGCCCATCCAAGTACAAGGGGCTTGAGGATCAATAGAGTTTGTTAGGAATGAAAGGAGGATCTTACAGGTGGGTATAGGAGAAAATGGGGAGAGATCTAATATTATATAACTGAAGATTGACTCTATAAAGTCATTATATTTACCTAGATATATTACCTAATTACCCAGTCAGTCAGAAAGAAGACTTAGTTATTTTACGAGCCCATGGGATCAACCCACCTTGCATGGGTTCATCTACACCTGGTCTCGTTAGGCATCCATCGAAAGGCAGAGTCAACCACGTCTCCATTCATCTTAGCGGTGGAGATAGGACTATGGACAAAAGATTGGTTCTTATATGGCTATACGACAGAGTCACAGCCTAAGAAGAAGAAAAGAATACGAGTTCTAATCAGAAAGTTAAAGCGGTTGAAGTAGATTACAGAATAATTCATAAATCAGTTATCGTAGAGATAGTAAAAATCAACAGTCTGTGTTGTCATCCAGAAGCTGTGAGTTCCCACATATATTCCCTGTCAAATGCAATTCAACAAAATACTTTACTTACTTCTCCATCGATTTCCACTCATTTACTTAGTGTCCTAGTACTCTATTTTCATTGAAAAGGTAAACCCTAGACTTCCAATGTTCAGCGTCTATGTTATATGAGGGAACAATCAACTTCTTCTTTGGCAGGTTATTTATCAATTGGTTTTAGAAAAAGTCAACTTAGGATTTAATGAACTCTTTTTTTTTTTTCTAATTACTTATGTAGAATATATAAAGTATATATGGAGTATTTAATTGCTTATTATTTTGAATAAATCAAATATTCGAATTCTCTTTGTTGCATTGCGTGCAATTTTTTATCATTATTGCAAATGACGTTAAATTGATAATATTTCTTCTCTCAGAATTGTGTTGAAGGTGTACGAGATAAGATTGATTAAAGAATATTAAAATTACAGTTATTATCTTATAATAGCTGTAACAAGTGGTATAAAAAAATAACCTCAATTTTAATAAAACTAACAAAAAATATATAAGGATCTATTTGTGACACATTTTTGGCATGTTGTTCATATCGATATCAGGGCCTTTTGATTAACTAAGAATTATTTTTTAAGACTTCAAATTCACCTATGATTCTTTTCCTCGTGCCACCTAAATGATTAGGTGGAGATAAATAAACTTCATTATTTAAATAACCCCACAGAATAAATCACAAGGTGTGAGATTAGTTCTTTTGGGAGACTACATATGTCCAAGTGAAATTATTCTGCGACTGAACTGTTCTTGCAAATATTTTTTAACGACGATGGTCCTGTGTGAAAGTTCTTGTAGCCACCAGATCAATTAAAGTTATTCTCATGTGACAGTAAATAAAAAAACTAACAATAATATTAAGCTTTTGTATAATTATTATCTCGAAAACTGTTGTCTTCAACTTACCTTTTCACCACTATCTTTTAACACAATGCCGAGATAAGAAATGTAAGCAATATTTAACGTCATTTGCTATAGTGATAAGAAAAAACTTTTATCTGCACATAATGCAAAAAAAAAAATATATATATATTACAATGTTATAAGCAGTTAAATCGAATTTCTTATCTAAGTTACTTTGTGTTATATTTCATTACCCATGTTATCCGATACGATAATAAATTTAGAAGATGATATTAATTAGTTGAAGTTGATTATTTATTTTGAAGAATAACGTTAACCAGCAGTAAATTGTAACAAATTGATTAGTTATCTCCGGATAGATCTTAACCATGTACTTCATTAACGACTCAACAAGTTAACGAAATAAATTTTATTGTTGAATCATTTCCTGAAGATAAGTAAGAATAAAAAAGAACCTTCAACATACAACATTTAAATTTGCCACTGGGTAACATCATAACATGATGAGTACCATAATTTGAAGTTATTTTAACTCTGGCAAAAACTAATTAATTAAATGAATGAACCATCAAATCCCAAATAATACTGACCTGACTAGTTCCTTCTTCCTTCCGCCTGAACCCGAGGATAAAATTATGTAAAGGATATAGAAAACTAAGTGGGTTCTCCTCACTAGTTTCGATGGCTCTACCAATTTTCCTCAATTCAGAGTGATGGTTCTCTCGTATAACCCAAACATTATTTCAATCTTGTGGTCAATGAAAGCGTCATGCATTTCATCCGTAAGCCTTCGAAAAAAAAATCAAAAGTATCCATCCTCTTTGCTCAATGGAGTTTTTTTGATATGGTAAAATTCATGTTACTACTTTCATTAAACTGTTCAAGCATACAAGATAACAATTTAATTTAGCTTGTTTCTAAAGCAAGAGACAGTTATCCGAAAAAAAACCTTTTTACGAACTGCATTATGAGGTCCTCTCGAAGTTTTAACTTTTTGGTGGTGTTTTCTAATAATTTGCGATATTTAGCTTCAGCAAGTTCAGAATACTAGTTTTGATCATTCTTATAACAAGTCAAACCACCTTACGTATCTTAACTCATCTGTACAACTTAGATTTCTTTAATAATTTCTAATGTGTCGAGTAAGTTGTCTTATAGTTACATTTTTTATTATTTATTTACATTTACGCAGAACAGATGTTTTAAACATAAACTGCGTATGCAGGTTATTCTAATATTGAGTGTTAGTTATAAGTTGGTGTAATCAAATTCAAGAAAATTATTGAATGAACATAAATATACAATTAAAAGAGAGTTATAATTTAGCAGTTATACTGATGTGATCACAGCGACAAATAAAATATTAAGTAGGGTTTTCTCTTATCGTGTATGGTCCCTCCATTATTATAAATAGTGTATTCATAAATAAATAGGATTTATAGTTTTAGCAAAGCTGAAAATGATTTAGATACTTTTAAATAGATCCATTACACGATGTATATTGCATATGTGTGCAACACCAAAGTTAACGATTAATTATAACCTGAATTCAAAGTTCGGGACATTTTTTTGTGGCTTAACATGTTTAGTACATCAATTTAAGAACCACGATTAAACTGAATGTTAATACAAACTTTTAAATTGAACAAATTGAATTATATAGTTTACATCTAAATTAGTATGAATGTAATGTACAGTCAGAAAAAAGTATATCCTAATATGATTTTGAGTGTTCCCTCAAAGCAATTTTTTAATGTGTTAATCAACGAGGCTAATGTTTCTTATCATTTTGCTGCAAACCCCATAAAATTTGATCGCATTGATTTAATCTTATATGTTTTTAAAGATTTTTATAATCAAAACTCTACAAAACCTGTTTTACTTCCTATGTGCTAATTTTTAGTCAGAAGAAAAAGAATGTACACCGTTTGTTTTTAATGTTAGCTTAGTATAGGTACAATTAATCCAATATTAAATATTCTTGTAAAGGTATACAATTGGAGAAACTTATCATAGAAACATTTATATACTTGAGGATGTAATTTAAATCTTAAACAAAGACCGTTTATAAAATTTACATTTGAAATCAAAACAAAGAGTGTATATCTATTTCTCCAGCCGTCAGATTAGTGTTTAGTACAATTGTTGCAAATAGAGTATTAGAAACTTTAAAAGCATATAAGAAAATATAGTAAACTAAATTGAATTGTATGCAGTTTTCAGAAAAATGTTCCTATACATTATTTCCATAACATTATGCAGTAAATTCATTATTTCAACGGAGTCTGGATGGAAAGAATCTTCAACATCGAGCGGAGACTCTTTTCTTTGATAGTACCTGTAAAGGTCCGTACACACGTAGGGTTTTTTAAGTCTTTCCACCAGACTTTTTGCTAAGCTCCTCCTACTTTTTCAACAACATTTTTGAATATTTTATAAAATAAATAACAATTATATCGTTTTTTCTTATATTCTGGTGGAAAAAGTAGAAGGAGCTTAGCAAAAAGTCTGGTGGAAAGACTTAAAAAAACCTACGTGTGTACGGCCCTTCAGAGACAGATTATTACTACAGGGTGGGGCGTAAGTTTGGAAGCAATTTTTCAAACATTAATATAATTCTTAAAAATAAGTTTCTAAGTAGGTGATAGGGTTTGAACTATAGTAGAGACACTACATTATGAGGTGGCAGTGTTATTTTTTACAAAAATTTAGTCAATTCAAAAATGTCAGACAAAAGAGAAGCCATTATTGCTCTACACCGTGCCGGGAAGTCAGATTCCGTCATTTCAAAGACTCTCTCAATAGCGAGATCGACTGTTTGGAAGTGTGTGAATCGTTTTAATGAGAGAGGAGACTTGACTGATCGTCCAAGAAGTGGTAGACCACGCTCACAACGCACCAAACAACTGATAAAATGTGCCCGAGAGAAGATCAGGAGGAACCCGAAAAGGTCAATACGATTGTTAGCCAAAACAGCTAATGTGAGTCCCAGAACAATGAGAAGAGTTGTCAAAGAAGACCTAAAGATGTCCTCTTTCACCCTCCAAAAGAGACAGACTCTGTCAGAAGCTGTAAAGAAAGAGAGATTGGAGAGAATCAAAGCACTTCTGAGAGAATTGAAGTCTGGCACGGCTGGTGAATTTGTTTGGTCTGACGAAAAAATTTTCACAGTGGAAATGGCTCACAACCGGAGGAATGACAGAATAAATGGTAAAAGTGCAAAAGACATCCCATACAACCAAAAAACTGTCCACAGAACCATGAAACCTGCTTCAGTAATGGTCTGGGCCGCCGTTTCAGAAACTTGGAGATCTCCTTTAATTTTTGTGGAACAAGGCGCCAAAATCAATGCTAAATGTTATATTGAGAATATTTTGACGCCAATGTTGGAGTCAGCTAAGGATCACTTCGGTAATGACACTTTATGGACATTTCAGCAAGACGGCGCGACTTCAAATACTGCAAATGTCACTCAAAACTGGTGCCATGACCATCTCCCACGGTTTTGGTCCAAAGAAATGTGGCCTCCCTGCTCCCCAGATGTTAATCCTATGGACTTTTTGGTATGGTCCATTTTTGAATCAAAGGCCTGTGGTAGTAAATTCCATCGCAGTGTGGATGATTTAAAGCGTTCGCTCCAGAGATATTGGAAGGAAATTTCACAAGAACAGTTGCGTGCCGCAGTAGGAGGAGTTCGGAGGAGATTTGAGGCTGTTATTAAAAACGAGGGGGGACATTTTGAATAAATTTATGATTTTTGAATTCTTAAAACCCTTATGTAATAATACATAACTGTAAATTATTAAATATATTTTTTGTTGGATTATAATATGCACTTTCATTTGCTTCCAAACTTACGCCCCACCCTGTATAACGGAATAATATGTGGCTATATATTCAAATAAAAGTATATTCATGCTTACCTTTTACGACCAAAATGAGTTTTTCAAGCAGTTTTCAAATTATGAACAATTTTTTATATTAAAAGAAATGAATACGAAAGTAATTCTTCTGTGCAATGATATACAAATAATATTCCACTAGGGATGAACCCTTACGGTGAAGAACATTCATACAATATCTATTTACAGTCAATACAAATAATATTCCACTAGGGATGAACTCTTACGGTGAAGAACATTCATACAATATCTATTTACAGTCAATACAAAGAATATTCCACTATAGATATTAAACCTCATCCTAGTAGGTTTAAACAAATAGGTGCCAGTTAAAAATGTAGACAATCACGATATTCTCTATCGTCTATTGCCAGTACTGTAAGAATGAGGACTGCAAGCTAAAGCTGTGAACTAGTGACCTACTTGCCTCTATGTGTGCTTTGCAGTTTCTAAGCAGTTACCTACTAACCTACAAACTGTGGCTACAATACTTCTCTTGCTCTTTTGTAGGGAAATATCTTTAAGAAATTCCTTGCTTGTAGTATTTACTGAAATTTTAGTAATATCCCATAATTCACATTCTTTGAAATTGTTATTATATTAGTTTTTGGATCCGTACTGCATTGTATTGCTCATCAGATGAACTATGTCATAAAAATAAGAATATGGAACTCAGAGAGAGAAAGTTATAGCGGGGCAAATAGAAGATGAAGCGTGTTTGATCTAATCTTAATCTTCTATGGCCCCAACATGACTTCTTCTCTGGGATCAGGAATCACCCCACTAATTAGTGTTTTTCGAGTATTCCGATCAGATATTCAATGGATAGTTTTAATTCGGTTAATGGGCCTGAAGTAGTACAGGCAGGCCCCGCTTGTATGAACAAAACCATGACTCTCTATTAGAAATAAATGTTTCTAATAGAGGGGGAAGATTCAAGTCATTTATAAATGTAAGTCCTGAAAGAAAAAAGAATGAAAGAAAATTATCTTTAAAGTTTAAGTTACGTGTAAACACTACAGTGTTGCAGTGATTATTGTCAGAAGGAATTAATTTTTCTCTGTTTTCTATGTTTACGTACTGTTCTAATTTCGAGAAATGTCTCGCAATTAGAATTTTTTTTTTAAAAGCGGGGTGTACTAAAGTGGGGCCCGCCTGTAGAGTTGTTCTCCGCATGGTCTACATTGACCGTAACAGATTTGGTGAAAGAATTCGCTGCGTCATTTAAGATATTACTTACGCATTTCAATAATTTGTAGCTACTGAAAATAGATATTGTATGAATGATTTTAATCGTAAAAGTTTATCCCTAGTGGAATATTATTTGTATCTTCTTGCATAGACTAATTACTTTGGTATTCATAACTTTCATCATAAAAAATTTCCTCTTAATTTGTAATTTGTTTGGTAATCTCATACCAGTTTAAAATATGTAGTGTTAACATCATTCATTTCAACGAAAAACTCAATTTCATCCGACAAAGTTAATTACAATGCTCAGTTTTAAACCTCAAACAACAGATAAGCAAAAATATAGCAATAACTCAACTGCACCTTGTACTTTTATCAGTTAAAACCTGAATATTTTTTAGCTAATTTCTTAACGTTAGCATAGAGCTCACACCTACCTCTATAGTTATATACTCGTGACTGATGTCAGAATAATGAGATTAGTCTGTCAGTCACATATGAGATCGGTCTGTCAGTCACATATGAGGTCGGTCTGTCAGTCACATATGAGATCGGTCTGTCAGTCACATATGAGATCGGTCTGTCAGTCACATATGAGATCGGCCTGTCAGTCACATATGAGATCGGCCTGTCAGTCACATATGAGGTCGGTCTGTCAGTCACATATGAGATCGGCCTGTCAGTCACATATGAGGTCGGTCTGTCAGTCACATATGAGATCGGCCTGTCAGTCACATATGAGGTCGGTCTGTCAGTCACATATGAGGTCGGTCTGTCAGTCACATATGAGATCGGCCTGTCAGTCACATATGAGGTCGGTCTGTCAGTCACATATGAGGTCGGTCTGTCAGTCACATATGAGATCGGCCTGTCAGTCACATATGAGGTCGGTCTGTCAGTCACATATGAGGTCGGCCTGTCAGTCACATATGAGATTGGTCTGTCAGTCACATATGAGATCGGTCCGTCAGTCACATATGAGATCGGTCCATCAGTCACATATGAGATCGGTCTGTCAGTCACATATGAGATCGGTCCGTCAGTCACATATGAGGTCGGTCCGTCAGTCACATATGAGGTCGGTCTGTCAGTCACATATGAGATCGGTCCGTCAGTCACATATGAGGTCGGTCCGACAGTCACATATGAGGTCGGTCCGTCAGTCACATATGAGGTCGGTCCATCAGTCACATATGAGATCGGTCTGTCAGTCACATATATGAGATCGGTCCGTCAGTCACATATGAGGTCGGTCCATCAGTCACATATGAGATCGGTCCGTCAGTCACATATGAGGTCGGTCCATCAGTCACATATGAGATCGGTCCGTCAGTCACATATGAGGTCGGTCCGTCAGTCACATATGAGGTCGGTCTGTCAGTCACATATGAGATCGGTCCGTCAGTCACATATGAGGTCGGTCCGTCAGTCACATATGAGGTCGGTCCATCAGTCACATATGAGATCGGTCTGTCAGTCACATATGAGATCGGTCTGTCAGTCACATATGAGATCGGTCTGTCAGTCACATATGAGGTCGGTCTGTCAGTCACATATGAGATCGGTCTATTAATAAGACTTTCAATTTGAATTTGAAATAGAAAAGCGAATTCTGATTCAAAGTGTCCTTGTACGTTTGGAATGAAATTTAATGACTTGTCTCTAAAGTTAGAGGAGTGGAAAGCTATTGAAATAATATATTACAATTTTAATTTTATAAGTACAATGAGATCGAGTACCTAATGTTTAATTAAATTAATTTGGGCTCAACTGTAAATTATTTAGTTCAGAGCAGTGTGTCTTAGGCTTTGTTTAAATTATTCAGAGGTTATGTAATAATTTATTCATGAAAAGGCATACAAGAATTGTTTTCCACTCCTAGAAGAGAATAAACTTGTATTTGATCTAATGAACAATACATATGAGATGAGGCACAGCAAAGAAAACTTCTAGCTTAAATTTTCAAGCAACTCTATCAAAGCTTATCACGGCCCCATTGGGCAACTGAAGGTTTTTAGGGCCTTATACCCACTTAAATAATTTCTTTACTTTCTATCAAGTTTTCCAGTAATGTGTAATATCAAAGGATAAATAATACTGTTAAAAGTACTGTTACTGTAATAAATATTAGAAAGTGGTTATACAGTAAAACTCCTGAGTTATGAAGTTCTTCGTTATGAAGCACTTGAGTAATGAGGGACCTGAGTTATGAAATGCACCTGAGTTATGAAGTATTTTCTATGTTTATGTTATAGAAAACGATATACGTCAAAAATTTGGTCCTATTATCCATCAAAAACCTTAGTTTTCTCCAAGATTTTAATCATAGAAAACTATCAGTGTCCCTGAGTGGTGAAGTGTCCCTGAGTGGTGAAGTGGCCCTGAGTTATGAAGTAACCAATACTTCATAACTCAGGGGTTTCACTGTACTTCAATAAAATAAGGACTGAAAATATTGCGAAAAAGTAAGTAGCGTGACTATATCTAATAAAAAATACACAAAAAACTACAATTACTCCGTTACAATAAGAAAACTTTAACGCAGTTTAAGAATCACTGCATTAGAGGGCTACCGAATCAATGCTCTAGCTACTAGATTTAATAGACATGTGCTTAATCTGTTTATAGTCCGAGGTAGTCTGGAAGTACAGAAAGAATTATATTAATGACCAACTAAATGGGAAAATTAAGTATATTCCAACTGATGAGTGCAATCATGGCTTACTTAATATACACGGCCTGGTTTGTTACATTTCTCTTCTTAAAATAGAAGGCCAGACTTTTTATTATATTTAATTATAAGGTGTATTATTTATTGAAAGCTTCAGTAAGGGTATTAATTAATACTGTATAATAAAAAGCCTGGCCTTCTATTTCAAGAAGAGAAATGTAACTAATCAGGCCGTGTATATTAAGTAAGCCATGGTGCAAAGTAGATCACATATTGTTTCAGAAATTTTGTCTTACTGTACTCAAGTTAAATATGAAGAATAATCTTTTAAAAAGGAAAAATATTCAACTTTCTGACCCAGTGCTTCTAAAATAGGTTCCAGAAAATTACTCTAATAAGATGGAGAATCAAGACTACTACAGGGTGTCCCAAAAATAGCCGAACCCAACCATAAATTAGTACATTTCAACAAATATTTTAAGGTTCTCTCCACTCTAAATTTAAAAAATACAGAATTGCTTTAAATTTGTAGAGCTAATGTTATATAACATATAAACATTTAAACAGTTAACAGAAAAGAAATCGATCAAGTACTCTGTTCACAATTAATTATATAAGAAATATTCACATTCAACTTTCACTCTTTCTAAGATTCAATAGAAGAAAAAGGCTGCATTCCAACTTATCACGTATTATCGTAAATTTAAAGGTAATTAGGTATATAGGTTCCCTTTTGGGTACCTATAATGTTTTTTTAGGGAAATGATATTTAGATACCGGTATAGGTAGCCATTTATAATATGTCTAAATGCTTTATTATAGTTTTGAATTGCTCAAGATGCAATGGATTCTTTTTCTTTGCTTGAAATTCAGAGTGTGGAAGAATTAAAGAACGGAAAAAATCTTAAATTACATATTATAATAAAACTATTGAACCAAATCTGAAATGGTTTGCATTTTTTTAATCAGTTACCTTCATCTCTAATGAATAGAGTAATAAAAAAAAATTAGAGTGGAGGGGACCTTCAAGGTACCTTTTTTTCCTAGCATTATTTTGTTTGTTGACACAGTTAAATTTAAAAAAAAATATTCATTTTGGTGAATATTATAGCGATTTTATTGATGGGTGATGGAAATGGCTTTGAGCAAATGGTTAGAAAATGAACAATAAATAAGTTCAAACATCAAAAATATCCTTATTAGACATCACAGCCCTTAATAAAACAGATATATTTACAGGTTTAAAAGCATTCAAACAACTATTCCTTTTATAAGATATGCCAATTTGGAGAAATGTGATTAAGGGGACAGTCTCGCTAAAATATAAAATTTATTAATTAATTAATATACAAATTTGATATTTTCAGGGTTGATGCAACTACTCAAATGGAGTGTTTTTTATTTATGATTTTTTTTTTTTTTCACTCCTCTCAAAAAATCCTAAAATTAGGGGTGTAGGGGAGGATGGTCATCAATGGGACAAAAACACAGAAAGATAGATATTTCATTTACTATGGGCAAAGTATGAAAAATAAAAAATCCATGTGTAATATAGATATTCCTTTATAAAATGAAACTAATTCGAATGCTATCACATATTCTGTTGACTAGAAATAAATTAAATAAAATACAAAAAAAATTGTCCCATTGTATAACAGCACTGGTGAACAATGGGACATACCCTGGTGAACGATGGGACAGTTTATCAAACTTGTATATTATTTAGGTTATGGTCAAATTTCAAGTTCGAATTATCTCTTCATGTTGTCCCACACTCAGTTGGATCATATAATATCAGTTTAATGTCCTCTAGCCTCACCGATGCCATGTCAGGAACATTTGTTAAATTAAGCTCATTGCACTCGAATCTTCGCCTAACATCAATATTTCGTATTTATCTTTTTCATGCTTATGGCCGACAGAATACGTTTTACAAATCGAATCAAATTCTACTAGTTCATAAATCTTCATTTCCAACGTTTTCGGTAGAGATTTAAGTTCTTCAGACGAATGGATCAGTTAAATTAAGAGTTCTATACCAGACCAAGAACAATAGTGCACAGGCCATCTACGGCGGATACTTTATGAAGTGATTTCGACAGCCTTATCCTTAGTGGCACCAGCAGAAAGCTCTTCTTTCTCTGGTGTATCCGTTGCAATCATGCTGCGTCTTTTTCTTTTATTAGTGAAATTTGTTTTCTATGCAGTGCTTTGTGATGACCTCAGATTGCTAAAGCCCTTGAACATGGTCGAAAGTCCCGCTTCAGCTGGAAGCTCTGTTTCGACAAGAAGCCCTGAAGCTACAGTTCACGTCATTGTATCAAAAATAGATATTTATAATTCATATGGAATAACTAGACGGTTTAGTTGACAATAGGGCACTGTCCCATTGTTAACCAAATTTTCTGTCCCAATGATCACTATGACACCATTTTGAAAACAAATTGGTATAGCAGCTCAACTACAAAATTAAAAAGGCAATCTTTTCAAATGATCATATTTTACATATTACTTAATGTTATGTAAAAATGCCAAAAGCATTATCTGTTAAATTAACAGATTTATAACAATTGAAACATAGTACGAAAAATTTAGTTTCCCCACCTCTAAAACACGTTTCAGCTTTTACACAGGGCTGACTGCACCCCGACCGCTGAATGCAATGCGAGTGAATGCACTGAAGTATGCCTAATTTACCACTAAGATTTTGTTGAAAATTACCATCGAATAAAAAAGTTATTCAGCATGTCCCATTGTTCCCAGTGTCCCATTGATGACCACCCTCCCCTACTTTCAAAAGGCATCAACTCATACAATTTTCGAGCTAGATACATGGGATTGGTTTCATATGGTTCAGAATTTAGTTATCTAAGATGTTACAGAGCTATTTTTCAATTTCGTCTAAGAAAAATTGTGAAAAAAAATTTCAAATTATTTTTCAAAAACATTTTATTTTTATTTCAAATATCTTATTATACCTCCTCACACATTAAGAAATTTGAAAAAAAAACGTCTCTAACTTTGTGAGCAATTCATTTATGAATAAAATTTAGCAAGCCCCATGTCTTCAGCTCAAAAACTGTAGGAGTTGATGTCTTTTCTAGACGAAAAAATGAACTTTTCATTAGAGCCAATTTACTGATTTTTTTCTGGAATAAAAGTGTCTAACTCAAATAATTCTGGTTCCATAAATTAGTGTCGAGGCTCTTGTTTGGGTGCTGTGTCCTCTTTTTGATGTATCTAGTCAGCAAATCATATTTGATGCGAGACCCAAATAAACCCTCAATACCTGTGCTGACAGGTCTTTTTTAGCGGGTAGCCGGTAAATTGCCCGAAAACAATTGTTCGAAAGAAAATTGCTCGAAAAACAATTGCTTAAACGAATAATTGCTCGAATTATCAATCACTCACATATTATGAAAAATGAAATACAGTTATTATTAATTACTAATTGAAAACAAGGACGGTCAGATGCAGCTAGTAGAAGAGATTCTACTTCAGATAAACTAACTTTCGACAATTGATCGAACGAACAATAACCCGTATGGTTAATTACCTTCGCAGAAAGCGGAAGGTAATATTTTAGGCGGCATTTATCATCTTGTTATTCGCATAATTCAAAAAGTATTGAACCAAATTTCCTAAAATTTGGTGGGACGATTGGTCAATGTCCAGGAACCACCTGGTAGAATTATGGGATCGATCCAGTTTAATAACAAGGCTAAGGTCATTTATAACTCAATAACTCAAAAAGTGTTCAACCATATTGAATGAAAATTTGTGGGACGATTGGTCAATATCGCAGTTACCAGTTTATTAGATTTTGGGAGCGAACGGGTCAAAGATTGAGGTCAAGATCATGTATAACTCAAGTATTATTGGATTATCAAGATCATTTATAAGCGGCGGCAAAGGTATGTCCCCTACCAAGTGCTCGTAATATAATCTTTTAATCTAAAGGAAGAGGAAAAGTTAACAAGATGAGGATTACAGAAAAGGGACAATTTAAGAAAGCAAGAGGTTATGCTAAATGTCTCTGCATGGAAAAACCGCTCCCTCCTGTGGGATCGATAGTTCTTATATATATACACACCTATAGCTCTAGAGTTGCTAAAACCATTCCCTAACCTAGCTCTAAGAACATCTCGTCGGAGACCGCTGGAGCGATTCACTGACAAAATAAAACGAAAATTGTAGTATTTAAAATTGCTGCAGTAATTCCTGTTCAATGAAAATAAAAATATAAAAGAGTAAAATTTTAAAAAAGGATTACAATGATCAGCAGTAAATAGCGATAAAAAAGTAAATACATGTATTTTAAATTACTAAGTAGAAAGCATTACAGTTAGGTGCAGCTAATTGAAGTGATCCCACTTCATTATTAGCTGACTTCTATTAATTCATTTAATGTGAGCAATTTGAGTAATTCGAGCAATTGTTCATTCGAACAATTGTTCATTCGAGCATTTGTTTTTCGAGCAATTGTTTTCGAGCAATTTACCTAGAACCGTTTTCGAATCACTTCTAGATTGTTTTTAGCTCTAATATTTTAACACGTTAACCGAGATACTATGAGATATCATTTTATGCAAAACAAAATAATTTGATTTGTTTTTTTCGATTTAAGGGAGACGGACGCTCAAGTACAAGAAGAAAGTCATTAGTTTTAATTTTAACAAGAGTCTTTTTGGTCGCAGGATGACAGTACGATCTGAAGAAAATATCGATCTTGTTCAACATCCCAGTTTAGAAAATAGACATTCTAATTTTTTCTCCTCAATTTCTTTTCTCATCATTTTAATGAACTTATAGCTAAGACACTAAAGTGCATCGAACTGATGCACTTTAGTGCATCCATAGTATAGTTTGATGCACTAAAGTGTCTCGCTTTAGAGACAAAGTCATAGGAAACCCCTCACTTGGGTGCATCAGAATTTCTCTGAGTTTAACGTACAATGCCACCCATACAAAATGAAAGTCAGAGTTATGATTTTAATTTTCACTGTGATAAAATCGGTCAAATCTTAAATAAGGATGGTTATTCCGTGGTGCATATTACCGAATGTAATTATTATCAACCTACTTCTCTGTTTATATAAAATGCAGCTTCGGCCCCAATGATAATGTCTTCCACAAAACGAACATGTCTTCGCAAGAACCAATTGTGAAATTTCCACGGCGTGCAAAATTCGTTTCAAGAAGTTGAAGTCTGACTTTCCTTTTTAGGGGCGGCATTGTTGGTTATGTTCAGTAATTCGATTGATTGAGTTTAACAGTGAATGAAGAAGGATGCTACAAACAAAATGATGCTAGAAAGCAGATAATTTATAAAAGAAAGGGGTTTTAATCAGAGTATGATTAACTCCAGTAAAATACTTTGCTAACAAAATGTGGTTTTCAAAATATAATGTTAGAATAAAGCTATGAAAAATCTCACACACCATGAATAAAAAGTGAGCTATAAGCGTCGAACTATATGTTGTACATGAAAACTGCCAAATCTTATAATCTGACAAGGATACATCTCAGAGTATTATGGGTATCAAATGTTAAATTTATGACTTGGCTATGAAATATGGCAGGTTTCGTGTCAGCACCTAATGTTTATTTAAAAAAAACTAAACTCAACGGAATGGCCATATTTTCAAGATGTAATTTATAAACTCTTCTTTTTTATTTCAACTAAATTAAATTTTAAAGCAGAGTTCAATTTACGTTATGAAAAACGTTTGATTCGAACCAGATGATAAAAAGATTTGTATCATGTTGTAAATATTAATACCAATGATTGTCTTCAGAATCTTATAATAATTCACAAAATATATATTCGCGTTTAATTAATTCCATTTAAGGTTGTCACATATTTACTAAAAACTTAACTTTAGAAACCGATAGCTCTGGTATATTTGCAGCATGCAGGTATTCATATACTACATCTACCTATATTGGAAATCCTTGAAATACAAAATCAATATTATTATTTTATCCAAATAACACATACAAGAATCAGAACGGGCACTCGGTACAGCGCATATATTCGCCACCGCTTATAAATTACCTTGACCATTCAATAATCCTTTAGTTATACATGACCTGTACCTTAACCTTTTACCAGATGGTTCCTGGACATTGTCTAATCGTCCCACCAATTTTCAGGCAATTTGGTAGAAAACTTTTGAGTTATGCGAATAACAAGATGATAAATAAATAAATGTCTAGAACGCGCACTGGTAGAGCGCATAACTCCCCTGCCGCATCATTTTTTTGTACATTTTGACCTTTTCGTGACCTTGACTTTAGCCTTCGACCCGATTGCTCCCAAAATCTAATTTAATAGTTCGTGGATATTGACCAATCGTCCCACAAAATTTCAGGCAATTTGGTTAGGTACTTTTGAGTTATACAAATAACAAGATTGACATTAATTCACGATAACAAGATTGACATTAATTCACGATAACAAGATTGACATTAATTCACGATAACAAGATTGACATTAATTCACGATAACAAGATTGACATCAATTCACGATAACAAGATTGACATTAATTCACGATAACAAGATTGACATTAATTCACGATAACAAGATTGACATTAATTCACAATAACAAGATTGACATCAATTCACAATAACAAGATTGACATTAATTCACGATAACAAGATTGACATTAATTCACGATAACAAGATTGACATTAATTCACGATAACAAGATTGACATTAATTCACGATAACAAGATTGACATTAATTCACAATAACAAGATTGACATTAATTCACAATAACAAGATTGACATTAATTCACGATAACAAGATTGACATTAATTCACGATAACAAGATTGACATTAATTCACGATAACAAGATTGACATTAATTCACAATAACAAGATTGACATTAATTCACAATAACAAGATTGACATTAATTCACGATAACAAGATTGACATTAATTCACAATATCAAGATTGACATTAATTCACGATAACAAGATTGACATTAATTCACGATAATAAGATTGCAAATATATGAATATTGTCGATCATAGCACAACCATCCGCAATTTTACGAAGTTAATAAATAGGTACTAATTTTTTTAGATATATCTATAAAATGAGAGTGGTATGTTTTTACAAAAACTATTTTATTTCATATATTAAAGTAAATATCATTAAGTAGATACTTCAGTTTAGTGTCATGTTAAAGTTTTTTATGTCTAATATTACTAACTAGATTGTTTTTATCAGTCGTAGTACCTATATAGTTTAGAAACTGCATGATATACAAAATTCAGGGCTTATTTTTTATCCGTTGCACTAACGAGTCTTTAAGAGAAATCTTTAACTTCATTTGCTGAAAATTAAAATGTAAATACCATGCAGCTATTGAACAGAATAATACTATTATATTACAAGTTCTAGTTCGTAACATATATGGTCATCATTTGGACAGTTGTCATTAAAAATCCAGCCAACCAGAATATTATACCTATTTTTATATATTTAATTTACAGTTACACATATTTTATGGGTCTACATAAAAAAGATTTTCATAAATCACTTTAACAATATATCTTTATTTTAAATAAGTTATCTTTGAGGTGTTCGAACATCATTTCAAAACTAGATTATGTGCACTCGGTATAGCGCATACCTTCGCCGTCGCTGACCCGTTCTCTCCCAAAATTTTACCAGCAGGTCACTGAACATGGACCAATCGCTTCACCAAATTTCAGGCAATTTGGTTCAACACTTTTTCAGTTAAGCGAATAACAAGATGATAAATAAATAAATAAACGACGGCTAAAACATGACCTTCCCGCATTCTGCGAAGGTAATAAAATTTTGTTTACTCATTTTGACAATATACATGTACATTCGTGTATGATGAGTTTCTAAACAGAGTAATTATGTACTCACTGTTCAAATAAACTCTCACGGTCACCCATTAAATATGATTTGTATATTTTACATAGCTAGTATCTGTTGCAGTTGACCTTAGTTGACTTTAGAGTTCGTAACAGTACGGCTAGGGGGGCTAAATATTTAATTAGTACATTTTTAATTCATATTTGAAAAAAAGTAAAGTATATCATACTGTTAAATATTTCATACATACTTTAATTTCATTATTAGTGTTCCTGATTAAATTTAAACACTTTTTAGCGAATGTATGATATCCCTGCAAGTACTGAACCTCCATTAGTGATGGTGACCGCGGTTTAATAAAATCCACGCTTGTTTTTCATAGCAGTGACCAAATTATTATTACAACAAAAAAATATTCAATTATCAATATTAGACATCAGAAACAATAATATGAAATAAGCTCGACATATAATAAATACTTATATGTATAGCGAGTTATAAGAAATTATATATCTCAATGTATACAGAAATGTATAAACAGAACTAATACTATATTATATTAGTGAATCTATTTATTGAACAGATTTCTAATTTAATTTACGAAGATAACTTTTGAAAATATTTATGTTCTATCCATACTATCAATAAAAAGTAGGGTACAATTAATTACCAAAGTTAATCTAAGGATTTATGCATTCATTTAGGGAGTGCCTTCATTAAATGCATATATTAACTTGCAAAAGGATAAGAATATATGAATAACTGAATTGCTTCATTTCTATTTCTTTTTTATACTTATATAAACCTTCTATTAAAGCAAAGTCTTATCAATAGTTATATCTCTTTGAAACAATTTGGTTAAACTTATTATGTTCTGAATTAATTTTGTAAGTGAATTTTTTATAAAAAATCATTTTAATATATCGGCATATCAAACAATAAAATAACTAGAACAGGTACTCGGTATAGCGCATACCTTCGCCGCTGCTTATAAATGACCTTGAACATCCAATATTTCTCGAGTTATAAATGACCTTGACCTTAACCTTTAACCTGTTCTCCCCCAAAATCTAATAAATTGGTCCCTGGTTAATGACCAATCGTTTCATCAAATGTCAGGCAATTTTTTGAACTTTTTGAGTTATGCGAATAATAAGATGATAAATAGATAAATGCCGTCTAAAATATAACCTTCCACTTTCTGCGCGGGTAATTATTAAAATATATCACAGTTGTGCTTACCTCAATATAAGCGTACTCTTTTATTACAATAAATGAAAGCGTAATCATTTGTTTAATCGGTCGTTTAGGAAACGATCTCTAAATCATTCCACAAAATTAATTGTAAATTTGTAACATTATATAAAGGATGACCAAGTATCAACTTATCTCATAATTTATAATCTATTATAGAACTAATCGAATGATCATCTAATCGCAATTTAATACATGATAAATAAACACACTTTCAGTCTATCATCTTTTAGTATTTTCGAAATTACAATCAATAATTCGTATAGTAGATAATCATAGTAGTTGATCGGCTATAGTAGATAATCATAGCAGTAGATCGGCTATAGTAGATAATCATAGCAGTAGATCGGCTATAGTAGATAATCATAGCAGTAGATCGGCTATAGTAGATAATCATAGCAGTAGATCGGCTATAGTAGATAATCTCCTAGTTATAAATTTTCTAACTGGATCTTCCATCTTTTTTTTCCGACTTTCAGAAAACCACCAAATAATGCTATCAATTAGTGAGGTAATATTCATTTGAAGTTTTGTTATAAATGTTTTCTATGGTTCTATTTGTATATTTTCTTCTTTAATGATAAAGAAAAAGTATAATATCTGGTAAATTTATTATATTGAGAATGTTTATAACATTTTTATCAACGATAAGATAAAATAAAATGTATAAGTATTTAATTCAGTCAACAAATCAACGCATAAAAGAAGTTATTCTATAGATTCAGATTGAGGTGTGTGCCACCCTTAATCTTCTATAGCCCCACCATAATTTGCTGTAAGAATATTAAATCATAACTAAATAAATTACTTAGAAATGTTAATTTCATAGTACTGAACACTTTAATAATGTTACTCTCATTGATTCTTATCATAATTAACATTGACAATTTTCATTAATATTCATTGTTTCAGTAATATTACGTCATACAATTCTTAATAACAATCCGAAAATAGCTTATTATAGTACGATTTGAAGAATAAGGGACATGGAATCAGTGCTCGGTATATACTCTTGGTGATTTTAATGCTGAGGGTGAACTAAGTAAGAGTCCCTCGAGACTAAATGCCACTACTCAATAATTGACCAAACTAATTCATATTTCTTAGTACGTGCTTCAGTAGACAGTTACTCATGTCCATACACACTATCAAACAGTTTGACGAGAAATTCATCAAATATAGGTTTGGCATATTAGCTATGGCATTTAAACTTACTTGTGTGTTTTTATTCTTCATATAAAATTATATATTAACTTTTTATTAGAATCCTCTAGCCGCCAAATCGAATGGTTTAAATACTGATATATAAAAGAACGTATTTATTCAGAACAGCATCAATATTTAATATACGTACGTTTGGTCTGCTAGACCAGATCACGAATTCGTCCAAACAATAACTTAAGTTTTCAATTCAACTGTTTGGAAAACTATTTTCAACACTTTTGGTATTTCCAACTAAAAAACAAAAACTAAAATTGAATTATTTAAACCATGCCTGGTGTAACAAACAATTTGACTAATCCATTGACATATTTTCTACAAATTAAAGCTATGCACAAAATCTTGCCAAGAGTTCTCCAATACATTACTGGTACAATATGTGAATAAAAAGTACACCAACAGCAGAGGTTGCAAAAACATTAATCAAAGAAAAAATCTTTGATAATTTTCACGGGGAAAACAGAGTGATAATTGAGTTTACCATCATTTGCAAGATATTCTATACCAGAATTCTCATTTATAAGGTACCAATACCTAGCTGTACATCATACCAATACCTGTGAGAAAAGACAATGCAATATAGAGTGTTCAACAATATCTTATTGTATAACGATGAACCATATTTTATTTTATTTTCATAGACTTCAAATATTTGAATTATTCTGACCGAATATTGTGACCCAAATCAATTTGACCCAAATCAATTTGACCCAAATCAATTTGACCCGAATTGAACGTTGAAGATCAAAATGCACAGAATTGGGGTTGCTCTTATTTAAAAAAAAAAGAGTCAATAAGTCCATTGCGAGTTCAGTTAACTTAATTAATGAACTGAGTCAAATAATAACGAGTGAATGACCCGATATTATTTATGAGAGAAGGGTTTTAAAAGATTACAATTAATAATATGAAACTAAATTATATAAATTATACCATATATAAAGTCGCACTTATATGTTGTGTCTAATCAAATATAATGATGCAAAGTATTTTTTTTTAATTTCTTGAGTTACGAATAGACCATATAACTGTTCTATTTTTTTTTTAATTTTTACTCAGAAAACTAAATAGTTAAACACCTCTCCTTTCTTGAGATGAAACAGACCATGCAGCTGGAATATTATTGAATAATGATTTAAGACTTTTTTTACTCATGATGACCATTATATGGATCATCTATCCATAGAAATAGCAATATACACAGAAATCATTTATACAGTTCCAACTCGTGATATTAAAACAAATAGAAAGTGAACCAATTAACTTGTTCATCTGAACAGTTTGTGTAATTTCAAAGACATTGTACTTGTTTTCAGTTACATGTGATCATAATACTCATATTTGACTGCATTATTTTTCACTTGGAATAGCCGAATAGAGTGCTACAAGACAGAGTAAATGTAATTCAAATGAAGTAAGGAGGTTCACCTGTACAACTTTATAGCTAGAAGCCGAAGCACAAGTTAAATTCACACTAAATTCATTAATAATTGCCGTTTAGTTTGATCATTTACTTTCTAATTTATCTATATACAATTTACCTAATTTTTCTATATCATCATGTATCGATTAGAGAAGTAGTATATACAGGGTGTCCCAGCCAAACTGTTATAACTGAAAAAGTTTAAAAGTAGGATACAAAACAAATACACCATTTGAAAAATAATATAAAATTGATGTACTTAGACCAATTTCTTTTAATCATTATTCTATTCAGATGATCTCTACTTATTCTTGAAAATTTATATGCTCTCTAGAACCGTGAAATACACCCCCCCCCCCGACGAAAACTCCCGATAAAAAACAACCGGTTTAAAAAAAACTCGGTTGATAGAAATAGCCTTATTCACTTTTATTAATCTATTCAACATTATTTAATGCGAACAAATTACAATTTCGTCGAAAATTTATAAAATGCCTAAAGTTAGGTTAGCGGTCTGGATGGAAGAGGGGGGGGGGGGGGGGAGGTGTCGTGTGCCTTCCTCCCAGCAAGGTTTGATAGTGACAAAATATATACTTTATTTTTTCTACTATAAAATAGGTGTACCCTATTTTGCTAAAATTTAGTCATATTATCGACGAAAATGTAATAATTATTTGTTCTCATTGAATAATGTTAAATATATTAATAAAAGTGAATTAGGCTATTTATATCTTTTTGGCAATTGAACAGTTGTTATATATTAAAATCTCGCACATCTATAAATTACCTCTTTCGATGGTGAATTGGTCCGTCTGAAGAAAGTTCTTAAATATTTTTCTGCTTTAACTACGCCACCCTACTTGATGTATGTATTGGGTTGTGTTAAATGTAAGATGGTGCCTTGTCCAAATATCCATTATGAAGAGTTCGAAGCAAAATGTAATTTAATTTGTGACTTGTCGTAGAATTTTTAATAAAAAATATTTCTTTTAAATCAATATTTTATGCTAGTTTGAATGGTGTATTTGTTTTTATTTTACTGTTAAAAAATTTAATTTATAACAGATTCTTTCAGGTCCGTAACGCAAGATTCTAAACACAAAAAAACTAGCCCTATCTTTTAAAGTATAGATTATTCTACTTCACAGTTGTTATTTTAGTTTAATGAAGAAGAATAACAGAAGTTACTTACTCTATTTTCACTCGATTTGTTTTGCTATAATTTAGTATAGTAATATTAATCTCTGTCAGTATACATACGAAGAAAATTAATAAAAATTATTGAGGCTACCATCTTGAATTGGGGGCAACTATTGTGACATCATCATGCATCTTCAATGATTTTAGAATAGTGTATATTTAACAATTTAAAAGAGATCATCCTATACAAACATATTAGACAGTATGTATATTTGAAAAGAAATTAGGTTTCAAATACATTAAACATTTTACCGGATAAACTAGAAAAATAATTACCCGAAGTATAACCATTGACTTGTGTACAGTCAAAGAAAAGTGTATCCGTAATAATTTTTTATACTAATTTCGCATTTTCAAAAAGAAACTTTACTAATTGTAATGCTAGAAGATATTTTAAAATTGGCCTTGGTACACCACGACAAAATTTTAGAATTTGAAATTAATAGAAAAATAGAAAATTGAAAAATGAGAAATTCGCACCAAGCGGAAATTATTTTTTTTGATAGTTCACAACAGTACGTAAAGTGTGAAGTCCTTCCAGTGACTGTTCTAATGTTTCTTCACTGCCATATTCTTTAAATCAATCACCAGTTGTTTCAAATGAAAGCAGAGGTGGATATAGTTAACGCTCCTCTTCAACTGCTTACCGCTGAGTGTTGAGATTGGAAGGAATTATAGCCAAGTCACCATCATCACCTTCCATTAAATTATGTGAAATAAGCTCACTTTGTCAATTGTTGTACTGTGATAATTCGGAAATTGCCGAATTATCTGAAAAGCTGAAATTGTCTTAAGGACGGGTGTAGACTATATTCTACATGACTTCAAAGTAACAAAGTAAGGATATGTATACAGTATAACTATTCTATAGTGGACTCTTCTATAGTGTATGTAGATTCCTGAGTTAGGAATGAACTCTGAATAGTTAACAAATTTTCTTTAGTCTGCAGTCAATGGCGATCAGTTATAGAAAACCATTGGCCATTTTATGGCACACTAAAGGAGATTTGTTCACTATTTGGGATAATTCTCTTATTCAAGACTCTAAACTGGAGTCCACTATAAAGTAGTTCATTATTTTTTTACCATCAACCAGTACTCTCACAGAAGTTACAGATTGAACTTTTTATGATTAAATGAAAATGTCTATAAAGTATTGCACTTTCTATATGATCTCTAAGTAACTCAATTTTAGTCAAAGATAATTTTACATTGCATCAGTAAATTTTTCAAGAATGAATGGGTTAACTATGAGAAACAATCGGAAAGGAAAGTGCCTTTATGTACCTAAAGCAGAAAAGCTACTTCATGAATACAGTTTTGGTAACCATTCTCCCCCGTGATTTTGCTTTGACACCAATCAGTCATATCCTTCATTAGTCTTACGAGTTGGCTTCTAATTCATCAAAACACAACAAAAAAATTCTCTTACTTTTTATGCAGATAATACCTGATTTCAATTTATCTATATATACGAATGGAATATGTGCAATTAAATATAAGCTACAATATGTATAAGCACTTGGTGTCATTTTCGGTTTCAAAAAGGATATATCAACCTTCCATTTTTTAAAAGAGGTCGATAATAATAATTAGAAATAAATTTTTTTTATTGAAATTCTAAACGAATTTTTTTAGTATCCAATTGGAATAAAGCAAATTTCATTGAAAAATATATTTATTGCTTTTTGTTTATCAATCCCAATTAATTGAATTTACTTCTCACAAATTAGTTTTTGTCTATTCAACTTAAGAAGGAAATAATTTCGTTATCAACTTCATCACATGATGAGGAGTGAGAAAATGTAATAATTAGAAGAAACGACACAATTATTAGGAATATCATAATTACCGATCGTTTATTTTGAGAAACAATCAGATTCAATGGTAATTTATCATAACACTGTATCGTCTTTAATCGGTAGCATCACAGAAAATAGCAACGATACTGTATGGATTTAATATTTTTTATTTATATATATATTAACACAAAATGTTCCCTTACATTGGAAAAGCGAGGAGGGAAAACTAGCAAATCTCAGATGAATCAGTTACAATTATACACTGCTAAAGATTCTTTAGGGGCTGATAAGCCGTAGCTTCATTGTAACATATTTAAAAGACCTCTCCAGGATCCGGGGAAAAAATGGGTTTATAACATAATATTATAGAATGAAGGTCTAGAATCATTATTCTGAAAACTGCAAACATTTCGCTTCAGTATATATTTTATATGTTTTTAAAGTTTCTAATACTCTGTGTACAACAATTGTCTGAAACACTAATCTGACGGTGAAGAAAAATATTGTACCCATTTTGTATTTATTTTAAATTTGAATTTTATAATCGAATATTTGTATATTGTTTTTTTTTTTAGATTTAAATTATATCCTGAAGTATATAATCGTTTCTATAATAAATTTCTCTAATTTCATACCTTTGCAGGAATATTAAATATTAGATTGATTGTACCTACCTAGCTGTCATTCAAAACAAACGGTGTACATTCTTTTTCTTCTGACTGAAAATTAGCAAGTCGGAAGTAGAACAGGTTTTGTAGAGTTTTGATTATAAAAATCATTAAAACATTTATACATGCTATCAAATTGCATGGGGTTTGCAGCAAAATGATAAGAAACATTAGCCATATTAAATCAAACAATAAAATATTGCCTGGGGGACCTTCAAACTAAAAATAAAAAACTATGATTACTCTATACATATTTCATTTCTGCTAACAATTCTAAAAAATACACAATGCACCAATTACAAGAAACTTAACATTAACTAACTACTGGTTGGTAAGAAGGAAAAGATTTAATTGCGATTTGAATTAATTATATGTGTTTATAGTCTTTAAATCATCTTGAACTTAGTTCATATTTTACATCCATCATGCAAGATACAATTTTAGATTTAGATCTATTGTACAGAGATAGAGCAATATTATTGTTTCTAGTGTTATAAGAATGAATATTAGTATTAGACAGAATACACATTGTTATATCTTTTTTAGTTATTATATTTTGCGTTAAAGTACTATGGATATTCATTGTAATGGATGATCTTCCGATTATTAATTTCCAACTGAATAAATTGTCGTATATGATTGGTAAGTTAATAAATATAACACAGTGGTACTATCATTTACAATTCTAACCAGGAGTGAGTCTGTTACCAAGTAACTGATGTAATTATTAGACAATTACTATTATTGGTGTGTACAAATGGGTTCCAAAATAATCTTGAACAGTTTTAGCTATTTTAAGTAATGTTAAAGGAGAGCAACAGAAAAAGAGGCGAAATGATAATTCTACAGAATTCGGATGAACTGTTGAGCCGATTTGAAGTAGCGTTTATTAGTAGATTTAACTAATAAATAATAATATACTGTAACTGTCAGTTCTAAGTTGTGAATTTAAGAAAGTTATGAGTAAGGTTGTGACAATATGCTTTTAAAATCATAGATCTTAAGAATATCATAGACGAAACGAAATGGTACTATATGCCACTGGTTTAGAACGATTAAATAGTCTTTAATTCATTGTGTCTATAATATTTTCAGGATATATGATTTTAAACGCATATTGTCACAACCCTAGTAATGAGGCGTGACAATTAAGAAGAACCTCTTATTCTTCGGTGGCTCCACCATAACTATATCTTTCGGTTTCTTCAATGTACCTCAATTATTATTAAAACTATCAGAAATAACGTAAAAAAATACCATTTTGAAAACTAATGTAAGGTCTTTGAAGTGAAGCTTAAATACGTTTTAGTAGAAAAATTCAGATCTAAAATTTCACGTGATAACATAATTATTGGTAAATAATATTATCCAACAATGTTTCATTCAAATATTTATATAATTGATAATGGCACCAAGAACTCGCACAACAGGTTACAGAACGGAAGGTCTTATTCTGCAGAGTTTAGTGATGAAAGTCACATTTACCCAAAGGATATACAGGGTGTCCCAGAAAAAGCGGAACCAAACAAAAAATTAGTATATTTCAACTACTATTTTAGGTCATTTAGTTTGTTGGAACTTTTTCCATTCGCATTAAATTTTAATAATTTTTTTTAAATTTTTGTGAATATTAAAACAATTTTTTAGTGGATGATGCGCAAATGGTCAGAAAACAGAAAATGAACTAAATTGAAACAATAAATATATCTTTACTAGACAAAATACCTTTCAAAAAAATATATTTATTTCCAGGTTTTAAAAGTATTCAAATAAAAGTACTCCTTTTATAAATTATTGACAACGCAGCAGAAATGTAGCAAGAAGACAGATATATACGATCTGAAGACAAAATAAATTTTGTTTAGTAACTCCTTTTAGATGTATTTGTTAAGAGAAATGGATCAAATATCTTAAAATCTTTAATCAATCGAATAACTAAAAATGACCTTCAATACCACCCCTTCAAAAATTCAACTTCTTGAAACAGATTTTGCATACCGTAGCATTTTGTCAACTGGTTCTTCACATATTCGTTTTGTAGAAGATATTGTCCTGAGGGGGAGGAACTGAAGGACATTGCAGCCTCTATCACCACAACATCCTCCAGAAGGAGGCAGCATCATCTCCTCAGTAATCACGTAAGTGTCCCTAGGGGATTAAGCTGTATTTTGTATGAACAGAAAAGTATTTAATCAGAACATTCGGCAATATGCTCCACAGAATAACCAATCTGATTTTAACTTTGACCGACTTTATCACTGTGGAAATTAAAATAATCACTCTGACTTTCATTTTGTAGTGGCCTGAATTAAATACTGTTAATACTTAAACTTGTGCTTTCCTTTTTGTACCTAAATACATTTCTCCAGATTGTCTATAATTTATAAAAAGAAAGATTTATTTGAATGTTTTTAAAACGGGCAAATAAATCTGTATTATTAATAGGGTTGTTGTCTAATAAATATATTTTTAATGTTTGAACTTACTTCACTGTCCGTTTTCTCTGATCATTTGCGCAAAATAATTTTCACCACCCATCAAGAAAAACCCTATAACATCCACAAAAATGAAGAAAAAATTATGAAAATTTAACTTTGAATGGGG
This sequence comes from Caprella mutica, assembly GCA_947561585.1. Lineage (NCBI taxonomy): Eukaryota > Metazoa > Arthropoda > Malacostraca > Amphipoda > Caprellidae > Caprella > Caprella mutica. The sequence continues at coordinate 51,019 of CANNZV010001667.1, forward strand.
AAAGATTCAACAAACAAAATGATACATGAGATAAAACTGTATCTTCAACAGTTTTTGAAATATGCTAATTTTAAGTTGAGTTCCGTTTTTTTCTTGGACACCCTGTATACTAAATAGACAAAATTAGCAAAGTATTCACTAACTAAACCAAAATTATAACTGTTGAATAGTTTGGATCTCTTTACTTTGACGGTTCGAAATTTTCCTTGATTTCCTTATATGGTCCGAAATTTTTCTTATTTTACTTACTTTTGCAGTGCGAAATACTTGTATGTTCGATATTATTTCATGATTCACTTATATTATGGGTTATATAAAACCATATATGTCTCTTCTTTCCACCAATATCATGTCGGCTTTAAAATCTTCGCAGGTCATTTTTTCTCCCAACAGATCATTCAGTTTCATTCACTCGATTACATATCGCGTATTTTCTTTCGATTTCAATGAGAGAACTGTTGTCTCAAAGAAGAATCTTATCATCTCGAATAATGGAGAATAATAATTTGATATCTGAATAAGAAATAAAAGTAGCAAGAGAACTTTAAAGGGTAGTTATACAGCCCTAAATATTTGAAAGTATAGGAAATTGTAATATTAGTGCTGTACGTGTTGATTTACTTTTATTTTTTTTTTAATTTTCATGATTTACTTCTACCGTCTGAAATTTTTCATGATTTACTTTTACCGTTCGTATTTATGTTTTGGACCGTAAAAGTAAAAAAACCAAAACCGTTACTCTAATAACGGTATAATGTGGAGTGAATAATAATATTTATGGACCATTAACTGTTAACAAATAGTTACAATTAATGAACGGAGGTAAATGTGTTGAAGCGCTGACAAGAATTTTGCCTAATAGCGTGTATCCCTAATTCCGTATGACCTACAGCCCACTCCGTCGTGTACTTGTTTGAAGATCCGATTTACTCAACTGCTACTTTCAAACAGGTCGCAATTACCTTAAACAGGTCACCTGATTAAAAAAAAAACCTTGGAATATTTTCTCAGGAGGTTAGTAAGGAAAACAGTATTTCGAACTGTAGATAGCTTTGGAACATATTTTGAACTTTGTAATGATAAATGTTCAGTAGTGGTCATTTGAAGAGTCAAACGCAGAATTAAATTAAATTACAGATATTTCACTTTTCAATAGAATATATAACAGGAATAAAGTAGATTATAGGTGTTTTTTCAACAGTCAACCCTGTGAAGTATATGCATATGTAAACATGCATTATACAACTATAATGCTATTCTTAATCTATATAATTCTTATCGTCTATGTAACACCCATTCTTTCTTGAGATGTTCACTTTGATGAGACCGAGCTATTATTTTTATTAATTACTGAAGCAGCTGTTGGTATAATTAATTATTTAAGTACATTTATATTAACCCATACTATAATGAACCAATTGGTATAGTTTTTTCTGCCTTTAAAACATAGTAGTATCAGTTTCTATTTTTACTGTCAGTATTTATTCCTACATCCAATTTAATTTTGAATTAGTTACACGAGTCATGTATAATAATTGTAGTGTATATACGGGTGTCCCAAAAAAACGAAACCCAAGTTTAAATTAGTATATCAACAACTACTAAATATACATTTTTCTTTTACGTATCATTCAGTTTGTTGAACTTTTTTCCATCTAATGTTAAATTTTCATGAAGATTTATTGTTTTTTTTTTTGTGAATGTTATAATGATTTTATTGATTGGTAGTGGAAATGGCTTTGCGCAAATGGTAAGAGAAAGGATATCCTGTTAGTCACTTCACAATTTTAGAAATATAATATAAGAAAACTTTCAGAGATAGGTAAATGACAACAATTATAAATAAAAGAGAAAACTCCAAAGTTCCATTTTGGCATGTACACTATATGACATATTTGCGTAAATTGGTATAAGCATGCAGCATTAGGCATATTAGCGTAATGTTGTATTGCAAATTAGAGTTAGAAATTCTCATTTCATCCGAGATGATGTCTTATTATACAGCGAAGAAATACGAGTCAAAATTGTGGACCATTTCTTCAAACGCATTTCTTCGTATTCATGATATTATTCAATCAATAAAAACCCATGCAAAGATTACTCACGAGGAACAAAGCCATTCACAAAGGGGTATCTTTTGGTGCGGCATAACTAATGCGAAAGCTATTGGCCCGAATCTTTTGGATGATAGTAATGGGTTGGCTGTTACAGTCACTTTGGAGAATTACTATGAAATGATTCATGAATATTAATTAGCAGAAATGCAAAATTCAGACATGCCGAAAAATGTGTTTCGAAGAGGTAGGTGTAACAGCACTTACGAAGAGGGAAACCATAACCAGACTATAAGGACTGCCCTTAAATTACTTATAGTTTATTTTCTCGTTTTGAAGGCAATCACGCTCTCCTGATTTAACACATCCTGATTTCTTTCTTTGGGGCTATATTAAAGGAAAAGTCTTATCTTAAAAGGATCAATAAACTCCAGAGTTAAAAAATACATATTCGAAGACAGCACTATAAATTCTTTAGTTTTGTAATCTGTATAAGAAGCGTAAAATTAGTTTCAATAATAGCAAATGATGCTTAAAAGGATTTTAGGTATAAGAACTAAAATTTCAAAATTTCCTCTTTTATTTGTAATTTGTATCATTTACCTGTTTCTGATTTTTTTTAAATAATCTTATGTAACTGTGAAGTGACTTATGAAACGCCCTTTATATTATAATACTATAATACTAATACTATAACACACACAGTGATGTGAAACAAGTTTTTAGACAGAACAAAAGCGGCTATTGTTCAACATTTTGGTGAATTGTACACCAAACAACACTATAAAATAATACTATTACATAAAAAATAAAGTGAATAATATTATACAAACTTAACCTTTATTAATTATATACGATTAATTGAATTTTTCTTGCAGTATTTGGACATTTCTAAAAAAATCATTTTTAAAACTCTCAATGCCTATAGATCATTCTAGAAAGAACTTGTCAACACATCTAGAAGTCAAAGTCAGATTATTAGTGAAGCTTCCGGTCATTCTTGCAGAATCTCTCCCTTTGCTAACAAATTGCAACATGCACAAGAGAAAGAAAAACCTCACACAGTGCGCGAAGGATCGAATCATTTCGGCCCATAAATATTTGAGAGTCTCCCTCTCGGGCAACTTTGACTTTCGGCCAGATTTAGGATTTACAGAGGAAATTTATCCTTCTCTTTCGAAAGAAGTCATTGGTTTCGAGAACATTCGGCCATTTTCTGTTCACTCGCTTGCCAAATGAGTATCAACAAATAGGCTCAGCCATTTTTATAAAATAATAACGAATCTTATTAAAAAATATCTGTCAAATATTAACATTAAACATTTTAAATAAACATAAAACAATAAAATAAGTCAAATTTTCTTGTCTGCAAAGTTGAACAAACTTCAAAGATTATAATAACAAACTAATAAGTAATAACATTTTTTTTGACCATCCATTCCCTGTATATGAATCTGATACTACAGATAAGTTTGGGGTAACAGGACACGCATCCCAAACTCTGGTCAAGATTTTGGTGTCTGGGTAATACGTCAGTCGAGGTTAGTTGCGAACCTGAAAAAATTAGGGTGAGGTAAAGCACGGTCGTTTTCTATGTCATAGAAAACTAAAAAACGAAATACGTTAAAAGGAGCAGAAGAAAATTTTGATTTAGGATGATTTGACATAAGTCAATTTTTGGTTTCATGAATTCGGTTTTGAAAATTTAACTACAAATTTTTCAAGATGAATATTATAGGTGAAAATTAAGAATAAGTTTATTGTTTGGTGTTTATTATTACACCTAATATTTAGATCTTATTTAAAATAATCACTGTTTATAAAAAGAAAATTTCAATTATTGATATTATTCTTGAATTAATCTAACGTTTGGCTCGCTCAGTTAATAAGAAAACCATGATACCCCTAACTATTTACTGCTATTTTGTTTATTATATGAAAATACATATTACTAGTAGCTCTAATAACACTGATTTACCATTAAAAATAGCTTTTCTGCATTCATGAGCTTTGTCTCCGACGGTGATAGGTGATTTTGTTCATGGAGCCACTTTCTATTCTGACTGCTTCTTCCAGTCCCTTGTATTTGATTTCCCTTTGACGTCAGCGATATTATCAACGATATGGTATTAATCAGATTACATCATTGATTATTATTTCGGAAATCTTTTATGTAGCTACTTTGAGGTCGGAGACATCATTTTGTCCTTTAAAATAGATTCTGCCATAGAGTTCAAATTAGAAGGCAAGAGTTGTGTCAAATTTTAATGCAGGAGCACAGGAATATTTTACAAATTTTAGTCCAATTTCAACTATGTGGCCCATTTTTATATGAAAATTTTGAAAATTTCTCCAAAATATATTAAATTTTCTTCATATATTCAAATAACATTTTAACTCTACACCAAATTGGGTTGCACGAAAAGGAACAACTTTTGCCTTTTAGAATTTTAAATCATGTTGTGTATGCTTTTAGTAAAAAGGATATTGTATTTCCTCTTTTTAGAATTGAAGAAAGCTTCGATACCGTAGACATGGATCTGCTATTAAAAATACATTGCTACGAACGATATCGATAGTAATTTTAACAAAATTATTAATAACTACTTGAGAAATAGAAAGGAATGTACAGAAAGACAATTTAAAATCTGATTTTAAACCTACTATACCACCTACTCCATACATCATTTTTTTAAGTCCATTACTTTTAAATATCATTTTAATGATCTTATAACAATATGTCTATTTTAAATTATTTTAGCTCCACTGCTTTTGCAGCATGACCTTTAATGTTCAATTACAACAACTGAGGGTTTCAATCAACAATTTGAAACGTGAGAAGGGATGGAAACAGCATCCCAACTTTAAACGAAAATTTAAGAAAATTTTAGACTTCTACAATTTGTCGTTTTTTAGATAACTTTTCAATTAAATTTTTATGCAGAGCCGATACATAAAAAATTTATGCCAAGTCTTATCTTTGAATCAATATTTGTTTGACCTTATCCCTTCTCACGACCATAATACTAAAACAAATATGTTTTACCTTCCTTCAAAACCGAACCAATGTCTGATTTCAATTTTTTAGAAACTCTTTATGGACATTTAAAAAAAATTGTTCTATTGAGTTATCTATAGAAAACAATAGATTATTAGGTTTACAAATTTTTTTTGTACTTTCAGTATTTTATCCACATTTTAATAACTAAAGAGAAGTAAAGCTGCATATATAAATGTATATGTATATAAATGTGAATCTGCGATTTTGAGTCTAGTTAGCCAATATGAGGTGATAGCCGCATGGACAATGAGGTTCAATAGGTGGTTTCTATTAAGATATCATCACTACTAAACCTCAACGAAACATATAAACCGCTTGGAAGTTTTTTTACAAGCGTGAATACAATTTCAAGATGGCAATGAGTAATGAGCTGAAGTAATTTCTCATTATGTGGACTGTGATTCCACCAAAAAGGCAATATGAATTACTGATGGGCTAAGATCCAAGTAATCGAACATACCATATTTAAGACCACATTACATGTTATCATTAATAACTCATTACATCAAAGTTCTATTATTACAAATTGTACTTTTGATCTGTTAAAATTTGGTTAGCTTCCATATGTTATCCCCAGCTTTTCAGGCATAAGGTATACACTATTACATAAAACATCTCGAAACTACTGAGGACATAAAATCATCAGCATTTGAAAAACTTATTGAATTCACCTCTAAAATGGTACTATTCATTTTAATCATACTGTTCAGTAAAGTGAGACATTGAAAAGTGCCGGAGACACTGTCAAATATAGTTGTTTTTTTATTTAAGTGGATTTGTGTTCGTCTGTGTTAGCTTGCCCTATAATAGAGGCTAGAAGAAAATTAGGAAGTTATTGGTATGAAAGGACAATATTTAAAAAAAATTGCATAGGCGTAGGTACCTTATAGTCTCGAAATATAGATTCCTAGACAAAGAGGTGTGGAATACATTAACTAGGTTCAACACAAAGACAGGATGTTGGACAACACAATATGTATAGTACAACGTAATTTATTATCAGTAGATTTTCATTTCATCATTATAGTAACATTATTCCTGATACATTCTATCTGCTGCGGCTTATGGAAAGAAGTAGGAAAGTTTTTTAGTTTTTAAAGTACGTGACATGACTATTTTCCGTTACAGATATGATTAACCAGATAAGAGGTTACAGGTCATGGAAAATAGGTAGGGTTTTTTCATAATTTTCCATTTCAGTTATTTGACATTCTAGTATTGGTTACCAGGAAACAGTTATACATATTTCCAAATAAAATAAATATATAGAGTAATTTGCAGATTATTAATTATGATGAAGAAATGAAGGGCCATGTATAGCTTAAAAACAAATAGAAATTGGAAATAGTGTTTGTGACATCAATATAAAATATTTGTCATTCAATTTTCAATATGTAGCCCAAAAACACTCAATGGTCAAAAACACTCAATGGTCAAAAACACTCAATGGGCAAAAACACTCAATGGTCAAAAACACTCAATGGTCAAAAACACTCAATGGTCAAAAACACTCAATGGGCAAAAACACTCAATGGTCAAAAACACTCAATGGTCAAAAACACTCAATGGGCAAAAACACTCAATGGTCAAAAACACTCAATGGTCAAAAACACTCAATGGGCAAAAACACTCAATGGGCAAAAACACTCAATGGGCAAAAATACTCAATGGTCGAAAACACTCAATGGGCAAAAACACTCAATGGGCAAAAACACTCAATGGGCAAAAACACTCAATGGGCAAAAATACTCAATGGTCGAAAACACTCAATGGGCAAAAACACTCAATGGTCAAAAACACTCAATGGGCAAAAACACTCAATAGTCAAAAACACTCAATGGGCAAAAACACTCAATGGGCAAAAACACTCAATGGGCAAAAACACTCAATGGTCAAAAACACTCAATGGGCAAAAACACTCAATGGGCAAAAACACTCAATGGGCAAAAACACTCAATGGGCAAAAACACTCAATGGGCAAAAACACTCAATAGTCAAAAACACTCAATGGGCAAAAACACTCAATGGGCAAAAACACTCAATGGGCAAAAACACTCAATGGTCAAAAACACTCAATGGGCAAAAACACTCAATGGGCAAAAACACTCAATGGTCAAAAACACTCAATGGGCAAAAACACTCAATGGGCAAAAACACTCAATGGGCAAAAACACTCAATAGTCAAAAACACTCAATGGGCAAAAACACTCAATGGGCAAAAACACTCAATGGTCAAAAACACTCAATGGGCAAAAACATTCAATGGGCAAAAACACTCAATGGGCAAAAACACTCAATGGGCAAAAACACTCAATGGGCAAAAACACTCAATGGGCAAAAACACTCAATGGGCAAAAACACTCAATGGGCAAAAACACTCAATGGGCAAAAACACTCAATGGGCAAAAACACTCAATGGGCAAAAACACTCAATGGGCAAAAACACTCAATGGGCAAAAACACTCAATGGGCAAAAACACTCAATGGACAAAAACACTCAATGGGCAAAAACACTCAATGGGCAAAAACACTCAATGGGCAAAAACACTCAATGGGCAAAAACACTCAATGGGCAAAAACACTCAATGGGCAAAAACACTCAATGGGCAAAAACATATCGCAATGTTATTTCTATAAACTTCAAAATATCACAATATGCAGGCCAAGTTTTTCACCAATTATTTGCGCGATTATAGTTTTTTATATTTTTGTGCAATTTGGATTATAGGTACTATAGTTACTATTTTACATTTTTTATATCGCTCAAAAAGTCATTTTTGTGAGAGGTCAAATTTTCGAAAAGCCAATTTTAGGCACCAGAGGTCAATTTTATCCAATTATTTATAATTCAATTCATATTTAGATACAATAAAGGTTATTAATAATTTTAAAGTTAATTAACGAGTTTATCATGAAATCTACAAGGCAGTTAGTTGGTCAATAATTTCCTTGTTCATTGATCAATGCAAGCAAAGAAAAATAGTCCGATATTGACAGTACGAGAATTAAAAGAAAATTAAGTACAGCAAAAGAAACTCTTTAAATATTTATTAAAAGAATAAAACTCTCATGATATCGTTAATTCAATTCTTCATAGCTATGATTGACTAAGTTTCTCTTTCAGTAGAATTAAATACTATAATGACTTTTGCAGCTAGTACCATGCAAAGCCAAAGTGTACAGTGAGTGTTAGGAGTGTTAGGTACACTGTACGCACCTACTACCTATTTTAATGTCATTCTCTTTGTAAAACCATTCAACTGAGTATAAATGTTATTTCAACTGAATAATATTTTAGTTATCATTTATAAGTTCCTTTTTAATAAATTCTTCATACCAAACATTTTAATTTTGGCAAAATGCTGGAGCTTGAGGCCTTGGTATATATTCCAGACCGGCCCTGTTCTTTCAGTGTGTAGACCAGTACATCGGAGACACGAACTCACTTACAGACTGGTCCTATTTTGGAGTTCTCTACAATGAATCATGTGTATTGTATTTATTTGTACATATTAATAATCAGTCACATGTTAATATGTTACTGATAGTAGAAGACTGTAACAATAGAACTACTTTTATTGATGTACTATTGCAAAAAACATTCATCTAAATTAATAGAATAATATCAATATTGATGCAATATTACATAAATGTTTCTACTACATTATAATTTGGTTAAAGGATTTTTTTTCTTCTAGAGTGCACTACAAATAATGTTAGAGTATGAAGTGCCTGTAATATTTGATAGAGCTGATAAGATTAACCATACCAGATCGAGAGATAAATTCTAGAATTAATTATTGTCTACATGCATCAGTCCGAGTGTTACATAATGTTCCTTCAAGACGTAAAATAAGACGAAGAAAGGCCAAGCACATAGCTAATGCCGAAGTTACTGAAATAGCAGCAGGCCTCATAGCCAGCTCTCCTCTAGAAGAGAATGCGTGTTCCCATGGCTGCTGACATACATACACACGTACACGCACTCAGCATTGACGGTGTACACACACATATATTTACCATGTGCATATCTGGGTTCTCTATCCATGTGCGTTTGTACACTGATGTGTTCGTAGTTCATCGATAATGGCGCCTTTATACTTCTTTACTTCATCCGCATAAAGATTGTTCTTTGTGTAGGGATGAACTCTCATCCAAATTTATGAGTTAGTAATGTATTATTAAGTATTGTTGGTTTAATTAGTAGCTATATCATGACACTTTCTAGTTCTACAGTTCTCTATTGGTTATATTAATGGAACATTCTAAAACCATTTTACTTTACCATGCATGGTTGAGTAAAGAAGCAGAGAGACTGTAAACTAGCTGTTTATCAATTAAAATTTATTTTTAATGTTGGCTTTTATATTACTCAAGTTTACACTCTTCAGATCATTAATACAATGTAAATGTATTATTTTAGTATTTAGATATTATTTTATCAAGTAAATATTAGAACTTTGTGACGATTTGGGAGATATTAGAATTTGTTGAAGCATTTAGTGGCTATGGTGTTCTTGTACAGCTTGCTGAGACTGCCACTAGGGCTCATTCACATTAAAACAGACTAGACATGGCAGACAATGCATTCTTTTCTGTACCTGACATCATCAAACCAACAAACTATAATGAAAATTAAGAGGTCTGGCATTTAAATAACTGATCTCATCTATTAGATTCTTCAAACAATAACAATTATCAAAGAGCTTCCACAACTTTATTTGCTTTATATAGCTTAATTTTAATGTAACACTGTTGTTCTGATGACGTCACAACACTCCATTGTCACTACCGTGTCTAGTCTGTGGACTGTTAGCTCATTGCTCCGTCAGCTCTCAGTGACGGCGTTCAGTACGCCTTATTTTCTTATTTATTTGTGATTGTGCTCTAATGGAAGCTGAAAACTGAAGGTTTCTTCTTGGAAAAGACGTAAGTAGTGTCCAACTATGGATTTGTATAATTAAATATGTCCTTTTCATTGATTTAGGCCGCTAAATGTTGATTTCAAAGTGGTAATCATGAGCCATTGGACGCTGCGAACCAGCAAGTCGGAATGTGGATGATGGTGCGGTATTTTCCACTTATTTTTCACTATTGCCACTTATTCTCATTTTGGAAAGTGTTAGGTGATGTTTTTGTTGTCTTTTGCATGTTACACTATCATCTCTGTGTCTGTGATTTGTCATTATAACCTTCTTGTGTGTTTTTAGTAAGTATTTGGCAAAAGCAGTTAAGAATCGTACCTCTGGCAGCGCGTATCTTGTCTCTACAGCTGTAGATCAGGAATAATAATGTCAGACCCTTTGAATCACGTATATCAGGAATACAAATGAACCACTTGAATCACGTTTGGAATATGATTTATGATGTGAACGATTTAATGTGATTGATTTTTAATTAATTGAATTATCAGTCAGGTGTCGATCGAATTATTTTTATGATTTTAAATATCTCTTATTTTAATGTTATTATTATAAAATTGATTTAATCTAAATATGTTTGTATTAAATTTCATATTTACGATGTCAAATTAAATAATTTCATCAATTGGGTAGTTATGTGTTTTATAATTTTTTGCCAGTTATTTTTCTTTAATAATTCATTCGATGAATTACCAATATTGTATTTTTTGATAAGTTTCACTGTACCTACTCATTAAATGTAAGTTTTCTCCAGGTTCAATTTATTTGCATACTATTTCTCCATCCCATAACATTCCATTGAAATTCACATCTGTCTGGACTGTGGTAATTCGACAGCGTGAACCAGACCTCACCCCCCCCCCTCTCTCTTACCCTCCCGAAACAGTCTCGTTTATCAGATCTGAGTGATGCTCTTACTACAATAATTACTTTGCATAACTATTATGAAAGTTAGTTTCTTAGAGTTCTTTCTGTTATAAGGTTTATACTTTGCAGAGAAGTTACGTACGTAACGGATAACGGAGGATCGGTATTTTAATACACATTTTGCGTCTGGCCAAACGTTCGTAACTTCGTACGTTCGAAAACAGCACATGTGTCGTTCATGGGCCTGTGAAGATTGTACAGAGATATAATCTTCTATAGCCCACCATGATTTTCTCACTCGGTTGGTACGTTATTTTGGGTCATTACGTTTTCGTAGTTGAAACCACATGTGTTTTTAGTGGCCATCCGAGTAATCAGTAGACTTTACGCTGTTATAAATAACTTCATTTTTAATATATTTTTTAATTCCTTAACATCATTATTTAAATTGTGAAGCTTAATTGTTATTGAATAAATTTTTCTCGATGTCGGATAAAAAGGGTTGAAAGAATCTGAACTGTTACCACTACCACCTTCTGAAACGTTTCTGTATTCTCCAATTAATTGAATGTATTCAAAACTATCTCTGGGAAGGGGGGAATAAGTTGCATACTGTAATTATCACTGAATCATCTAAATTCTAAACAACTAAGTCAATGTAGCTACCAGAAATGTAACTCAAGAAGCTGTCAGAGGAGAACAGCATCGATACGACAGATTCCCCTAATACTAATTTGAATCTAATCACATGCAGGTACCCGAGTGTATAATCTTGGAGAAAATTTTCTCATCACATTGGTGATTTTCCTGCCACATTTGCTATTCGGGTTTGCGTGATCACTTCCTCTATTCAATTCGATGAAACGTTTCACGGCACTAACTTAGAACAAGAAAAAGTAAGCCGATTTTGTTCCTGCTTTAACAATAGAAGTTACAATCTTCGAGAAACAGATTTTTTTGATCCAATAGCCTTTCTTACGCTGTAACTTCTAGATCACCTACTTTACGGTTTGTCTTTGCCAACGACCAATTATGTTGCTTACAATCCACTTATTGGATTGTAATGTGAAAATGACGTTCTTTTCACGACTCAAACTGTTGCATGTTTATTTCGCATGGTTACCAAGTCAGAAATGTATGCTCGTTATGTCAGGGACTGTGTCATCTGACAGAAAATATACTTGCAATGTCAGGGATTATGTCATCTGACAGATATGTATACTCGCAATGTCAGGGATTGTGTCATCTGACAGATATGTATACTCGCAATGTCAGGGATTGTGTCATCTGACAGAAAATATACTTGCAATGTCAGGGATTGTGTCATCTGACAGAAAATATACTTGCTAATTCAGGGATTGTGTCATCTGACAGAAATGTTTACTCGCAATGTCAGGGATTGTGTCATCTGACAGAAATGTTTACTCGCAATGTCAGGGATTGTGTCATCTGACAGAAATGTTTACTCGCAATGTCAGGGATTGTGTCATCTGACAGAAATGTTTACTCGCAATGTCAGGGATTGTGTCATCTGACAGAAAATATACTTGCTAATTCAGGGATTGTGTCATCTGACAGAAATGTTTACTCGCAATGTCAATCTGGCAAGGCTCTTTGTCACCAGTTTATCGTACATTGCTAGTTATCGTTAAATGTTTCGTGATTTATGATATAAGAAATGGTATTTTGATGTTCCGAATTATACATCGTCATAATTTTATCTATCTGGTAAAAGGTGTGTCCTACCTATTGTGGTGTGTCCAGTCTGTTGGTGACTGTGTGTCCAAACTGTTGGTGGCTGTGTGTCCAGTCTGTTGGTGACTGTGTGTCCAGTCTGTTGGTGACTGTGTGTCCAGTCTGTTGGTGACTGTGTGTCCACTCTGTTGGTGACTGTGTGTGCAGTCTGTTGGTGACTGTGTGTCCACTATATGGCAATACATTCCCCACTAAATTCACCAGTTCTTTCTCTTCTCTTCCCATTAATAATGTGTGTACTTTGTTTTTACTGTAGTCTGTATAGATCACATGCCCAGTTCCTTAATTGAACAGGTGTGCTTTGCAACCCTCACACCTGTGCATTTAACTATACACTCTGCTAGCTAGCGCCATTTATTCTTGCAGGCAGACCTCTGACTCTCAGGCAAAGATTGGTGTCGCCTTGAAAAAAAAGCTGCGGGCTTCTTTCTGTGTGTGCGTATGTGTGTTAGAGAGAAAGATAGGAGGGCGAGGCAACCGCTTCCTGTGGATGAATTCAGTCCTGGAGACTATATGGTGACTATGTGCAACAGAAGACTGTTTTGTGACTATGTTGAGCAGGAGACTGTTTTGTGACTATGTGGATCAGGACTACATTATCTTTATGGATAATTTTGCTCTTTTTATTTTAATATTATTGTAGTATCATCATCTTTCCTAGTTTGTAAATACATGCTACATATCTGACATGATTTGAAAGATGGGAATATTTCCTAAGAGTTATACATCAACACCAGAGTAACTGGTATTCTTTTGACTTTTCTGACTTCAAAACTCATAGAGAAAGTTATGGTGGGGCATGAGACCCCACTAATCTTCTAGGCCCCACCATAACTTTCTCTTCGGGAGAGTTGGGACTATTTTTGCTATCTCTTCATTTTCCTCTTCTGATAACTGCACGAGTTATCAGAAGATTCTAAGGTTTAACAAATTAACATCTCAGAGGGAAAAAATATGAGGGCTTAGAAGAATAAGTCTTAATCTTCTAAGGCCCCACCATAACTTCTATTGGTCAAATAGAGGTTAATGTTGCCCCTGACTTAGTTTGTTGTATCCAAAATCTACGCTGTTGGAATGTTAAAGGGTATGTATAACTACTCTCTTTTCAATGTTCTGTCAGTGTCTTTGATTTTATGTACAATGGACTCTCCATTTTCCTCTTGCACAGGCGATTGCTATACTCTAGTGTGTTTGGCCACTGAAGTGGATGTGCATTGTAGCTTTTATTCATACATGAGCACTCCATTTTATCAATTGAAAATGAAATTCTTAATTAACTCATTTTCTTAATAGAAAAAAAGGTAGCAAAAATGTCTATTTTGATAATTTGGAACTTGATTTCTAGCCACGTTAATACCAAGAAAACAAACTTTGGACTGTTTGAACAGGAGGTACTGTTAGAAACACACTTCGCTGTGTAGTTTTGTCTTTTCTTCAATTTGGTGAAGATTCATTCATTGGCTCTTTAAATAATATCCTAATTTCTTCCTATGTATTAATTGAAATCATCAGCATTTAATTCCCCTCTCAGTTTCTCTCTATCACTTCCAATAGTGTGTCCATTCCACACACTAGAGTGAGTTGTAACGAAGCCAAGTGTGTTTGCGTGAAGAAGCTTTAGAAGTTACTCGGCTGACCTATTTTCTACCACAGTGCAAGGTAAGCCATTGCGCATCATATCATGCGCAATGGTTTACGCAGCCAGAGTTGCGTCTTAGCAGTGACAAACTGTTAATGAATGCGCTCTTTGAATACAGTTCATGTATTTCGAATTTGTTTGTTTGTACGCCGGCTGGTTGCACATTGAACTTGTTCTTTTGGTCAGTGGATGCCTATTCAGCATGTTCGTATATATCTAATGAATATAACTTATGCGCATTTCATATATACCGAATGCGCATTCAATTTATATAACGAGTGCGCATCTAACATACAACGAATGCGCATTCAATTTATATAACGAATGCGCATCTAACATATAACGAATGCGCATTTAACTTATTCTTACATAGGTATAATGAATGCTGATTTAACAGCATGATGAAATATCCTTTTTTCTGAACAAGTTTTTTCAGTTAAGAGGAAATTGCTAATGATATAGTGAACAAATATGGTATTCGATTTAGATATATCACCTCTTCATTTTCCTCTTCCATCAGTGAGTGCAGTCCCCGGTGCTTGTGTCTCCTTTCGTCACATTCCTTTGTGAGTTTTAATTCACCGAGTAGCTGTTATTCATCCATGAGCGTTTCATAGGCTGATTAGTAGATAAATTTGTTCATTTGGGCACTTGCCTTTCTGTTACTTCGAAGTCCCATTTTTTCTGTCGTCAGCATTACGGTCTTTAGTTCCGAAAGGAACAATATACTTAAATTCAGGGCGGGGCATAAGTATGAAGACAAAACTTCAAACATAATTCATCATCTTTTCGAAAAAGCAGTTTCTAAATAGGTGATTGAGTTCATAGAATAGCCAAGACAAAAACTTTAACTTGTTCAAAAATGTCTGACAAAAAAGCAGCTATAGTCGTTGAAAGTCAGATTCCTGTATTGCAAGGAAACTTTCATTGAAAATCATAAAAGCGTTTCAATGAAAGAGCTGATTTGTCGTCCGAGACCCAAAGGTATAAACCAAAGATCAAACGCATTCGAGAAAAGATTGGGAGGAACCCGATAAGTTTATTAAGATGACATGAATTTCAGAACCATCAGTCGACTCGTTCACGAAGACATGAAAAAGTCTTCTTTCACCCTTTAAATGGAACAAATCCTATCACCAGCTGTAAAGTAAAAAGGATTGGAGAGAAGCGAACTTCTTCTTAAAGAACTAAAGTTTGACACGGCTGGTGAGATTGTTTGGTCAGATGGGAAATTTTTTACAGTTGAATTGGTTTATAATCGAAAAAAATAACAGAATAGTTGGAAGAAATTCCTGTCAAGGATATTCCTTACGATAAAAAAATGTATGTACAGAATCATGAAACCAACTTCGGTAATAGTCTAGACCAAAATTAATGTCAAATGTTATGTTTGAAACATTCTGAATCTAATGTTGGAATTTGGTGAGGTCTGAGGACACTATGGACGATGTCACGTCACACACAGCGAAAGTAACTCAGAACTGGTGCAGAGAGCATATTCTATGGATATGGTCAAATGAAATGTGGCCTTCCTGCTACCCGGTTCTGAATCTGGTGTGGTCCATCATCGAAGCCAATGCCTATGGAGAAATTCATTGCAATGTGGGAAAGCTTAAAAAATCTCTACAGTGAGTGCAGCAAGAAATAACATCCCTTTTTATTCGCTTTGTATAACTATATAATGTCCTAGATATGCAATGTCATAATATCACATAGATGCGCAATGTTCTAGTGTCGGATAGAGAATATATTGCGTTTTGAATCTAGAGGTAATTTTCCAACAAATTCTATAATTAAAAAAAGATTTATGCTATTAATTTTCAATTACTAACTCTACCTATGTTAGTTAATATGCGGGCATATTTAACTGTAGATTTATTCTCCATAAACTGTTTCTGTATGATGAGTATAATACACTATCACTAATAATAGGTCATTGAATTAATTATCTGTAATTGTGTGAAGGATCAATTACCAAATGTGAATTGAATATTTTCGGGTTTTATTTCTTTTTTAGTGATAACTTAAATTTCATCTGTTATTTAATTCGTATCAGATAATCCACCATTTTCCCTGTATAATTTTGAGAGCTCTTTTAAATTATGAACTAAATAACTATTACTAGTAGGTTCACTAGAAGTTGGTACAAAAGTATATATTATAATGTTTAATGAGGAAGGTTAACTTCTATTCTTTTAACTGCTGTGTAATGGACTCTGAAGTTATCTGTTCGTATGACATCAACTGGTGACATGGTACAACAATTACTATCTGTTGCTTAGTGATGCGAAACTAACTAAACACTTTATTTCATGACTGAACTCTTTTGATGTTTGAGTGTAACATCACAGTACTCGGAAAGTGGGTGTTCATGTCAGGTAAAATTGGTTCATGACCAATGCTAATACTCATTTTCCGAGTACTGTGAGTGTCGATAGTATTAAGAAGTTTCCTTGACTGAATATTTTGCTCAGTCTTTGCTTTTTCATTCATTATACCATCACCTTTTCATTTTCCTCTTCCATACCTGAGTGCAGCATACTTGTTTTTTGGCTGTGAAACTTATGACATTTCCTATTAAATGCCATTGTTCATGAAACGCCCATATTACTTCTTTTATTTCAAAACTAAAAATGAAATCAAGAGTCAATTTTAGCCGCAGAATTTTCTCGAAAATTACTGGACGTTTATTTCAGTAATTTTCTTTCCTTTAAAGATTTTGTACTTGATATCTTGAAAGGACAAAAAATATTGACTGTTTTCGATCCCCATAACTCAGATATTAATTACTTAAGGTACTTGAGTACTTTTAATTCGAATTCATTATTATTAAAGTAGCTACTTGTATCGACTGTCATTTTAATAGTTTGTCAAGTTATTTAAAAATATACATATCGGGTTAAGGAAGAAATACTTCGTAACTTGCAGCTACTTCTATATTAATAATACTTTTTTTACACTGTTATTGACGTGGATATTTCTTCATGCTTATTGAATTTCTTATACTAACAAATATTTCAACTCTAGATGAATTCGTCGCCTCATTTTCGATGTTACTTACAATTTTCAAAGTTTTATATTCATTGCATGATGACAGATATTTTATGCATGTTCTTCATCTTAAGAGTTCATCAATCATCCCTAGTGGAATATTATTTGTATCTTGTGGAAACGAAATAGTCGATATTCATGACTTCTATCACACAAGTTTTTTTTCTTAATTTGAAAACAGTTGTGTTTTCCATCATTTTAAAATATATCTCTTTGTATAATTATTCATTTTAATGAAAAGTTAATTTAGGTTGTACAGAATTAATGGGTTATTTTTTGCACTAGGTTCTGTAGCCATTTTTCACCGTTATCAACTGACAGTGATTCTTCGCGATAGCTTCCGTCTTTCCTCCGTTCACCTGCCAAGTTAGCAACTTTGTTTGGTTGCTACATTGGCGTGGCGATGCTACGAATCGATTCATGATATGCCCCTCTCCATGCTAGCCTGTTCAGCCGCCTATTGATTGATGCATGCCACCAATTGTGCTCTTTGGTTTCAACCTAGTGCTCAGCTTGGATTGATTCGGGATTCAATGAATTTTGCGATGGAGTACTATTTAGATCAGTGGTTCTTGAAAGTATTTCTCTCGCACACCCCTTGCTTTACTCAGGCACCCCATGAATATTATATTGCATTGAAATAGATTGAATAGCTACAATGATAATATGTTTGGTTACTATAATGTTAGAAAATGGCAAATATACTTAATGTATATCCTGCATGATATTAACAACAAGAACCGAACTTATAAGTAACGTATAAAACAGGCATCCCAATCCAGGCCTAAAGGGGGTGCTGGACACCTCACTTGAAGAACCACTGATTTAGATCGTTCTTTAGCCAGTGTTTCTAAGTATAACCTAAAAGTTTATGATGTGATAGATTGCAGCCATGGTGGATGTGCTTTTGTGTCATATTAAATAATTTAGAATGATTGAGAGGTAGTGATACAATCATGCAAAGTTAAAATAATTTTCTGGCTTACCTTTAATAAGTGTCAAGTCAAGAATTTTTTCGATCATATCAGTATTTAGATAAAAGTATTTGGTTTGATTTTATATCATGATATTAGACAGAGAAAGAAGTTCCTAGTGGACCATAGAAGATCAAGATGGTCCCCACTTAATATTTCCTATCATTTCTGTTCATCAATCAGTGGAAATTTAAAAAAAGGTGAATTGAGAGTAAAGTTAAGACTCGCTTAGTTAGAGTAGATTGTCTCTGCAGTCCGTTGCTTCCACTATAGTTGGATAGGTTTGACCTTGGTGCAGACAGACAGCTAAAAGAGGAGGTGAATTCTTCTGCAAGAACGCACTGCATTGCCACATACGCATATCATGACACTTCATGTGCAATTGCGACATTCCCTCACTGATAAGTAGAACATTATTCTCTTGAGCGCATATGTAGGCCAGGGCTATTGTCATTTGGTTCGAATTCTTGTTTTCCGAAATTATTTTTTTTTAACATAAAAGTTATATAAGAAATGTAATCGAAATACCTTATAACCTTCAAACTTTAGAAGCCAGCAGGAAAAAACTTTTAACCCAAGTGTTTTTTCTTTTGAATATAAAATATAGATGGTAGGTTAAAAAAACTGCTTATTTCTTTCATTTTTCCATCTAAATGTTCAAATTGGGAAGATATAGGTTTAGTCTTTTAATAATTATTAAGTCTCTTTTTCTATCTAATGGCAGTGGGTATGTCCCACTAGAGTGTTGTGTATCCTTATTCTATTGGTCTGTCAAAGTACCTAGGAAATGAATACATCAAAGTTCTCAGAAAAGCTACTGACACATCATTTCCCTATAACTAGTTCTAGAAATTCATCTTACTTCTTCTTTTGAAGAGTTTCTTAAATTCTTGATGTATTCTTATTATTTGAAATGGAACAAATAGAGTTTTGAAGCTTAGGTAATGTATATGTAAGTTATGTGTATGCAACTAATTGTGTATGCTTTTGATATAGTTCTTATATACATTTTTATGTATTTTATTCTTCAGCTTTTAGTTTTACACGTGAATAAGAATTTGGTGAATAATTAATGGAGCAACTGGAAGTGGAAAATGAATATTAAATGTATTCATATAGTTATTTGTTTTGTATTGTAATAGCGTACATATGAGTGAAAAATTTACCGGATTGATTTTTTACGTTGGTTGATGTTGTTTATGGTTAATAATGGTTTATTGTGATATTTATTTAATGATATTGGATCAATAAATGACAATTGTATATATATTAATATAGAGTATTTAAGGATACAACGAAACATGATTTTGGTTAGCTGAACTTTCGAAAAATCATTTCATATCTTTATCTGAGTGACTGAAATGTGAAATATATATGTATGAAAATGATAGCCATGTTGTTTCGAATTAGGTTCATAGCGAAATAAAAATGACGTTTGTTAAGACTTATTTTTTTTTATCATTTTCCTTCGATTTCAATCTTGTTCTTTCATTTGCTAAATAACTGACAATGTTGTGTTTATCAGTATCACTCTGTCAGGTTAGTGAAAAGCAACGTACGACATCACTAAATTGTAAAACTCTATTGCAGATATTCAGCTTTCAATCTGAAATTTATTACAGATGTTTAGAATATAATTTATCTAAGTAAAGAGTCAACTGTAATTTATTATAAATTTAAAATACTCATTGTCTGTCATTTTTTGTCGGTCAATACCAACATAAATAATGTTATTGCATTTAGTGTTCGTCACTTTGAATGAATTTCACTAGCTACACGGGGATTAATTAGAAAAAAAGGAAGTGGATACTACAAATGCAATAGATTTAAAAGAAACACATAGGCAAGGAAATAACACTGTTAAGAAGGTTCTCTCAAAATAACCGCCATTATCATCTATTGCAACCTCAATCCGGTTCAGTCACTCGTAGAAAGCTGCTTTTAACACTTTCCCCGGTGAGACTCAAATCTGCATTAGTTCTTTCCACTAACTTAGCTTTAGTTTATTTGGTTTCTTCATGTCAGGGCCACGTACAAAATAGTCCATCGGGTTCAGATCTGGGGTGCGTTTGGTGGCCAACCTTTGGGCCACAAATTAAAATATTCTAATTTTGAAGACTGGTGTGATGAAAGTTCATTCCATGGTCCAGGGGTTCCAGTCATTCTTTCTCGCTGTCATCACAAGTATGAAGGTTCAAGCTTTTAAATGGTGTAGGCAATACCACTAACATTTAAATTAACCTAAGATTTGCTCGTCAAATTTATCTTGTTTATCATTTCTTTCAAGATATTTTTTTATTAGAAATATGATAACATAAAACATGTATTTAGTATTATGATAAATATATTGCAGTTTGAAATTTATTATCTTTCCGAACAGTATTGTTTTTTTTCGTGTAATATATTTAACTGCAATGCTTATAATCTCCTTTTCTATTCGTCATAGTCCACTTTCTTATTTGATTGCTCCTTCAAAGTCCCCTGTTTTCTTTCTCTTTTTCTACATCATCACGGTAGATGTTCAAGTTTAACCATATATTAGTATTTAATAGCCTCTTGCTGTTTAGATATACACTTGTTAACTGACCTACCTTATCTTTTATTCTTTAATTTATATTCTCAGGAACACTTGCGAGTCTTTTTGTTGCTTATAGTTTCAATATTCATTTATACACAAAGAAAAAAGTTTACTCATATCTAATGGGTCATCAATTTATGCTTTGAATCAATTTATTAAGTGAGTTGGTTTGACTTTATTCATGTTTTCACGTGTGTTAAAACAACTATGATGTGGTGTGTCATCAAGCATTAGTTAATTTAATTCATTTTGTGGATTGAATCCACTTACTATGAGAGTTAAAAGTTACTTTTTTGATAATTTTAACGTATGTTGAAACATCTATGACAGAGTGTATTGTAGTAACTCACAAAGACTGTTAATCCAATGTATCTGATGTATAAATTAACTTACTATGAGAGTTGGCGCAACTTTTTTAAGTTTAGGAGTGAGTCCAAACGACTGTTTTGTTTCAACCAACGTCAATTTAACCACTTTTAAGTAGTACCTGCAACTCACCACGTAGGTAGGCGCAAAAATAACCATTCATATGTGTCAAAACAAATCAAATTTGATTTGATTCAACTAATCCTTTCTCTGTGTGAAGGTGGAGAGTAGCAATTCTTTAGTTCAATTATTATAGAATGTTCATGGGATTCTCTTATTGAAAGAAGAGTTTCTTTTTCATCAAAGTTTCGAATTGCAGTTAAAAATCATCAAGAAAGTTTATGAAATACCTTGAATTTCAATTTAATTAATTGACATAGTAAGTACTAACGTGAATAATAAAATGAAATGTTAGAAATATTGTTTCTCTTTAATCATAGCGCGATTTAATTCGTTTCATTATGTAATCACGCTTTTATACCTAATTATTTAGCTTTAAAGTTGTCAACAATATCAGTTACTAAAGAAATAATATATTGGAAATCATTTTGAATATATATTTTCACTTTTGAATAACCTTCGTTATAAAAATCCTTTTTGTTCACCATTTTGTAATTTAAATCAATACTATAATATCGAATTAGTTTGCACGTTCGCTGTTATAATTTCCATATTTTCTTTGGCATAGATAATAGGGAGCGGATGTTTACTGATGTAGATTGTGGATTAGTTTGCTGGTGTGGAAGCGACGCTCTCTTTGTGTTTCTCTGTACCAGTATCACATGTTTAACTATTTAGACGTAGATATGATATGATATGATGGTCGGGTATGTTACGAATTATCTGTCGGATTCACATCTTCGGTCATATTAAAAGAAAGCTATGTAATAATTGTTATACAAGGTATCATGGATACCAATAAAAATTATTTAATAGGTTTTTCTTTGTGACCGAAGATGTGAAACCGACCAACAATTTGTAACTCACCCTAATTCATTACAGTAGATTATATATCTGATAGTATTTCCATGTTAAGTTTTTGTTATCTAACTTAATTATCACTTGCTTGTTTTAGTCCACGACTCCATCATGAACGTCAATTCCTGTCGAAATTTTACTGTTCAGTTTCAAAGAGAGTGTGTGAGATGACGCTAGGTAGCAGTTATAGCTCTCACTAAAGAAAACACGTGGAGCAGGTAGTTGGTGGGGAGGGGGGGGGGGGACTTCCTATCCGCCAATGGGAGGGAGGGACGTACGTACGAACGTACTGGTTAATATCAAGCCAGTAACAAAGTAAACGAGATTCATACCCAGTTCTGAACCATGTTATTCGAAGTTTCAAATCTTATTATAAATATTTAAATCAAAAATATTTGGGGATAAATCTATTGATATTTTACATGTGTTTTTTAGATATCTTATGTTGTTTTTTAGGTTAAGCTTTATGATGTGTATTTGGTACTATCCTATCTAACAGATGAAGAATGGTCTCTTCCGTCCACACTTCTACTTACTCCGTATTGATTTAATGTACCTAGATCATATAATCTACACTTAACTTAAAACGTGAGGTGTTTTTATCGTATTTGTGCATTTTTTTATTATATTTTACTGAATGTGTTCATGGAATTGAGTGACTAGATTTATTTGACTATTATATAAGAATTATTACCATTTAGAAAACGGGAAGAACAGCAACTCTATAGAAAATGTGAGGCCTAACTACCTAAATTAGTAATTGTTTACAAATATTTCTGCCGTATCCTGTTCCAGTCTGCAGAAATGGGGACTTCTATCCTTAATTGTTCCACCTAATTACATTCATTTAATTGATAACAGAATAAAAAAAAAATTCTTTGAGACCATATTTCAAAAGTTGGTAAATGGTTAGCCAATTTTGAACCAAAAACGAAAACTCTGACCCAAGCCAATTTTGGCTCATTTTCAATGATTTCAAGCAAAAGAAAGAAATTATTCAAAATTTTAAAGCCAATTGGGCATATCTGAGTTTTGACCATTTGAAATGGAAGCCATTAATTGAACTGACATACTCTGAAACATGGACTTGGCTTGGAGAAGATGGTCAATTGGTGAATAGAAAGATTATATCCTTCTCTGATTGGAATATTGATGGGGATATTTTTTTGTTATTTCAATAATACTTTCTCACAGAATACTAACAAGAAATTTCCTTTTTTTTTGAATTGAGAAAAATATACCATATTCTGTTGTAAATTTCTTTGGACTGTTGTTACTTTTAATAATTTATAATGTTATTAATTATTATGTAATTTATGTTCTGTTATTGATATCCATCATGTTTAGAATGTTGAAGAAAACTAATGTTTTATTCATGTTTAATTTGAATAACTATGAGCAAAGAGTGTAATATTTGTACTCGTGTCTCTTTGACTCTTTCAAATGTTTCATGTTTTAATTCCATTTTAATGTTGTCAAAATCTTTATCTTGAAAGAAGATACTTTCTTTAATTCTCAGAAAACATTCTTTTGATATTATTTGAAATGCTTGACATTTTGTCTCTCCGTTTCAGGATGCAGCAAATATCCGAAGAAGATGGAAGTCAGGAAAAATTGAACGGAGATGATGGAAATTCAAAAGCTATTACTACGAAGAGTGTTGATGCTATTAAAGAATCTGATGAGTTGGTTGATTTGAAGCAACTCAAGATGGTGGATGATGATAAAGTTGATGTGATTCCTTCTCTGGAAGGTGTTGATGTTGATACCAATGCCCAGGCAGTGGAGTCTGAGAACACATCTGTTGAAGCTTCTGAAGATAACATAGAAAAGTCTGCTCAAGAAGAAATTTCTGATCCGTTAATCGAGAATCCTGTAGTGAGTGAAGATGTTGATATTAAAGCTACCATTGATAAGGAGGTGGTAGAATCTGATACTGGTAAGATAATAGAATCTGTATCTATTTCTCCTGAAGAATTTGATCAACATATAGATGAGAGTATTCCAGAAACTAATGCAACAGAAGAAAATTTAGACAATATTACCAAAGACTCTATTGTAGAATGTAGAACTAGTGCAGAAGATGATAAAATAACTAAGGATGTGGAGTCATCAGATCTTTCTAATCTTAAAATGGATGTACCATCTGAAATTGATGATTCTGTTAAATGTGAACAAATGGCATCCATAGAGAACCTGAATGAAAAAGAATTGACTAAACCAAATGATATCCAATTGGAAGAAGATATTGATACAGTGATGTCCATTGATGACAGTCAAATGAGTGAAGTACCAATGTTAGAATCAACTGCCATAACAGATGACTCTATGCTAACTGAGAACAATTTCCAAGGATATGAAAGCAACACTCTACAAAGAAATGAAACGGATGATACTGTGTATAGTTCTGAGTATCAAGAAAATAGCATAAGTTACTTAG
The DNA here is from genome assembly GCA_947561585.1 of Caprella mutica. Taxonomy (NCBI): domain Eukaryota; kingdom Metazoa; phylum Arthropoda; class Malacostraca; order Amphipoda; family Caprellidae; genus Caprella; species Caprella mutica. Next base: position 75,704 of record CANNZV010001667.1, read on the forward strand.
ACTTACAGTCTGATAACTCTAATAGTGAAATTAACTTCTCTTTTCTCCAAAATGAAATTAGTAAAAACATAAAAGATAAATCTAAATTAAAAGTTAATTTGGATAATGATATGAAGCCTTTATCTGCCATTCCAAAGGCTCCTAGGAAATCATTACCTAAGTGTAGAATGACTCGGACTTACATCTGTGACTACTGCAACCTAAGCACACAAAGCCCTAGAGATCATCTCTACCACTTGAGAGATTACCACAAAGAACCAATCAATGTTTATGAGTGTGATAGTTGTCAATATGCATCTAAAAATTTTACCAAACTCATGAGACATCTTCACATGGTTCATAAAACTTATATTAAGGGGGAAGTAGAAGAGAATGGTGTTAGAATCAAAGTTAAACCTTCTCGATTTTTAGCCCCTCTCGTAGGTTCAGATAATTTGATGGATTCCCAATCTTTTATTGATATTCCTAAAGAAGAACCCAGTAATACTACATCTCCAAAGTTGATTGAAGAAGAACCTTTCAATGATCAGTTAGATTATGAAGTTGATGAGGAAGAGGAGAGCATGTTGGTTTCAGCTGCAATTATTGGGAAAAAAGTTGATAAAATTATCAAATGTGAGCAATGTGATTATACAACTAAAAGTAGAAAGCATATGACAAAGCATGAAATGTCTACGCATTTGAAAAAGACCTTCTATCGCTGTAGTAAGTGCAATTATGTTACTCATTTAAAAGGAAGGTATGCCAAACATCTAAAATATCATGACCTTCCTATTGTTAAATGTGAGTTTTGTGATTTTAGAACACCCTACAGATGGAATCTTGACAGACATCTACGGAATCACACAGACGAAGGTGCAGGAGAATACAAATGCCACAAGTGTAACTTTTCTGCATCCATCAAACAGAGTCTCACTGTTCACATAGCAAATCATCATTTGACACCAGAGCAGATCAAAGAAAGAGAACTCAAAAGAACCATTGGTATCAGTGACCCATCAGACTACATTGGTGAAGAAGACGAGCTGGAAATGTTGAAGATGGAGAGAGATGAGCATCCTGATGCCTTCCAACTTGCTGATAACATTCCCAATCAGAGTTTCACTGTCTCCAATATTGATGTCGATGATTCAAACAAATTAGTTGAGGATACGGGTGATTCCACTGATGGTGCAGATTCAAAGAAAAAGAAAATCAAAATCAAGATGACTTTAAAGAAAATGAAGAGTACCAAAGACCAAACCTCTGTACAAGAACTGAATGAAAGACATAATTTTGGGGATGATTTTATTCACCCTGATGATATTGTTCACAAGAATGGAAATGTTTACATTAAAAATCGTAAATGTGATCTATGTTCTTTTAAGGCTGCCTTCAAGTCAGAGCTTGAAAAACATGTTATCAAATCTCATCCTGAACATGCAGAGACGATCAAAAAGAGCAAAAAGTCATCAAAGAATGCATCACCTAGCAATATAGAACTCAATAGGAGTCAATCAGATGATACTAGTCAACTAACTGAATCTAGTTACCAAAATTCACCAGACTCTTTTTCCCAAGAGGAATCTAATAAATACGATGATTTCTCAGAAGAATCTTCTGACAAACCATCTACTGCCAATCCTCATAATTTAGTTTGCCAATATTGTGGTCATAACTCAAAAAATCTTTCTGAATCTATTCGACATCAGAAGTTGCACTCTAGTGTCAAAAACAATAATTCTTCTGGCACGAGCGTGTTACCCAGTTGTCAGTTCTGCAAGATGAATTTCAAAACTAGCCGTGAACTTGCTATGCATTTGAAAAATTGTTCGGAACTGAAAAATAATAATTTTCAGGAAGAAGGCAGTTCATCTGGCAAAGAATTGGGTGATGACTCTGACAGTGAATCAAAGAGCTCCTATCAGATAGATAATGAAAGCAGAAGTGTAAGTAGAGCCTCTAGTGAATCAGAAGCTCTAGAGAAAACTGATGAAAAGAGTGATAAGATTAAAAGCTCTGGAAAAGAAGGCCATACCTACTCCAAGAGAGTTTATAAATGTCCTCAGTGTATGTTCTGGTCAACCACTGCTTCCAGGTTCCATGTTCACATTGTAGGTCATTTCAATAAAAAACCATTTGTGTGCTCAGTTTGTGCTTACAAATCTAATTGGAGATGGGATATCACAAAGCACATCAAGATTTGGATGACAAAAGATGATTCTCACAAAGATGCCACAGTTTTGATAACAGACGATTATCCCACCAAAAACTATGAAAAGTATGAACAATACATAACTGTGATACAGCTGAAAGATGGTGAGTCTAAGAGTGAAGGTCCGGTTGGTGTAAGGAAAATAAAACAAAAAACACCAGTTGATGATACAGGCTCACCTAAGTCTGATGGAGCAAAAAAACAGTGCACATCATCTTCTGATAATTCTCCTACAGTTTCTACTATTTCTTCAATGCCTCCAATGGTTCGAATACCTATTGATAATGGTATAGTCACTGATACATCAGTGTTGCCTGCTCCACCTAAACTGACCAGAGCACCTAATATTCCTCAGACAAATAGTGATTTCAATGGGTCAGTCAGTGTACCTTTCAATTTGAAAGAATTCCTCATAAAAAATAACATAACAGATGTGAATGCTAACCAATCCAATAAAAATGGCAACCCTCAAACTAGCATTTCAAATTTCATGAACTATTCAGAACCCGTTACTGTTAAAAAGCCTCCTCCCCTACTTGCATTGAAAGAACTGACATCAATGCAGTCCTCGTCTGTGAATAGGAAGGAGTTCACACCTCCTCCCCCTTACTCCTCTCATCACAATGTGGGCAACAAGAACTCTAAGGCAATGACTTCAGCACCATCCACACTCTTACCAAGTGGAGGCCAATACCAACTCATCACTCCACAGGTTGGTAACTAACAACTTAATAAATTGGTAGCTAGCTAATTCTATTAAATATCTGGCAATATTAATCATTTTCACCTAACTAGCTGCAGTCAATCATGTTAAAATGATCTTACCAATTGATTTCAAGCAAAAATTTATGGAAGATTTCAAAATATTTAGGTATTTTATATTTTCTACCAGCTGTATATTCTATTTTTTGCACAGTAGCTGTCAGATAGAGCATCTCAGTAGACAGCAGATTGCAATCTAGTAGCTACTTCACTTCCTTATAAAATAAAATTTAAGATACATCACTCTACAATATCTATAGTTTAACAAGAGAAAACATAGCTAAATCTTTTCAGGTTCACATAGCTATTTTGATAGTTAGCTATTTCAATTCTTAAAATTTTGGAAGTTTCTTATAATACTGCAGAGAATTTGAATGAACTTTTGCTATTCATAATTAGCTAGTTAGTTATCAAGTAGCTAACTCATTCCTGTTTTAACTTCCATGAAACTCTAGAAGCAAAAGCTACTTCAATTGGTCCTATTTGCAGCAGATAATAAGGGTCTTTCTATGCCTTTGTATATCAACTAGCTATACTGTAATTTGTTACTAACTTTTATTCAGAATCTCTTATAAAAAAAATTCTTGTATAGTCACAAGAAATCATAAAAAATATGTGGTGTACATTTTATGTTAGTTTTGCTATGCACTACAAACTTATGGTGCATTCAGTTGGTTCTCTGATGGTGCTTTTTGTTAAACTAATATTCAGGGTGATACTAATTACTAATGTTCTGCTCATCAGTGTGTAATAGCCTCAATGTGTCATGGAATCAATCTGAAATCTACTAAAAAGTTGCCTACATATCATTCACTGTTCATATTTGATTGTTTTTTTTAAATCACTACTCTATCTATTCGAACTAGCAACTGTATTAACTATTTTTGTTTATTTAAAGTAGATTTAGTGAGCTTTTTAAAAGTAGTTGGTCTAAACTGAACGGAGCTATAAGTAGCTATTGGTGAATAAAATAAATGCTATGCTCTTAACTAAAAATTAAAGTTAATATATTTTAGATTTGTAAAATTTGTTCATTGTTAAACACTACGCAAATCAGAAAGTTGTGATTATAACTCAATATCTTGGCTAGTTAGTGTTTCCATATAATTTAATTAGCTATCGCTCAATAAATGTCTTGGGTTGCTAGTTTATCTGCACCATTTTCAATAAAAAGTAACATAGTATATTTTCTATCCATGTTCACACGCACTTTAATTGGTGGCTTTTATTTTATTTTTGGAATCTCCACCGGTGCCATTCATTGACAGAACCATGACAACTCTCATACTTTATTGGCACAAATTACATTTTTGAAATGCCCTTAATATGCTAACTAATTATTAAAATAATAATTCATCTTAACTTAAATTACTATTTCAAATTTGTTTTAAATCTTTGCTGAAATTAATTGTGAAGTTGCCATTGGTGATGTTGCTAGATTGTAAATGTTCATTCTCAATATTGATGTTTTTTTCTCATTTTTCCTCCCTCCCGTCACATCACGCCACTCACTCCCTGCTTGCCATCACAAATTCTACCTTGTGTGCTTTCATCCTTCTGCAACAAAATATTGGAAAAAAACAGGTGTCTGCATCTTATCTGCCACAGGGTCAGTCTGTTTCCACATCACTGGAGACACTACAACTCCTTGCGTCCGGCTCACCAAATGTTCTTGCCAACCTTCAGAGCATTGCTGCAAAAGCCGCTGCTGCAGCTGCTCATGCCAAGTCTCAGGATGTCAGCAAGACTTCACCACCAAGCAGCCAGTCCTCCAATACTCCATCTAGTTCTGAATTGAAAGCTGCTAATGATGAGGCAAAAGTGACCAATAATGATAAATTGTCTGCTGGTCTTGCTAATCTCAAGAATGTTTTGCCACAATCTGTGTATGCAAATCTGGTGTCTGAGGCCTCCAATCCACAGAATCTCAACAATCCTGCCAGTAAATTGGCTTTGCAGGTAAGAAATTCTTATTTACTTGTTAGTTAGACATCAAAATATAATGCTATAGCTAGTTCTCAAAAAAACATTTTATTTAGATGAGAGTTTATTGGTAAGAATGTTTGCATTATCCTCTTAGTCAGTTAGCTACTCTATATTTTCTTGTCTGTCTGTCTATGGTTTATATTGACTACTAATTTAGAAAGGAACTACCGTACCTTATTCAATCAATTGAAACTAACTTTTCGGAAAAATGTGTACCAGTGGACCTGTTTTAAGATTTTCTAAAATGGGTGATGTTCAACATTTTAAATGTTTTTATTCTGATTGACACATTAATCAATAGGATAACTTGAGGTTATAGTGATAATCAAATAGTTACTAAATATTTGGAAGAAAACAACCTTTGTTTTCCGGCCAATATGGGTGGCCGGAAGATTTGGTGTGGAAAATTCGGTCTTGGAACTTTTGGTCTCGGAATGAATGAAGATTATTGTGAAACTCTTAACATAAATGGCCGTCATGTAGTTTGTTGTATCAGCTAGTTTATTGTACAGCACACTTCATGATTGTTTAATTGGCAGGGTAGTCTCAACTTTTTCTATCGTTGCCCTTTAATATAGCTAATAGCTAATTATAGAATGGGACCAAAGTTCTGAAACATTTTTTCTAGAATCCAAAATAATTGTTCATAATTGCACTCAAAATTCATTCAGCTCATTTAAAACAGTTAAAGTCATCCAATGTAGCTATGAGAAAATGGATTGCATTTTTAAAATCTAATTTTATCTCTATTAGCTTCTCTGGTGCTTTAAATGAAGCTTTTGTTTCACTGTTTTCATGGCAAGAATAGCTAGTATTGTTCAATGAAAATGATTACTGTATCACCTCCTACCTAACTACTAATTCTTGATACAGATGAGGGTGCTGTTGTGGATGAATCTCCTAAATAGAGAGGCTAAGAACAAGGTAAAGAGGTCTTTGTCACTTACCTGTGTGTTGTAGTCACTCTAAATGCCTGTTGTGTGCAATTCTTCCAAACAAATTAGGCTCTCTTCACCTTAAGACAGCAAAACTAGTTTACTCTAGATATTATTGAGCTGATTTGCACAGTTTATTGAATTGCTACCTACATATTTCTAATGCCAAACCCTATCCGCTTTTCTATCACGTGTTTTTACAAGCCAGTAGCTTCACTATTTCTTCTTGAAATGCACTGAGTAGTTATCTCAATGTTTGAGTTATCTCTCTTGAATAACCCTGTAGCTGTAGTCAATTGCATTTTATCTCGCCTTTCTATAACATTAAAATAATAATGAAATAATGAAAAATATTAGGGCTGTACTGAATGATACAAGTACTGATACTTGGTAGCTATTTGTAATCTGCCGATACCTAAAAGTCACAGATATCGATAGTATCTGTACAGTCCTAATCTATATGCTGGACAGTATTTGATTAACTCGTATCGATTCTACAGGTACTCGAGTATACCAATATTGTCCATCAAAAATCTATTTTTTTCTAATTTTCCACTATGTTGTGAAGTGCATGCTCTGCTAGAAACTGCATCTAGTCTCTATAGATTACTAACTGTATGATCTTATTATCCATTCCTAATATTTAGCTAGCTAATGTTTTTCTGGAATAGCTATTTTTATTTTCTGTTGCATGAACTTATATTGCTTGCTAACTGTTCCTTATTTTTATGTCTATACTGTATTTACTCTTTTGGTTAATACATTGTAAATTTCTTGTAGCTAGCTATAAGTTAAAACCTTGTGAGTCAGATAAATTACTTTGATAATGTTCAACTCCTAGTCCTAGATCTACTCTTCTTGTTTAATGACTACTAATAGCAATAACTTTTTAGCAATGCTCATCTTTATTTTTTACAATATAAGAATAATTGTATTTGGGGTATTCATGTACTCTGTGCATAATATAACAATTGCAAAATTATTCATAATAGCTAGCTATATCAATTATAGAATTTTGCATAATATAAAAAATTAGATGCACATAATGTAACATAAACACAAAGGTAGCTAATATAACAATTATTCTTATTTAAACTATTATTACTAATATAACAATTATTAGCAAGCTACTCAAAATAAAATATTTGTGTATTATATATCATTTATCTACGCATGGTAGCTATAAGAATTACAAAATGAAATAGATCTTTTGTAGACAGAGAGAGACTGAATAAGTAGCTATTACTGATTCAAACTCTCTCTGTTTGTTAATTTCACTCCACAAAACCCCTCAGTATGTTACTAAATATTTCTAATCTAGCGTTAAAATTAGTGCATTAATATAAGAAATTATTAATATATTCTGTGTAATTGAGTAGAGCTGATGATAGAAATTCTTCAGTTTTTAGATTTCTCACATGAAAACCTGTGTTTTGTGATAAAATTTCAAATTAGAATTTTCAATAGCTACAAAAATGAAAAAATAGCTAGTAGAAAACAGAAATATATAGGGGATATAGAATAATATAGACCCCAATAATAAACCAATTACAACTAACCAAACCACTCCTTCAGCTATTTTCTATAGATATATGAAAGTACCTAACATTTTATTTACTATTCACAGCAGTTGGTTCAGGCAAATGAACGGCAAGAACCTAACCAACAGGAAGGCAAATTCTTGGAGCCAAATCCACCTCAACAACTGCAAAGAATTTCAACAGGTTAGAAAAGTTATTTTTGCATAAAATACTTCTATAGATCAATTAAACTACATACTTCTTCTATACGTCAAGTATAGAATTTTTTTTTAATATTATAGGAACTAGCTGAAATAATTTGACAACTAATTATTTAATTATGAATTAGGAGGATATCACTACAGAACTATGTTAATTGTATAGTTAACTCTTTGCCTAGTTATATCTAGGTATGGGAGTTGCTTGAAGCCAGGATCATATTACTTCATTTTTACTGTAGCTAAATACAAATGGCTAGTAGCTATAGTATTTCTCTGAAGTCCGGAATCACACCATGTAATATGTAGCTATTGAATTTTTTAAATGTGTGCTCATAATTTGAGCTTTGAAACAACTATTGTCAATTTATATTTATTTTCAATTAAATTATATCCCCATATATATAATATATTGATAAACAGCTTCTCTGCAGCTATGAACTGGATATTGTTTGAATTACAAAAAAAATTGGCTACTGCAGTTCATACGGATTACAAAATATATTTGGTTGCTGGCTATGATTTTTGATTGGTGTTTAATAGTGTGAATGTAATGTTAGTATATTGAACAGAGTTACCTAATATAGCTAGTAGCTAATAGATGAAACTTATCAATCACTAATCATATGGTTATTTTATCTCATCAGATCCAGCCATTGACTCTCCAGCCTCTGACCCCAATGAGTCCCCTGCTCCAGAGTTGGTGTTTGACCACCAGGGCCAGCCAGAGTGGAAATGTGCCCTCTGTAACTTCAGGTGACTTGAACTCATTCTTCTATTTTACACCACTTTTTGTTATTTGAAGGTCCTCTCCAAGCCAATGTTTCTATTGTTTTAATCCATGAGGCTAACGGTTCAAACCCAATGAAATTTGATGGCATATTTCAAATTTTATATTGCAAAGCAATAATTGTTGCACACAGATCAATAAAAATCATTAAAAGCAAATAAAAAGATATTTACTTGACCGAATTGTATGGGGTTTGCAGATTAAGGATCTTAGACCTTAGTTTTATAATATTGGGTATTAAACTCATTTTTTCCCGGAGCCTGGAAAAAGGCTCCGGAGTATTGAAGAAAAAAATTCTTCAATACTCGAATGATCTCATCGAAATGACTATCAACTTATTTCTGTTTCTCGCATTAGAGATGCTGATCGCTCCACTCTCGACAAGCACAATTCTCTGGTGCATGCCCGTAGCAGTGCTGTGGTGTCAATGATGCATGCTGTGCATAGGTGTGACGTGTGTGCCTTTGCTGCCGGCACAAAGAGACATGTACAGGTAAGTGCTGTGTGAATATTAGATCTGATGTAGCTACCATTTACTGCTATTGAAGATATGCAGACGGTAATAGTTTTCTGCACGGTAGTTGAAGTACAAAGTTTGGCAACTTTTATCTCAACGCCTGGAAATGTTTCTCATCTTGTTATTTTTGCAGCTGCACATTGCCACAGCTCATGGGGGAATGGGGGGAATAACCAGCAGCTGTGAGGGACAAAATCCTAATGCAGGTAAGTTATGTGAAGTGAAATTATATATTTTTAGTAGATTAAAATTATGAAACAGTTTAATAGGGTAAATTACGAATTATCAGTCAGTTTCACATCTTTAGTCATATAAGAAAAACGATATTATAATTGTTATTTTATTTTTATTGGTATCCAAGATACCTGCAGGTATCATGGATACCAATAAAACTAACAATTATGATATCAATTTTTCTTATATGACCGAAGATGTGAAACTGATCGATAAATCGTAATTTACCATAGCTCGTAACTTAGCCCATCTTCACCTCTACCACACAGGAAGTGGAAAGCTGCTCTCGTGCAAGGTGTGTCCCTTCCAAAGCACTAAGAGGAGTGTTTTCAAACAGCACCTTGCCAATCACAACCCTAAGCCTGACTGCCTCTACTCCGCCTGTGTCGCCTGCCCTTATTACGTCACTGACAAAAAGTGAGATTTCCTAAAATATATTTCAGATTGGTGAAAAAAATATTCGTTTGAAGAAATAGTTTTTGAATGAATGAAGTTGGTTTTCCCATGTGAATTGATTATTGGAATTATTCTTGGATATCATGTCAAGTTTTAAAAAAGCTACCTCATATCTTTTAAGAATTATGATATTTATGCGTGTTATTTTCAACAATCAGAAAAAAAATTTCATCGCTGAATGATCTTGAACAATTTTGGCGGCTAATTTTTTAAAGCAGTCACTTCTTTGGAAAACATTCTTTTGAAAAGATATTTCTATAACTAACTAGCCTCATCAATTCACTACAATATCTGTCTCACTAGTCAGTAGTTATTAGCTAGTCAGTTACTAGTGTCTGAGAAAAGGTTTGTAGAATTTTGATTGTGGTGCAACCTTTAATTGCACTTTTCTATAACATGATACACAAATTCAATTCAAAATAATAGAAAACTGGTAAATCTTACTAAATTTACATAGGCTGAATATGAAATGTTTGTTTATAAAATTTTAATCTACAATCAAAACCAAAAAAGTTTAGCTACCTACAATATTTTTTGGCATCAGATTAGTGTTTCAGGTTTTTTTTACACTATGAATATCGAAACTTAAAAATTAGATATATACAAGAATATATTTTGTGAATCCTCCCGCGTGAAAAACCGACCGAGAGGTAGATATTTCTTACTGAAATTGTACACCAATTAATTAACGCAATTGCTTCTTATAGCCTGACAATTCATGCCCCTCCCAATAGTTAAAAAATACCACCATAGTGTTTCCTGATTTTGAATCTGAAAAATTATTGTTGAGTTGGTTTTTCCTGCTGGAGAGTTTTATTATTTAGGATTTGACTGGAATGGCTCCAAATGGTGTAAAATGCTGAACAATAGCTAATATGTGTGACTGTTACAGAGAACTGTTGGAGCATTTGACTCATCACGGTCTGAAGATCCCTGGAGTCACAACTGACTCTAACAATTCGTCACAGCAGAAGCCTGCACTTGAAGTATCGGTATGTGATAACACTATCCAAATCATTTGAAATAGATATATTAGAACATAGCTACTGTAAAAGAAAAATATCAATTGATTCTTTTATATTATCTAAATTGATATACAATGTATAATAAAGTTGTAAAGAAATTTTAATGCTTTATAGCTTATTAATTTGTTTTAAAAAAAGTGGCCCTATATTATATAGCTACCACCGTAATTAAATTCTTTCTTTTTTCCGATAGCTAAGTGTTAAAACCATCTAGATCACTATCAAAATGTCAGTTTGATTATATTGTAACTAACTAAATTGTGGAACTGTTAGAATATCTGAAGTTACCCAATAGCTACTTTATTCATTTAAATAAAAATTATCTAGGTAGGTAGCTAATCCTAGAAAATTGGAAATAACAAAGGAGTCAAAACGTTTTCAACTTTTTTGATTTTCGAGAATGATCTACTATTGAAAATAGATGTATTATAGCCTCTGAAAAGGAAAATTTAGGTAATAAGATATAGAATTCTTTCCTTTTCTAGCTAATTCTCCAGGAACCCCCTTCATATTCACTGTCAATTCTGTTTCAGGTCAACAACTCTCCAATGTTGCAGTGTGACGCGTGTCCTTATGTAGCAGTTAGTCGAGCAAAGCTTCTGAACCATCGCCAGTTCCACAGACCCCGAGACTTAGCATTCAAATGCCCTCAATGTACTTACAATGCCACTAGACGGCATTTGCTGGCTCAGCACATCAGGGTACACAACCTGCCGCCAGAGACGATAGAGCAGCTCTACGGTTCGAATGGTGTGACTGTGGATGAGGGGAGAAGTAGAGGCACCAGTCCTTCTCCTTCACTCACAATCACTCCAATTAACGGCAGCACTGCTCAAACTGGCTTACAAATCAAGACAGGAATAGACTCACCAGTCAATATCACCCCTAAAACTGAAATTCCTGCCATTCCCAATGAAGAATTTTTGCCTACGTTGAGTGATACAGATACTATGAAACTGGAGGATATTCCCCTCGTTTGGATTAGTCGTAATGGCGTGTTTTTGAAGATGTTCAAATGTCGCTGGTGCCCACACAACAATGTCAGAAAATCCAATGTTGTTGAACATGAGAAAATGCACCAAGTGAAAGACACTGCCAATATTCCAGGCTCTGTGAAATGCAGCATGTGTTCCTATGTTGGCTTCAACGTCGCTGTAATGGCTGCACATATCAAGGTACATGATGGAACCCTCTGTAAAATTTATGGATTTGTTGATTCTACCAAGTCTGATGAAGAACAGATTCAAGCTCTCTTTTCTGTCGCTGCCATCAACAAAATTACCAGTGAACAAACTCAACCGATTGAAGAGAAAGTTATTTTCTGCTGTCAGTTGTGTCCAACTAGGTTTTTTGAGCAGAAAGAAATCATCAGACATATTTACTTCCACAACACAAAGTCTGGCTTTGCCTGTGATAAGTGCAGTTACAGCGCACGGACTGAAGCTCAATTCATAGTACATTCTAATGTTCACAAACCTGACTACCACGAACAAACTAGAACATTCTTGACCCAGTTCAAACCATCCAAAGACTATCCGCCTGTGATGGGTATAACCGTTCCTTCTGAACAAAGTAACTCAATCTCTGCAGTACCAAAAAAAGCCAAAGAAACTCTAGTCAAGGATGGTCAAACACGCTTCAAATGTTCACTTTGTCCCTCAACATTTAGCAAACAAATCACACTGCAGTACCACCAGTCGTTACACGGTGCAAACAACCCTTACAAGTGTGATAAATGTAACTATACCACTAAAACTCAGGATGCATTGGCTCAGCACACTGCATTGCACATTAGGCATGAAAAGGATAAGAAAGAAGAGGAGCAGAAAATGACGAAGGAGACCAATGATCAGCCTCCTATCAGATTGAAGGTTTCGGGACTCAATTCTCAAAGCTTGACGTCACATACCTCCGTTGAGCCTATCAAAGAAAGTGATTCTAGTAAGAGTGTTACAGCACCTCCAACTGATCAATTCAAGTACTATATGGATGAACACATTCCCCTCTCTGGTGTGGATCTGTTAAGGCATAAAACGCAAATAGAGAAAGATCAGGTGACTAAACCATCTAAAGACGTGACGGAGTCTACAGCAGATCTCCCTATTCCTACTAAGTCTAAAGGAAGAGCTTCAAAGAATGAAGAGGATGATGCTAAGAGAATTGGTAATCCTGAACTCAATTACCCCCTTCATGTGGATAAAAGCAGTGGCAAAGCGAGGGAGAAGAGGTTCAAGTGTAGGTTCTGTCCTTCAGCATTTGAGAAAGTTGACCAGTACAATGTTCACGCCAATCTTCACGGTGCGAACTACAAGTACAAGTGCCGTATATGTGACTACTCGGTGAAGTTCTTTGCTAACTTTAGCATGCACATCAACAGGCATAAATACAATGAGGCAATGGATGCCAAAAAGAAAGGCAGTCCAGCTCTTAGTGACACAGATATAAGGTATGAACCCCTCATTAATGACACACCTGATACGGCAAATAAAAACCATGAAAAGGACAACAGCAACTCTGCTACCAAAGATATTGATATTGCCAATATTGAATCTTGTGAAGATTTAACCACTGCTGAGAAGCAGCACATCTTGTTACAAAATAAGAAGGGTATTGACAATAAGAAGGAAGAAGAAAGGGACAAGAAGGTGTACTACTGTCAGTACTGTCCTTATGCTAATGTCAGGAGAGATGCTGTTGATAGTCACAGTCAGAGACACATTTCTAATGGTGGTAGAGGGCTTTACAAGTGTAATTTCTGCGACTATATTGCCTCTCAACCTAACTTCTTGAAAGAGCACACCAAAGTCCACTTCAAACCTTTCAAACACGTCAGTCCTGAGGGTTACATCAAGCATGACCAGGAGGAGATCTTCAGTTCTGAACTTTTCAATGAGGATAGACCGGAACCCAGAGACTGTTCAAAGAAGACTATTTTCTCACACACTGGCCGTAATTTCTTCCCAACCTATAAGACGACGCTCAACTCTCCTCCAGTTATGGCAACGGAAGAGGATAAGGAAACTAAACCAGAGGATGATAAAGAGAATGACACTCTAATTATTGATCCTCACAAGGAGAATGGTATTGCCATTGATTTCTTTTCGTGTGAGGTGGTAAGAGCTCCACCTAATAACATACTAATCATCAAACCTTCCAAAAAGAGTAAAGAAGTGCATCTTTGTCTGGATTCTGATTACAATGGAGAGTACAGCAGTCACTCCACCAAGACTTCCGATAACGAGAGTGACTCTAACCACACCTCCTCAAATTCCGAGGTTCGAACATCGAAACGGCGGCGCTCTGAGAAATTCCTGGACGTGACGGAAAGTAGAAACAAGCGATCGAAGCACTACACGTCTTCTTTGCTAGAAAAAGACCATTATCACGGCCAGCCTACCAATGCAGAACAGCTTTATCGCACTATTGTGGAGTCTGCCAAGAAAGAGGTGGCTAAACAGTTCCTAAAGACTGACAAACATGTTGAGACTTCTCAGTCACTTCCTCCAATGGAGACTGAATCTGTAAGTGGCTGAACAGACTATTTGGCTTTGAATATCAATAAGTCAAACTGAAATATACTTATGCATTAGGATAATACAAACGAGATTGTCTTGTGAATTGAGAATTGAAATTAAGTTGAATTATAGGATTTGTTTTATGAACCTAATTCAATTAACTTTTTATTCATATATCTATACCAGTATCAAGTAATACTGCTTGTATTGCATATCATTTTAACTCTCTTTTCTCTTGGCCCTTACTCTTTTTTGACAAAGGATGAGGGTTCCTCTATCTCCACGTCATCTAAATTAAGTGACAAGAATAGTCTAAGTTTAAGAGTTGATGATATGTTTAGTAAGATGCCTGTGTGACCTATTCCTAAGCCCTACATTTCTACCAACCATTCACTATTGTGATTCAAATACTGCCTTATATAGTTTAGAGATTGTTGATACTTTTATACCTTGTGAAGTACATTAGCAATGGCTGGCGTGGAAATGGCTCCCTAAAGGGCCGTACACACGTAGGGTTTTTTCAGTCTTTCCACCAGACTTTTTGCTAAGCTCCTCCTACTTTTTCCACGAGAATATAAGAAAAAACGATAGGATTGTTATTTATTTTAGTTGGTATCCATGATACCTGCAGGTATCATGGATACCAACTAAAATAAATAACAATCCTATCGTTTTTTCTTATATTCTGTTGGAAAAAGTAGGAGGAGCTTAGCAAAAAGTCTGGTGGAAAGCTGAAAAAACCCTATGTGTGTACGGCCCTTAAGAATAAAACAGTTGTCCAAATTTTCCTCCTTGGGGAGTAATTTGGTTACTTTTAGTATTTGTTTTGTTCATCGCCATCTCCACGCCACCTTACGCTAAATAAGTAATATGATTCTATAGATTTTATAGATTGAAAGAAAGATCATATGAGTACAGATTTTATTAGGTAGCTAAATAGTCTTTTTTTAACCTATTTTATGTATTCTTTCATTTTCTCTAGAATTATTCTTTCAATTCTCAAACTGTGAACATAGTGATGATGTAAATTAATTTGTGTTATATTCTGTAGTTCTGTACATTTCAGAAATTAATAATTTATTTTAATTGTATATTCTTATTTTATTCAATTAGGTATTTTAAGTGTGTAAAATCTTGATAGATTATAAATATCATCCCAAAAACTAATCTAATTCATATAACCGTTATTTATTGTAATTATTTTTGGTGAAACTATTTTGAAAGTTACATCTTATTTTAGGGTATTACATATATGTAAATATCACGTTATTTAAATATTTAATTATATATATATTTGATATACTCTCTTTGTTTTTATTTCTCATGGTAGCTACAGGGTATATATTGAAAAAGAAAAGAACACTCGAATTATTTTATTAATAACAATGAACAGGTTATTTAAATAATAAATAACAATCAAGTATATAAATATTTTTTTTTAGGTTTTCAAAAACTATTATACATATTATTAGGATATACTTTTTCAATAAATAGACGATGATAAATATGAGCTTATATACTATGAATAAATAGAATTGATGCTGTAACAACTTTATAGGGTTTTGGTGGGCCATAGAAAATAAACTGGAGTCTCCTTTCAATTTTCTGTTTTACCACCATAACTTTTTCTCTGGTTCATCCCAATTGGTTCATTCGAATCACTGGGGTATATTCTGAGATATCGAACTGGTTCAACATTTTCGATCATTCAAAAAAATGTTATTTTAGATCGTGTAGGGTTAGTTTTGAATTATCGGTCTGTTCCACATCTTCGGTAATATAAGAAATATACGATATAATAATATATATTTTAATCATATCTTTTTAAATTTAATATGACCAAGATGTGAAACTGACCGATAATTCGTAACTAACCCTACCTAAATGAATGAATTTAATTATATTTTTTTTCACATGATCGCAAATGTGTATATGTTCACTAACTCCTCAGTTGCCCCTGTCTGATGTGGCCTGAGTGTTGTTATTTGCAGGAACATTTCTCCTTTGGACAGTTAGAAGGGTGCCTGAGACAGTTCCTCTGACACCAAAACTCTCCCTCCACACCTCTGAACTCTCCTATGGCTGTGCAGTCGTCACTGCAACACACAGTAAAGGCAATTAGAATGACACATAGTAAAGGCAATTAGAGTGACACATAGTAAAGGCAATTAGAGTGACACATAGTAAAGGCAATTAGAGTGACACATAGTAAAGGCAATTAGAGTGACACATAGTAAAGGCAATTAGAATGACACATAGTAAAGGCAATTAGAGTGACACATAGTAAAGGGAATTAGAATGACACATAGTAAAGGCAATTAGAGTGACACATAGTAAAGGGAATTAGAATGACACATAGTAAAGGCAATTAGAGTGACACATAGTAAAGGGAATTAGAATGACACATAGTAAAGGCAATTAGAGTGACACATAGTAAAGGGAATTAGAGTGACACATAGTAAAGGGAATTAGAATGACACATAGTAAAGGCAATTAGAGTGACACATAGTAAAGGGAATTAGAATGACACATAGTAAAGGCAATTAGAGTGACACATAGTAAAGGGAATTAGAATGACACATAGTAAAGGCAATTAGAATGACACATAGTAAAGGCAATTAGAGTGACACATAGTAAAGGCAATTAGAGTGACACATAGTAAAGGCAATTAGAGTGACACATAGTAAAGGCAATTAGAGTGACACATAGTAAAGGCAATTAGAAAGACTCATAGTAAAGGCAATTAGAGTGACACATAGTAAAGGCAATTAGAGTGACACATAGTAAAGGGAATTAGAAAGACTCATAGTAAAGGCAATTAGAGTGACACATAGTAAAGGCAATTAGAAAGACTCATAGTAAAGGCAATTAGAGTGACACATAGTAAAGGCAATTAGAGTGACACATAGTAAAGGGAATTAGAAAGACTCATAGTAAAGGCAATTAGAGTGACACATAGTAAAGGCAATTAGAATGACTCATAGTAAAGGGAATTAGAATGACACATAGTAAAGGCAATTAGAGTGACACATAGTAAAGGCAATTAGAGTGACACATAGTAAAGGCAATTAGAGTGACACATAGTAAAGGCAATTAGAGTGACACATAGTAAAGGCAATTAGAGTGACACATAGTAAAGGCAATTAGAGTGACACATAGTAAAGGCAATTAGAGTGACACATAGTAAAGGCAATTAGAAAGACTCATAGTAAAGGCAATTAGAGTGACACATAGTAAAGGCAATTAGAGTGACACATAGTAAAGGGAATTAGAATGACACATAGTAAAGGCAATTAGAGTGACACATAGTAAAGGCAATTAGAGTGACACATAGTAAAGGCAATTAGAGTGACACATAGTAAAGGGAATTAGAAAGACTCATAGTAAAGGCAATTAGAGTGACACATAGTAAAGGCAATTAGAAAGACTCATAGTAAAGGCAATTAGAGTGACACATAGTAAAGGCAATTAGAGTGACACATAGTAAAGGCAATTAGAAAGACTCATAGTAAAGGCAATTAGAGTGACACATAGTAAAGGCAATTAGAGTGACACATAGTAAAGGGAATTAGAATGACACATAGTAAAGGCAATTAGAGTGACACATAGTAAAGGGAATTAGAATGACACATAGTAAAGGCAATTAGAGTGACACATAGTAAAGGCAATTAGAGTGACACATAGTAAAGGCAATTAGAGTGACACATAGTAAAGGCAATTAGAGTGACACATAGTAAAGGCAATTAGAGTGACACATAGTAAAGGCAATTAGAAAGACTCATAGTAAAGGCAATTAGAGTGACACATAGTAAAGGCAATTAGAGTGACACATAGTAAAGGGAATTAGAATGACACATAGTAAAGGCAATTAGAGTGACACATAGTAAAGGGAATTAGAATGACTCATAGTAAAGGCTATTAGAATGACACATAGTAAAGGCAATTAGAGTGACACATAGTAAAGGCAATTAGAATGACTCATAGTAAAGGCAATTAGAATGACACATAGTAAAGGCAATTAGAGTGACACATAGTAAAGGGAATTAGAATGACTCATAGTAAAGGCTATTAGAATGACACATAGTAAAGGCAATTAGAGTGACACATAGTAAAGGGAATTAGAATGACTCATAGTAAAGGCAATTAGAATGACACATAGTAAAGGCAATTAGAGTGACACATAGTAAAGGGAATTAGAATGACTCATAGTAAAGGCTATTAGAATGACACATAGTAAAGGCAATTAGAGTGACACATAGTAAAGGGAATTAGAATGACTCATAGTAAAGGCTATTAGAATGACACATAGTAAAGGCAATTAGAGTGACACATAGTAAAGGCAATTAGAGTGACACATAGTAAAGGCAATTAGAGTGACACATAGTAAAGGCAATTAGAGTGACACATAGTAAAGGCAATTAGAAAGACTCATAGTAAAGGCAATTAGAGTGACACATAGTAAAGGCAATTAGAGTGACACATAGTAAAGGGAATTAGAATGACTCATAGTAAAGGCTATTAGAATGACACATAGTAAAGGCAATTAGAGTGACACATAGTAAAGGCAATTAGAGTGACACATAGTAAAGGCAATTAGAGTGACACATAGTAAAGGCAATTAGAGTGACACATAGTAAAGGGAATTAGAAAGACTCATAGTAAAGGCAATTAGAGTGACACATAGTAAAGGCAATTAGAATGACTCATAGTAAAGGCTATTAGAATGACACATAGTAAAGGCAATTAGAGTGACACATAGTAAAGGCAATTAGAGTGACACATAGTAAAGGCAATTAGAGTGACACATAGTAAAGGCAATTAGAGTGACACATAGTAAAGGGAATTAGAAAGACTCATAGTAAAGGCAATTAGAGTGACACATAGTAAAGGGAATTAGAAAGACTCATAGTAAAGGCAATTAGAGTGACACATAGTAAAGGGAATTAGAAAGACTCATAGTAAAGGCAATTAGAGTGACACATAGTAAAGGCAATTAGAAAGACTCATAGTAAAGGCAATTAGAGTGACACATAGTAAAGGCAATTAGAGTGACACATAGTAAAGGCAATTAGAAAGACTCATAGTAAAGGCAATTAGAGTGACACATAGTAAAGGCAATTAGAGTGACACATAGTAAAGGGAATTAGAATGACACATAGTAAAGGCAATTAGAGTGACACATAGTAAAGGGAATTAGAATGACACATAGTAAAGGCAATTAGAGTGACACATAGTAAAGGCAATTAGAGTGACACATAGTAAAGGCAATTAGAGTGACACATAGTAAAGGCAATTAGAGTGACACATAGTAAAGGCAATTAGAGTGACACATAGTAAAGGCAATTAGAAAGACTCATAGTAAAGGCAATTAGAGTGACACATAGTAAAGGCAATTAGAGTGACACATAGTAAAGGGAATTAGAATGACACATAGTAAAGGCAATTAGAGTGACACATAGTAAAGGGAATTAGAATGACTCATAGTAAAGGCTATTAGAATGACACATAGTAAAGGCAATTAGAGTGACACATAGTAAAGGCAATTAGAATGACTCATAGTAAAGGCAATTAGAATGACACATAGTAAAGGCAATTAGAGTGACACATAGTAAAGGGAATTAGAATGACTCATAGTAAAGGCTATTAGAATGACACATAGTAAAGGCAATTAGAGTGACACATAGTAAAGGGAATTAGAATGACTCATAGTAAAGGCAATTAGAATGACACATAGTAAAGGCAATTAGAGTGACACATAGTAAAGGGAATTAGAATGACTCATAGTAAAGGCTATTAGAATGACACATAGTAAAGGCAATTAGAGTGACACATAGTAAAGGGAATTAGAATGACTCATAGTAAAGGCTATTAGAATGACACATAGTAAAGGCAATTAGAGTGACACATAGTAAAGGCAATTAGAGTGACACATAGTAAAGGCAATTAGAGTGACACATAGTAAAGGCAATTAGAGTGACACATAGTAAAGGCAATTAGAAAGACTCATAGTAAAGGCAATTAGAGTGACACATAGTAAAGGCAATTAGAGTGACACATAGTAAAGGCAATTAGAATGACTCATAGTAAAGGCAATTAGAATGACACATAGTAAAGGCAATTAGAGTGACACATAGTAAAGGGAATTAGAATGACTCATAGTAAAGGCTATTAGAATGACACATAGTAAAGGCAATTAGAGTGACACATAGTAAAGGCAATTAGAGTGACACATAGTAAAGGCAATTAGAGTGACACATAGTAAAGGCAATTAGAGTGACACATAGTAAAGGCAATTAGAAAGACTCATAGTAAAGGCAATTAGAGTGACACATAGTAAAGGCAATTAGAGTGACACATAGTAAAGGGAATTAGAATGACACATAGTAAAGGCAATTAGAGTGACACATAGTAAAGGGAATTAGAATGACTCATAGTAAAGGCTATTAGAATGACACATAGTAAAGGCAATTAGAGTGACACATAGTAATCTCCATCATTTTGTGAAAATCGCCAGACATCTAATTAAGTAGTTCAACTATGATGGTATTTTCCCTTTAACTTATTGTGTTAAGAGTTTCGAGATCGTCACAAAACACACTTAATTGTTTATATCTCTTCAGAAAGATGTATAAACCTGTTTGAGTATTAAATTTGCATTAAATTCTATAAGCCTATAATCATTATATCCTGAATAACTTGTGTAAATTCAAAATCTATTATATATAATTGAAAATCTATTAAAAGCCTGCAAAATTTAAGAGCAATTGGATATATATTAAACAGATGCATAATATATTGAAGTTGATTTTTTCCGTAATTACCCCGTTCTACGGTACAATATTAGTAAAGTTTCCTTTTCGAAATCTGAAGTCAGTTAACTGTGAAAATTACTACTATTTTTGTATTCAATACTTACACGCATCTGCACTGTGCAGCGCAGTGTTTGGGGGGATAGGCCAGACACCTTTCAATGCACAGTGCAGCCATGCCAGGAATGTGGGCAAACTCATCCTTGGGAACACAAAGTTGGTGTCTGTGAAGAGATAACAATTACTA
Organism: Caprella mutica; assembly: GCA_947561585.1. Classification (NCBI taxonomy): domain Eukaryota; kingdom Metazoa; phylum Arthropoda; class Malacostraca; order Amphipoda; family Caprellidae; genus Caprella; species Caprella mutica. The sequence continues at coordinate 96,912 of CANNZV010001667.1, forward strand.
AACCAATTATTTGTTCTAATTTTTTCCTTTTAAAAAAGTTATAACGCAATGCGGTTAATGAATAATTCATTATAGATTATTTCATATATGAGTTATTTCGTCGAATGGTGGATCTTATTAATAGATAAAAAGACATACCTAACAATTAAAGGTCTCAGTTCGTTTCTGGACCACAGGTGTGACACATCATTAGTCACAGTGTCGGGGTAGTCCTTAGTGACCCACACCTGCCAGGGGTTGATGTTGGCAGTTGGGGTGTTGGAGAGAATTACGATGTCTGCGCAGTTGATGAACGTCTCCTGGTCTCCACACCCTACCTTGCTTGAACCGTCTGAACATTTCTCCCAGTTATTACCTAATGGGATAAACAAGTTGAGATTTATTATCTAGTAATGATAGAAAATAGTTTCACCCATAATATCACAATACACTGTAAAAATTTCTTAAATATCATCGGTAACTAGATATCTAAATGTTGAAAATCGAAAGTGGAACTTTTTCAATCGGTTTTAACTTTTAAGACACAAGTCACAAAAATTATCAATTCGTTTATGATGAACAAATAAAAGAGACAGGACCATGAGATCTGTATACATTTACGGTCCGAAATAGTTTGATTTACTTTTACGGTCCGAATTTTTTTTACTTTTACGGTCTGGGTCTGACCTTTTTTCAAATAAAAAGAGGAAATACGTATATATAATTTATTTAAAATATTTATTATTATTAATAAATATTTCAATGAATTACTGAAGAACCACCTTTCTATTGAAGAATGTTCCATTTTGAATATTGAAGAAGAATAAATTTGATATCTAGAGCTCTTTATATGAGTCAACGCGTTTCATTGGTATCATATTTACAAGCCTAAATGTTTAAACAATAATTATGAAATTTTTATTTTTATTTATGATTTCAAATTTTAATTTCGTTATTAAAAGTTTTAATGTTTACTTTTACGGTGTGAACTTTTTCTCGGATCGTAAAAGTAAAGAGATCCGGATCTAGGATTACTTATTTTACATATTTAGATTTCTTAAGAATTACAGTTGAAATATTCCAAGACTTACCAGCTTTGTAAGTCCAGCGCATAATGCAATGGTTGCAGATGACATTATCGGGTAGTTTGACATTCCAGACGAAAGTTCCCTTCTTTTTGGAGTTTTTCGGTATGACAAATTCTGGGGTTTCACCATCTGCCAGTGGGACACTGCAATGAAAAAATAAATCAATGTAATCACAATTAAGTGATATATTATTGAAGTACGAGATATCATTAACCAAATGAAAGTAAGAAATGTCACATGAAATTATCCATTATTCCAGGAGAAAATACATATTTAAAATTGCAAAAAGTTCAGTTTCTTCTTTTTTATATCAAACAAATCGAACAAGGTAGGATATCTAAATAATGCCAATTTAAATTTTTTTTCATGATTTTAGACTGCCTAGAGAGAAAGTTATGAATTATGAGTGAGTGAATATTGAGTTGGAACCTGCCTTAATCTTCTATGGCCCCACAATTATTTCTATCAGTCTAAACTATAACAACAAATACAAGGTTTCATTGGTTTTTCATTAAATTCATATACAATTCTGTGTATTTTAATCTCTATAATGGATTTTTTATTAACAATACAGTAGAACTTGTCTATAATTTAATCTTATATAGTGAATGTAGTGTCCTCAGTAAGTAAGAAGCCTCTATAGTGAACAATTTTCTTTAGTCAGCCATAAAATGGCCATTAATTCTTCAAAACTGATGATCATTCATGGCAGACTAAAGAAAATTTGTTCACTGCAGAGGCTCAGGGTACTACATTCACTATAGAGGATTTCACTATAGAGGAGTTTTAGCAAGTTTGTTACTTTTTGAAGCACTCTTCAGTGGCAGGTTTGGTGAAGTCGTTATTGACGCAGAGTTCTATCTTCATGCTGCCGTAGTGGTTAGTCGTGAGCTCCGCCTCGATACGAATTTCCTGAAATGATAAGGATTATTTATTAATATTATGTCATTATTCGAATAAGATAACTTACAGTATTTTTCCATTTTAATTTATTACAGCCTTGAATACTTTAAATGTCATTATGTATTTGGTTTTCAATTCTCTGTAATATTAAATGTTTAAAACATAGGTATAAATAATGGTGAAACCTATATTCGATACACTGTAAGAAATTAAAAATGATATCTACAGTCAGTTTTCATCAGAGTTTGCAGTAAGATCTAAATGCTTTAAATAATCACTAGTTCTTTTCTCCATACCTGTCCCATGAGGTACCTCTGCGTGATGATGCCGTTACTGTAGACACCACCCGCCTCGTGAGACCTGGGCAGTGTGTCCTGGTAGTTATCGCCACATACGCCACATTTACCTTTGTTCTTCACTGCGTGAGCTGAGGGGTTAGGAACTGGGCTTATATTACTGTGATTAACCCTTTCACTCCTAATGAGTTATTTTGGTCCCAATAATAATTTTTTAAGTACTAAAACGCATTTTCTATAAAATGGCTCGGGATGGGACAAATCAGGGTTACATCGAAAGGGGGAGTGGAGTTGCCAGCTGTATGATATACTTCAAGTAGGGACAGATCTGTCCCTACAGTATTATAATACACCAATGTCATTTATTTTCACTATTAGTGAAATACTGTTGGGACCAAATTATCCCAAATTTTTGCTTTTTATAATACTGTTGGGACACTTTTGTTCCATGCCTGATAATCTAGCAATAACTAGAGATAATGGTTGAGGTGATTCATAGGTGTCATATGAACAGGGATGTTGCAAAACAAATAAAATTTTGACTGTGCAAAAGTCGGATTGAAAGGGTTAACATACAAATCAATCAATGGTTAGGATGGAGGGATAATATGGCGTTTAAATGTTACCAGTTTATATAAGGGCTTGAGATTTACATTTTTAGCTATTTCAATTTTTACATAAGTATATCGATCCATCAAATTTTATATGAATATAAACAAAATTACGCACATATTTGCTTTCAGAATTTCATGAATTTCTGAGAACATGTTTCAGTGGAGTCAAAGAAATTAATAGAAGATACCACTCTATCTTCCATTACCCCACCATAATTTCTCTCTGGGACTATACCATCACTTACTTATGAATCCACCGCAGTACAACTCGTTGTCGTTGTAGTTTACAGGATTTGGGAACCCGAACCTCCACATCGAATTTCTACTCGGGGGATCCATGAGCCGTCCATGACCCACAACAATCTACGGAGAAATGCACATGAAATTTGGCGTACTGTAACCAACATATAAAGCTGAATCAGAATTATTGATAAAAAAATCATAAATCAATTTATTTATAGATAATATGAATTTAAATTTCAAAAGTGAGATTAAATTAAATAAATTATATCAAAGTTTATCCATTATGGAATATAATAATTTGCGATGATTTTTATTTAACATATATTCAAGCCAATGAAGCCATGAGCCAATGACAATGATATACCTTCAATTTTAAATATATAGTCTAATTTTATCAAACGTATTTCTTACACAAAATAAATGCTATTAATGAATGAGCTCACCTGTAAATTAGTGTTTAAAAGGACAACAGCAAGAAGAGCGCCCAAGTACCTGAAAAAAGACAACTGCGTTAATAAATATAAGAGTAGGTAATACAATTAACATCAGTACCTACCCTATTTAATCTTCAATGGCCCATCCATAAATACACTCTTTGAGGAATTTAAAATAGGTATATTATTTTAAAGTCCGTCAATGCAGAGCATAGAATTTTTACTTCCAAATTGTATGAAAAGTTTGTAAATTCAAAAAAGTTTCCATAAAATTTAATAATTAAGTAGTCAAAAATTATATTTCATATAAATACGACAACCTGAGATGAACAAACTGGAGACTTATAGTCATTATCTAACTACTTTGGGTATTGTAACTCACCCGGTGTGCAACATGGCGCTGATAGAACACTGACCTCCTCGTGTAACGGTAACTAGAAGGATACTATCTTACTGAGTTCCTTGGACCAACGACAACTAGTTTAAGTTGTTTGCTGCAGAAGTTAAAGGACCTACTTTTACAACCACATATTGGCAGGAGTGACAATACATGTGTTTGGAAACGTGACGTCATCAGAACAGCACTGCAAAATATATAATATTTAGTAGTTTAAGGTTAGACAAGTTATAGAAACGTATAAGTTAATGTAAGGTTGTGAATTTAATTATTCAAATATTCAGTTGGTGAAACTACAAAGGATTGAAATTTCCATTATTGTGTGTTGCTTTAATGACGTCACTTTAACAAATACTCGATTGTCGTTACTTCATAATGTGTTGAGTCCTGATAGAGTCCACGCATTTCTAAATTTTTCCGCATGTTTTGGGAAACTGCGTATTGATGAAGAATCAATTTAATATCTAATAGAGTTATTTCCTGATGATTTCTAGTAGATGATGTTAGAAGGAAACAATTAATTTAACAGTAATTTGTTAAGTATTTACTATCATATACCTGGTATTTTTGCTTAAAAATTTTCAATTGATTATGTAACATGAAAATTATTCTCACATATGATATGTATTATTTCAATTACGTGCAAATAGTTTATACTAAAAATATTAATAAACTTTTTTTTCATTTTAAAAAGTTGACGAATTCTTAATAATTATTAACATCTCTTAAATATGCAGAAGAAAATAAAAAAAAAATTAATATATTAACACTAGATTTATGAAGCTAATATCAATTAGTCGAGCTTTTTAATCTTTATCTGATTTAAATTATATATCTATTGTCATATTACCAATACTAATTAAAATTTACAACAGGGTTGCCAACCCTACCGCCACACTTTCGAAGGAAAACACTAAGCATATCACATGTCAACTTTCGAATCTAGAGTTGCAGGTTTTCAAAAGCAACCTACCTAGCTTTTAAAAGTTATAACCAGCCTCTGCCTGAATCAAGAGAATGTCACAGGAATATATTGTACCTGCCAGCTTTGCAACCTGCTTAAAAATAAGACGCAACTTATGTGCTGAATAAAAAACATATCTGGTTTGGAGAAAACTTCGGTCATGTACCTATTTGTTGGAAAATATTATGTCCTGAAAATTCTAAAGGTTCATAAATTACTGCAGTTTTAAAATTGATAGCTACTTATAATATAAGACTCCAATAGAATTTCTGTACGAAATATAGTCAAAATTAAATTTAGTTTCCCATTATTTTCCATAGAACCTGATCACATGTAGGTTTCAAGGACTGAGATCAGACAGTATGCATATAAGTCAATGATCATCTAATAGTCCAAATTCATTGAAAAAAAATAAGAAAGAATGTAAATCAACATAGTTTGCATACACATATACACATGTAATATGTGAACATGCAATGTATTTTATATAATATATAATTTCTAATGTAGTTACAAATGATTTTGTTTGTGTTTCGTACGTACGTTACGCCTTTCAGAAAAAAGAGGGAAAGTTTTTGACTCGGTATACTAGATAGGGGTTATAAAAAATTTATAGTTATGTAACGGTTAAAATGTTAATAAAATGAATAGAAAATAACTTCAGTAAAATAAATTATCTATATTTCTGTCAAATTGAAACAGTGTAAAAATGATATATTGAGATGACGATTAAAATATGACGATTAAAAGATAAATTATATTAATTTTGTGGAGTTTTCCATTTCAATTATAATTTAAAAAAGTGAAATTCAATTCAATTTAAAATATATCATTAATATTGGTATAAATGAATCAATTATAAAATAAATTAAGCCAAATTAAACTTGAAATAGATAAAATTAATATTGAAAACAAATTAAATTGAATTAAATCGAAGTGAAGTTAAAACAAGTCAAGCTTAGTATAAAATGATTAGAGCTTAATAATTTTATTAAACTGAAATAAACTTCCTGGTTAAATATAAAGGGATTTTTTTTATTAACTTTTTAAATAATAAATTCTGTCATCAAAATCAGTCTGGTTTTTGCACATTCAATGTTTTAACATAAAATACATAGACACATAATAATTTACTATGTTACTAATAATTACATATAATTAACCTTGATTGAATATTGATGAAATTTCAAAACAAATTTTGCATTTTATTATAAAAGTATTACTTGTTAAATTTGTAATTGACCTATTTAATTTTTATAATTAGGTCTGCTTTAATTTTAAATTGAATTAATTTGAATTAAAGTTAAAGAGACGCAGTTACTAATTATTTGTATCGAAGCTAATTAACCTCAGTGTGTGTGGGTTGAATTTACATTCAATGTAACTGTTATGTTAGTAAGACTGAACAACAAAATAATCCAACCCAAGGAAAAATAGTTAAGGTGGGGCCATAGGAAATTAGGTGGACCCTCCTCATCATTGGTGGTCCACCATAATGATTTTTTTAGCAATATATATGTATGTTTCATTTCTTTCAATAATTATAAGGTATGAATTTTTTAAATTATAATTATCATAATTCAATAATTAAACTTAATTCATTAGATAATAATATCCAATTCTATTGGAAATAACTAGAATATTTCCTTTAGGTATCTCAGATTCAATAAAAAAATATAAAGAATTAAAAATAGAACATCTATTTATTTTTTATTTCAACGTGGAAAACTGAATTTTACGTGAAAATAAAAATAGTGTATTTATGTTTTTAGGATATATATTTCGTTGAGATAGATATTTATAAATTATTGACATAAAAACCAATATTGTTTTTAAATAATATAACCTATTCCATGTATAGGAAACACAATATCTGAATAGGAAATAACAAACATAAATACAGTATACATGCAATATTATAATTGTTCACTCAATCATATTAGATAGTAGTGTTAAAAAATCAGAGTTTAAATAGGAGGTCTTTCATTATGAGTTGAAATTTATAATAAATTTTTATCTCCTCCAAAGATATTGCCGTTTAATAATCTTTATCAGTCTCTGGATATAAATATTCGAGAGACCAAGAATACATTGCATATATTTAAATATATTAAGAGTTTTATCTAATATATAAAGTAGCACTCTCAGTTGAAGTTACAATCTCATGCATCTTGAGGTGCGTCAATATCCAGAGAAGCCCCCATACTGTCGGACCGGAAGGCTTCAACCTGAGCCTGACTGTCTGCCCGCATCATACGACGAAGATCAGGCTGAAAAAAAAAAACATATAGGGTAAGTTATAATTTCATTTGGTATTCATAATGTCTGCATTCATAATACCAAATATAAATGGAATAATAATTATTATAACGTTTTTTCTTACACGACCATAAATGTAAAACCGTCCGATAATTCGAAACTGACCATACTACATATATTTTGGAAACACTAACTTCATATTTTGGCCACACAATATGATTCATCCTTAGACATTATTAATTGCCTCGCCTCACTTTTAATTAAATTTTAAATAGATATTTCAATGTTATACTTCACCTTAGGGTGCATCAGTACGAAAGGTAGTTCAGCAGTAACCTCTCCACCCATAGCACCGAGGTACAGCTTCACACGGACACTGTACGAGATGATCATGCCGAACATGTCCCGGTCATCAGGGTTTGCCAGACTGCAATACAAACCATATTATAAACATGGTACTAAAAATGTTATGATAATTGTTTTCATGTACTTGGATCAAACGTACAGAGTGGATGAAGCCAAATTGGTATGGATGTTCTTCAAATGACCATCCAAAGCCACCCCTCTACGATCCTTATTCATATCCAAGGATGGAATGAGTTGAAGTTCCTTTTGAAGAGAAGATCCGGGATTGATAGGGCATCCCTCTCTGCGGAAGAAATACGTTTCAAAATATTAAATTCAAAAGTATAATAGAATAACTTATAAAAATTAATTTCTACATTTCGAAATGTTAAGAGCTCGCTTACTGAGTTTCTATACTTGCAACCGTTGTTCTGAATTGTCCGCCAGAGAAAAGGCAGATGTCAGTGGACTGCTGCACAGATGTCTTCACTTTCTTCACTGTTTTATTACTGTGATTCCTCACGATTATGGAAACAGTGATTTTCTCGTTGTGGTAGTAGAGTTGCTTGTCGAGACAAACCTCTAGTTCTAGATCACCTGGACTGAGCATGAAATCTTTTCTCACGATTGTGGTGGGCTGCCTGCCGGTCTTGCTTGGAGCAAATTGAATCCTACGAACATTCAGAGTAATAGTTGATCTGAAAGGAAAATAGCATTGCGTTACATTGGATTTTAAATTTTAGAATACTCACATTTATTTATTTTATTAGGTAAATAATTTTCTTTTACCGTTTGTGAGCTCTGTCGTCTTCTTTTTCTCCAACGTAAATCTTGATGTAGTATTCTACACCGCAAGGCTTTCCTTCATCATCAGGGTTAGGTTGTATCGTGACGGATGGTGGAGCGTTTGGTGGCATTTTGAAGGTGAAAGGAAATGCATTATCGCCTAACTTCTTCATCAAGCGTTCTTGAAGACGAGTCGTCTGGCACTCTTTAGGAGGAAATATCTGTTCGGAAGCTAGGAAAAGATCCTTTTGGAAACTGAGTCCCATGACCTCTTCATCTTCCCTTCCATAACGGAAACTACAAATCAATTGACCGAACACTTTCCTTCCTTGCAGATAATCTGTATCGACCACCAAAACTCCATCTGAAAGAAATCCGAAATGAAGATTCTGACAGATTTCTTAAAATCCCAAACCGAAATGTTCTAAATGTCCGAAATATCAAAAACCGAAATGAAGATCCAGATTTTTTTTAAATATCCTCGCTGTTGTGTTTTCAATAAATTTATCAATCTCCAATATTCATAAGACCCATAAAGTAAATATACTCACCGACTGGATCAACTGAAGTGACATGATCGACAAAGTCTCTCCGTCCCATGTACAGAGTAGTTTTGCCATTTGGGGCAGCTTTCTTGAATACTTTGAACTGGACAACCATTCTTGGAATCTAGGGGTAAAAATATGCAAATTTTGGGTTATAATATCATGATTTTACAAGATTTGAACTGTAAGAAATACGTACATTGACTAAGCTGTTCGAAAGATGAGCAGTGGATAGAGAAGACTCTAAAGTTTCTGCCCTGTTCACTCTTATATATGCGGTAGAACATCTTCCTGCTTACTGAAAATGTAGGGTTTCTCAAAGTATTCTTTCTCTATTTATAACGTCATCATCTGCGTCAATGCCGTTTGAAATGTTTTCTCTCATATCTAATTGAATCTTATATTCTTATATATGAATAGTAATTCTGAACTGTAATATTGTAAATTAGTTCTGTATGAGCATATTTATCTATTTTATTTATGTCTTGAGGAATACATGAAAAAAACGGTAAAATATAATTTCTAAATGAAACTATGGACCTACATTTACGATATCAATATGTTGACCAGATTCATTATACATATCAATAAATAATAATTAAAAAGTTTAAAATATTCGCCATAAGAAATAAATATAGACATTTCCTGTGAACACCCAGGAATATAAATTTAATAATTAATGGGTACCACAGAGTAAGAAGAAAAAAATATATATCGTCTCAAAGAAAATAATTCGAATCATTAATAGTGACTGAAATTGACTTTTATTTCCGATGATGGATTCAATTGCAATCCTTTTTATAAGTACATTACCTACATTCATTATTAATAAGTTCAGTAAATATGAAATATACTGTAAATATCGGAAAATACTAATATTTTTTATATATGTATGAATACATTGATATTTCTACTACCTAAATTAAAAAAAGATTTCAAGTAAAAAAAGAGAAAGTTGTCAACTGTGTTAAATATTTTATACACTGAAGATTATTTCCATTGATCAAACACCTCCCCCCCCCCCCCCAACCCACCTACGCCGCGCCCTTAAAAGTTATACAGCACTCAAGATTCACCCCCCCCCCCTCCACATTACTTTTCGCGCGGGTATTTTAGCGCAGTGCACCGCAGTCTGGTACTCTCGTCACACAGTAGACAGTAGCGGTAACGGAGGGCAGCCACCCACTCTAACTTTACAAGACCAACTCATTAACCAAAAATCAGATAATCGATATTAATCACCATTACTTGTGATCTCTAAAAAACAATTTAGATGGTGGTAGTTTATTAAAAAAGAGAAAGTTAGTGATTTTGAAGTGTGTTTTAATCAGATTTTACCGTGCGGGTTATAGCTGGTTGGTTTTACAGGTTGAGAATCGTTAGGGAAAATTCCCTGATGCTTCAAAGTGGACAACCTATTCCTTTCACCAAATTATTGATGGAAGTTATACCATATAGTGTATGTAATTAAATGTTCTGGTGTAACTCCTTCATTTGTTCATTGGCAAAATTTTAGCACTGCAGTTTAGCAAATTTTAATTCAAAAGTTATGGTGGGGAATCTAAAAATGAAGAGAGTACCTAGCGTAATCTTTTACGTTCATCCTCCCTTTGTTCATTGAAACAGATGAGTTTTTTAGTGTCAGAAGAATAAATTATTTAAAATTTGAGCGCGAACTTCTTATCCATTTCGAAATTATAATGTCATTAAATGCTGATGGCTTTCCATCGAAAATTACTATTGATGATTGAAATATTATCCATCTGAGTACGATTATTGACGACGAATCGTAATATATAATTTACATTTCCGACGATAATGTCTGAAATGACGATATTTTACGATAATATACTAAGAATTTCTATCGGTATCGGCTACGATTATATATTTCTAATTATCGTAATACCAAGCATCAATATTAAATTATCTTTGATTGATATGATCAGGTTGAATTTGTACTGCTGATGTTAAATTGCTCATTTATTAAGTTAAAAGGCAAATTTAACTCATGTTAAGCTATGTTAATTCAGGAAACATTTTATATGATATTATCTTCTTGCTTTAAGCTTTCTTGGAAAGTGAATATTTTTGTACCAAGAAGAAACCTTTCTGAGAAAACATCCGTAAATTAGATATCAATCGATAGAGAAAATCTATTCAATATACCATGAAAATATTCGAGCTAAAATAGTACGAATAAAAAGCATGCTGTAAGATTTTCTAAAATGGAGGATGTATGAAAGAAACTTGTTATTAGAAGAAAAATAAAAGAAATCAGCCAATATTTAACCCTATCGTTGCTTTATTTTAAAAATTATTTACGCATTTCAATAATTTTTATTGACTGTAAATATATATTGTTTGAATGTTCTTCCCCATAAGAGTTCATTTCTAGTGAAATATTATTTGTATCTTCTTCCAGATGCAAATTATTTTTGCATTCATGAATTTTATTCATAACTTGCAAATTATTCTGTAACCTTTAAACTATTTTAAAACATCTATGCCATACACCTGTGAAAATTCCAATTCGGTCGTTTAGGTTTAAGGAGATCCTTTTATAAATTTGTGTTGACTTTAAATTTACGAATTCAATAATTTGTTACCGGACCATATAAAGGGTCACTACAGATTGCTATTAATAAAGTGTATGTTTTTACTTAGCGTTGGCTGGGGTTAAGAACCTTGAGAGCTTGCAGGTTTACGGAACATGCAGCTCAGCAAACTGGTTTTCTCTATGCATTGCCCGGACAAAAGACCAAACAAAAGTTCACAGAACTAGAACTGTCGGGGCAATGGACTTGTGACAAGCTGGAACCACGCTCTGAACTATTAGTATACCTTAGGAGTTGAAAAAACTAGAGCTGGATCTTTCAGGTTGTTAGAAATATCGAGAATAAAATGTATTGTCCGTAGAAGATTATAAGTAAAGTGACCTATATGAATCTTGTAAATAAAAAACTCCACACCCATACTTAATTATTATTTAATAATAAAATTAAAATCTTCTATGATCATACCATAACTACATTTTCTTTCTTTGGTATTTTGAACTAGTTATATCATGTTTAAACGTGTTATATTATGTTTAAACATGTCATATCATGTTTAAACGTGTTATATTATGTTTAAACATGTCATATCTTGTTTAAACTTGTCATATCATGTTTAAACATGTCATATCATGTTTAAACATGTCATATCATGTTTTCATGTTTAAAATAGTTATATCATGTTGATTGTCTAAGTTTCGTACGCAAATCAAGAAAGAAGAGAATTAAATGGAGTTTATGAGAAGTGCAAAATTACTACTTCTAATATTTTAACATAGAATTGTATGATATTTTTAGGTAACGAATATCATAAATGAGAACCAATTAAGTTTCTTTTGTCGTGACAGCCACAAAATTGGCACAGCCAAAAGAATATTAAAAAACGTGCCAGTCTGATAGGTTTCCTTTGAAAAGATAAATCGTTGATACACGAAGATATAATTTGTTCGTAACTTTCATTTTTCATCTCAGTTGGTTTTAAGATAAGTTACTCTTTTTCCCGTTACTAGTCCTATCAATTTAAGTTAACAATTTGGGTAAAAATAACTAGAAAAATGATCAATCGAAGTTACTTAACTCTGCAAGCCACAGTTTTTTCTCTACTATCGGTAAGTGTGAATTAATATCATTTAACTAATTTACATCAGTTTTCCAAAAAATGTGATAAATTTCATGTTATTTTCAAATCGAATTTAATGAACTCAATCCCACAGATTCATGTGAGTGCTCATGGACGGCTCATGGACCCAGCAGCTCGAAACGCGATGTGGAGGTTTGGATTCCCAAATCCTGTGAACTACAACGATAACGAGTTGTACTGCGGTGGATTCGTAGGTTCGATGAATGAAGCTGTAGTCGAGAAAAAGAATAAGATCTTAATATTCTATGTTCAATTATATATTTTAGTTAGGCTTCTACTTGTATGATCAAGTACCTTTTCAATACTGTGAAATCCCTCTTAAAACTCCACACGGATATCAAAGATGTTATACTACAACAAGATACACAACTCTCGACAATTTCTGTTTTAAAAAGTGCCATCTGGATTTCAATAAATAACAATAACATTTGGTGTTGATCATCTATTCGTTTCTATTTTATTTAGCTGTATCTATTCAACCGATGTAAAGTTTAATTTTCCAGTAAAATAATCTTCATTAATCAATGAAATAAAAGTTAAAATATTATTAAACAAACCAAATGTTGTTGTTTCTTTAGTTCCCGCTTTAAAATCCAGGTGGTGTATCTTGTAGTAGTAGTATATCTTTGCTAATATCTTTCCAGTTCAGTACCAGAAGAACGGTGGCAACTGCGGAGTGTGTGGGGATGACTTCAGAGAAGAAGTTCCTCGGTCTCACGAAGCAGGGGGGATTTACGCCAATGGAGTTATAGCTAAGCGGTACATCATGGGACAAGTAAGTGTGTGGAGTATTTACGTCAATTTTTACGGTTACAATCGTAAAATCCCTTAAAGAGAGGCATGCAATAACAAGTATAATCAAAATATGATATGGTTCTATGCATTGATGATTTTATTGAAAAATGAATTTATTGGTAGAAAACTTTACAAGTAAATAACTTATATTTTTTTGCCAGGAGATAGACATCGAAGCAGAGTTAACCACTAACCACCAGGGCACTATGGAGCTGATGCTTTGTGCCAATGATAACCCTAAGAAAATAGCTACAGAGGACTGCTTCAAAAAGTGAGTAAAGCGTAGATTCTGACCCACTCAGAATGAAATCTTCGGAGTTCCATTGAAAATTAAGTAAGATTTTCTAAGGCACCACCATATAAGACCAGGAATAAAAGAAATAAAAGAAATATATCTAATTCTTGTAAATCATTTTTCTATTCAGGCATCCTCTCCCACTTGCTGAAGATGGAATTTCTACGCATTTTGTCATACCTGAAGAAAGTGGTAAAACTGCTACATTTAAGTGGAAAGTAATGCTCCCTGACGGAGTTACTTGCAACCACTGTGTACTCAGGTGGACATACTTTGCAGGTAATCTAAATTCTTTCCTTAGAATATTATGTAACTATTCATCTCTAGAAGATATAGGTGCCAGTTATGATTAAAATGCAACGGTAAGTGAATTCCTTCTTAATCTCAGGTTGCTCTAACTTTCTCTTTGAGTATTCTAATATCTTCTTCTACAGCAAACACTTGGGGTACATGTGCTGATGGATCAGAAAGCGTAGGCTGCGGAGAACAGGAAACATTCATCAACTGTGCCGATGTTGTGATTAACAGCAACACACCGAGTGTTGTGAAGAATGACTTCAATCCTTGGCTCTTGTACCACCGAGGAGACTTCCCTGGGGTAGTCCAGTCTGAGATTAAAGCATTGCCGAACAACCTAATTGGCAACTCATTGGAACCATTAGTAGTTAGGTGGGAATATTGAATAAAATATAATGAAATTGAGTAAAATATCAATGTTGTCATTGACGATAACGTTTCTTCTTCAATTACTATTTTCTCAGAGCTCAAGTTTGCATACCTACAAAGGATTATCGAGATATACCAGGGATGTTAAATTGGTGTAAGATACACTGTCTCGCCTACCCTCCTAACTGTCATCCTAAATACTGCAAATGCGTGTAAGTTTCATCATAAGGAATAAAAACGGGGCAATATATAACCTTCATTCTTGTATTTATAATCCTCATTATACAACCAATTTTGTTTCCAAAACTAAGTCTATAATAATGACTACAATAGAGATCAATCCATCAGAGAACAACAATGAGTATTCTCAATATTAGACTTACAATTAGGTCCAACACATCTAGTTATGTAATTACTATCGTATACCATCTGCAAATTAATGAAATCCATTTTAGATAAAAAAAAGAGATTGAACTACAATACACTCTTCAAATAATAGTCTACTCATGCTTCTCCTTTTCTTTAAATTTGTATTATATTACTTTTCTAGGTATGAGTGCGATGCGGTGGGAGAATTCGCCCTGAGGGAACATGCGGACATTTGGTGTCATCAGAACTGCCTGACAGCTGAGCCAAACTGTCCTGCTGAACGATGCAGCTGCAGATAAACGACTCCACCTCCCAGAGACAAGTTATGGTTTATCGAAGATTGGTATAACGTACTTAATCTTCTGAGTTTAAATCATAACTTTGGATACCAAGAGAAAAGATTATCGAGAGGTGTCAGGAGATTAATAGGGAATACTTCTAAGTCTTCGAAGGCCACACAATAACTTTCTCTCATGGCTCCTATAATTCTAATTCCTATTTATATATTGTAATTAAACTGTGATATTTATTGTTCGATAGCCATGGTTTTTATTTATTGGAATGGTTAGTACTTAATATATTTAATCAATTTACTTTTAAGATGATCCCTAATATTCATAATGGTTCCTCATACAGTATGAAGTGAGCAATAAATAAATCTTTAAGTCATGATTATGCATATCAAATCATATGTAATTCGTGTGAAATAAACTATTCTAAAATTTGTTTATATTCTTTATTAAACCGAATAGGTAATAACATTGTTTTTTCAAACCAAACCACTCTTACTCTCTTAACTTTTCAGGCCTACACTTTTCAAGGAAACAAATGTCCTATATGCCCAAAGAATTATGAAAATACCTAAACAAAATTTGAGCTGCCGGAGCAACACACAAACTTAATTTTTAAAGGTAGTACAATTTCTGTACCACAGAGCATTAAACGTAACCCTTATGCGGCAGGTACAGTATGATCCACAAAGAATGATACTAAAACAAAAATTCCTTTAAAATATTTAATGGTAAATAATTGATAGAAGAAGAAGTTTAATGGATAGCCAATGTTTGGACATTTATGTTTTTATCAACAAATGTTCATAATGTCCTTCAAGTTGATCTTTACACAACTCTGTTCATTTCTTCGTATGACGCACCATTTTGCAGAAATCTTCCTCGCTCATGTTAACAGCAAGTCTTCCAAGACAGTCTTGAGTTTACTTAGAGTGTGTGCCTCACATCTGATGAAATGTGCCATAGCTTGCGACCAAAATGAAAAGTCAAGAGGTCCGGAGAATAAGGGGGAGGGGGGCAATGGTGATTTGTCCAGCTAGAAATTATTCTTTCATCAAATTTTGAATGCAGAAACTCAGGGCATTCAGCGGTCCCATAGCAGCTGACGCCATCTTGCTCGAAACAATATTAAATTCTTGAGGCCAAATTCTTAACAGAATTCCACATAGTATTTTTAAGGACTTTCTCCAGGTATACAATTGAATTTTCGGATCTCTCGAACCAAACAAAAAGGAAGATCTTCCCGTGCGTAATCCCCATCCAAGCCATCACTCTTTCACCATTAGGTTTTTTGCATTCGATTACAGTGTAGCCAACTGCTGTCCACCTCCGATGTACCTGCTTGTTTGTTGACTGTTTCAAGATGAACCATTTTAATATTCTGAATGTCATTTGGATCTTCTCGATGCTCCTGAACTGATCATTCTTTGCGATGATAAATGATGCTTGCTGACCGTTGTTTCTGAATTGGTGACTCAGGCTGCGTACAAGGTCTATTTTCGAAGATCCAATTTGAGGCGATACAATGATGAATATTGAAAATCGTCCACTTTTATACAAATGTCCCAACATCAGGATAGCATAGATGCAATTATTTGATCAGTATTCGGCGAGTTATTATTTTAAAATAATTTTTGTTTTAGTATCATTCATTGTGGATCATACTGTAGTATGTACCACCAGCCTTTAAAGAGTTAACCATACTCTGTCATACTAATACATTAAAATCTACTAATTCCACTTGAAGAGAAGGGGCAAGGTGAAGAGTGGATCGTAACTCTTCGGATTCTTCATCCAAAACGTCCAAGATTTTTTCAAAATGTCGAAAACACCTGAAAAAACAATCCTTTTGTATCATTTGAGGAGGAGTATCGTAAATTTAGAATTTTCAAATAATATTTCAATTTGAAGTTTAGATAGTATTACCAAAATAGAAATTTATGACACTGCCTTAGAAAATTGAAAGTTAATAATATCAGTTTCCACCATAACTTTCTCCCATCGTAAATATTCTCGTACAGTTGATATCGCTCATTTGCTAGAACACTGTCATAATTACTGTTTTTCAGGAGAGGCATTTTGGTATATGTAATTTACGTATAATTAATAGTATGTAGTTAAGACATTCTTTGAGCAACAATAATGAAACTTTTATCAAAATCATCAGTATTTTAAGATTTATATCTCTATATGGATATATCGAAAATACATATTTTTGTTTTTATGACGTTGTTCTCGCAAAAGAAGGAAGTGTTCTCACCAACAGTGATTGTCACGACATGATCTTTTGCATTGTCTCTGAAAATTGGAAACTCTTTGTCCTCAGAGTCTGAGAGCAAATTAAGCAGCGACTCCTTGCAGGTTGGTGCGGGACATTGGGCTGCTCTGGCGTGACGGTGATCGCTACTTCCACCATCGATAGCGAGATTCTCCGGTACATTCAGGCGTAAATATCTGAAAAGTACTTAAATTATAATAACAGATGTAGAGTAAGTTACACATTATCGGTCGGTTCCATATTACTGCATGGTTATATAAGAAGTAAAAATAGAATAGTTAATTATTATATCACTTTTTCTTATATGACTGATAATTGGTAACTTACCAGTCTAGAGAAATGTTGAGTTAGTATAACACTAAATCAATTCAGGTTTATATATAAAAGTGGGTGTTGACTTGGACGTTTTAGGCTATAAAGGACTTTTTAGTGTCAGATAAGTTCAGGACATTGCTAACGGCTGCACCTTCCGAATACTGCGAGTGTTTGTTAATTGAACGATTATCGTATAAAAATGTATTGAGCCTATTACATGAGATTTAATTTACTTGTTAGTATGCATATAATGATTCTGTTTTCCGAGAGCCAAAGTAGACAATAAGCTTTCGTTATCATCAGCGGTGGGTCCAACTTCTATGTTGTGGAAAGTCGTGGAGCCATCCTGCGAAGTTTTATAAATTGGTCTAAACATTAATAAATTAAACTTCAAATGGTGAGATAAATCTACACAGTTATAGTGAATATTTACATCATCTTTTCTTCATTTATTTCACATAATTATTGACATTAAATGGCGTAAATACCTCCAAGTTGAAGAACATGTTAACCGATATGCCGTCTGCTACCCCAACTCCCTTGTCTCTTAAAATGTTCTCAGCTTCTTCAAAAGTAGAGGCAGCGAGAAGAGCCCGAGTGATAAAGTAAGGAGCTGAAAAATGAAGTACTGAATAAGTTTAGAAATAAATGAAATAGTAAATTTTTTATTGTTGAAGAAATGGTAACTTGACAGATACTCAACAGATACTCACAAGTTTTTCGTTTTTGGACCTGTTTTGCGAAGAGAACATTAATGGAGTATACCAAGCCATGGTGGTTGAAAGCCATGCAGAAGCCAGGCAAGTAGCCAGCATAGCAAAGAGCTGTGAACTTCTCCCTCTTGGTACCGTAACGACCCTGTGGCAGAAAAGAGAATTACCAAGTCCCCGTCCGACGAAAACATTTTCACAAATTTAAAAAAAAGTTTAAAAAATTTGAAAACTAATCGAAACTCAGTTTGAAGTACAGTTTTTTAAAAAAATTATTGATCCAAAATGTTTGATATTATCGGCCAAAAGTTTGATAACAATTTTAATCTCAAATAAGATACTCTTGACCTAATTGTCAAATCATTAAATGGTACGCTCACTCGATCGAAATAATGTTGACATTTGGTTATATTACAATAATGTAACAGGTTTGATTTCAATTAATAGGAAAAAGTGTAACCCCGTGGTATATATTCGTATCAATACGTAGGTAATAAGTTACTTGAAATTATTGAGAACCAAAATAGAAGTAATCACTATTGTTTGAATACTAAACAGTTTAAATATATACGAGTGATACAAGAAACATCATAGTTACTACCTATAATCTATAAAGTGGCTGTTTGCATGTCACGAAAGGTCATTCAGAGACATGGACCGACAGTTTGGCCACAAATCAATTGGGCCCCAAGACAATTGAACCCAGCAAAATAATTGTGACGGCAAACACAATAAAAAGAAGTATTTATTTGTTATTACAGTAGCAATGGTCTTCAATTTATTTAATACAGTAGATTCTGATAAAGAACGGACTCGGGATATATCCCGAAGTATTAAGATTTTACTTTTATGTATAAAACCAATCCATACATATATGATATATAACTTTAACATAAAGCTTTGAAATAGACTGATTTTCTTGCACATCCTTCACATGTTTACTGCAATCTTGATTTTCAATATTATTAACGTGATCTTGCTCTAATTTGATCCTTCAAATGCATTGGTGTTACGAGGCAATTCTTCCTTGACATGATTGTAGACACTCCAGATCAAGACACCTGATTTGAAAAGAGGATTTCGTCTATTTCTTCTGAATGCATACCTTCCTATCCATGAAATAAATCTTAATAAAGCATTAATACATTTGAACTTTGGTGGAGTACTAAAGGTTTCTCAAATCCAAAGGAATGTCTTGACGATCTTGAATGATGAAAAACTTGACTATCTTCTCTGCCCGCTCTCACGTCTCTTTTAAGTTCTTCCAAAAAACATTGTCTTTTACAGAAATACGAAATGTTAATTCAATTGGTCGTAGTCGAGTCCGTTATTACTGTAATTAACTTAGCATGAAGACCATTGCTATACTGTAGTAACAAAGTGACATTTAACGTGTTTGCTATCACATATTTTATGGGCTCAATAGTCTTGGGGCCCAATTGTCTTGGGCCAACTATCGGTGCTCCATCAGAGAAATGTTTAAAGGTCAAATTGGTTCATGAGCTGTGTTAACGATCACTTTTCGAGTACTGCGACGTCTCTCTAATATACCTGCTACATGATAATGACTTGTACAATGTACGTACCTGTGGTTGCTCCTCAATGACTTCAGCACTAACTAGGTAGGCGTGGTTTAGCATTTCAGAGAGGTTATCTTCGGTGTGTCCAAGTAGCACCTGTGATATTATTTGAAGTGATTTTTAAATGCATTGGAAGCATCGACAATGTTTGTCAATATTTTCTGGGATATTTTTTCTCTTCTGAAGACGATGATGAAGAGTATATAGTCACACGATGATGAAGAGTATATAGTCATACGATGATGAAGAGTATATAGTCACACGATGATGAAGAGTATATAGTCACACGATGATGAAGAGTATATAGTCATACGATGATGAAGAGTATATAGTCATACGATGATGAAGAGTATATAGTCATACGATGATGAAGAGTATATAGTCACACGATGATGAAGAGTATATAGTCATACGATGATGAAGAGTATATAGTCATACGATGATGAAGAGTATATAGTCATACGATGATCAAGAGTATATAGTCATACGATGATGAAGAGTATATAGTCATACGATGATGAAGAGTATATAGTCATACGATGATGAAGAGTATATAGTCACACGATGATGAAGAGTATATAGTCATACGATGATGAAGAGTATATAGTCATACGATGATCAAGAGTATATAGTCATACGATGATGAAGAGTATATAGTCACACGATGATGAAGAGTATATAGTCATACGATGATGAAGAGTATATAGTCATACGATGATGAAGAGTATATAGTCATACGATGATGAAGAGTATATAGTCATACGATGATCAAGAGTATATAGTCATACGATGATGAAGAGTATATAGTCATACGATGATGTAGAGTATATAGTCATACGATGATGAAGAGTATATAGTCATACGATGATGAAGAGTATATAGTCATACGATGATGAAGAGTATATAGTCATACGAAGATAGCACGCATGCTCACAGCACATGAAAGTATTTATTCAATGAATCAAGCACAGGAAAGTTTATTGTTATTTCTGTGGAGTGTCTCACCTGGTTTTTGTAGTTAGTATAGACAGATGAGCAGCCAATTGGGTTGAAGGAGGTGTTACCAAATGGAGCCGTCACTTGAGTGTCCAGGTGGAGCAACATCAACTGTGGGGGGGATTGGGGGGAGTTATGGAGGGCCATAGAAGATTAAGAGGGGATCACACCTAGGCCTCTTTCACACAGACGTTTTTCTCATGCCGCAACAAAGAAAATGGTGCACGCTACGACTAAATATACGCATGTTTTTTGTATGTACATTTTTGATTTGGCGTTTTTCATGCTGCATGTTTGTTGCAATAAAAACGCCCCGTGTGAAATAGGCCTTAATCTTCTATGGCCCCACCATAACTTTCTCACTCTTAGGTCAATCTCTAACACAAACTAATGGATAATGTCCCTTTTGATGTAAAGCATTTTTTAGCATAGAGGCTAAGTTACTAATTGTCGGATGGCTCTACATCTTAAATCATATAAAAAACATATAATAATAATTATTAAAGTTTTATTTCAATTTGTATACATTTTACCTTCTGGTATCATGGATACCAATCAAAATAAAAGTTAAATAATAATTAGTATACTTATATTTTACTCTTTAATGACCAAAGATGTGGAATCGTCTGACAATTCATAACTTACTCTATTGAAAGCTTATAAAAAAAGATATCTTTCATAATGGTGAGTGCTAGAATAACGAAGAAATAGATACTAGAAATATAAGGTTAACTTCATATTTACCACTAGTGTTGTGACAATATGCTTTCAAAATCGTAGATCTTAAGAGTGTCATAGACAAAAGGAAATGGTATCTAATACCATATACCGCTGGTGTAGAATGATTCAAAATTGTTTGATCGTCTGTCTATAATATTTTCGGAATCTATGATTTATAAAGCATAGGTACCTATTGTCACAACCCTACTTATAAGTATAATTGAGTAATGAGAAATTTAATAAAGTGCATTTGTAATAAGAAATTTCATAATTAAAAGTAGAATTACGTTTCTTTTATTGTTAGCAGTTCAATTAAATAATTTAAATCTAATATAGTATAGTTAATTATATTTTAAATAATGAAAATACTTAGTAAAAGAATATTCTTTAGTCTGCCATCATACAGTCTCTAGTTTTCTTTCAAAACTAAGTTTCTTTTATTTTCTAATTCTATTCAAATTTACTGTGATTTTTTGGAAAATCATTCAAGTTATGAAACATAATAATTAGATTAATGAAAATCAGTAAAGTGAGAAAGATAAAATTCAAATATAATCAAGGGTTATTAATTGTAATACTTGATAATGGAAAATATATGTACAATTTACAATCAATTTTTTTTATAAAAAAAACAATTGAGGAAAAGTTGAATCATGTTTTGAATAAATGTTTTAAATGCACTTAAGATGCAGTTGAAATTATGAGAAATTAATAATTGGTACTGAATTCACTAAGTACAATAATTGGTACTCACTAAGCACAATAATTGACCAGTACTAAATTCACAAAATTGGTACTACATTCACTAAGTACAGTAATTGGTACTCACGTGTACAAATGGTACCTTAGCACCTTCAGCAGTACCCCTGACTTCCTGAAGGTACTGCGGGAAGTTCTCCTTCAGGACCTTCATTGCATCATCGTAGGCTATCTTGCCTTCAGGTTTATTGTACGCTGGAATCAGGACTTCATTGAGATGTTTGAAAGATCGGAGAAAATCTTCTATGAGGCCTCGAAAAGTTCGTCCCTGTAAAAGTAGACTGTTATTTTTATCATTAAATTATAAGTTATTTATCATACAAAAGTTATAAGTAAATTGATTTCTCTTATTTGATTTGATAAACCTTTAATATTCTCGTAACCATTTCAGGAAAATAAAATCTTACCAAGAAACATTGCTGTTATAAATGATAAATTGCTAGAAATTAGAAAATATAGTTAGTGGCTTTCTAAGAATGTTACATTATATCACAACCATGTACAGGGTGACACAAATAACAGTGTACCTACCCAACTTTGAATTAATATGAATATTATATTTAGAAGTAGATAAAATAAAGTTAAAGTGAAATTTAAAGATATATCTTTTTGAATGTATACATTCTACCACAGTTATTGCTTAAAATTGTAAATGTGCAATATTTCCTTCACTTTGAATTAATATAATTTATAATCTACAGATGTTAATTCATTTCATTAAACGCTAGTCTACTAATATCTGTATTTTTCTATCTCTGTTGAATTTTTTATTTAATTCCCCTCTAACAGTATATGCATATCACGGTGATAGAATGGATACATATAAAATAATCTAATTTTATAGTTTTACTTTAACTTGATTTGCTATCTTCCAAAAAATAAGATATGTAAATGAAATTCAAAATTGGGTAAACTTTTTTGTGAGTCACCCTGTACAAGTGTACATTTACTTCTTAACTAATTATTAAGTACATGCTAATAGTTACCAATATCAGTAATATGTAGTTATTAACTTACACATGTGGTCCATCAGTAACGAACTTTTTTAATTGCAAATTAGAAACACTTAAAATACGTCAAATACCATTATAGATGGATCAGAATGGATTTTTATGATTATTGAACATTTATCTCATCCACATCTTATGAGGCACATCTGTTGAGAGCCTACAAAAGTTGTTGAATGTAAATCCCTGCAGCCGGAAAAAAAGAACGATTTCTTGCAAACTTTCTTGAGAGTCTCAAGGTTATTGCTATCAGCGAGGTCTTGAACACATTGTTTGAGTCTGTTTTTTTCCTGTAAAATTGAGTTTAAGGGTTAAGTCCAAAGGGTTGAGATCTGGACTTCGTGCTGGTCAGAGATTTTACGATCTTTTGCTAATGACTGAACCTTGAGAAACTTTTCATCGAGAAGTTCTAGTACTGCATTTGTGCAATGTGGTGGGGCGCTGTCTTACATCCACCAAAGTGAAGAAAGAATTTCAGAAGGATGAAAGCTAGGCCAAATAATGTCCTAGAGCAATCTGAGGTACAAAACACCATTACCGATGACAAGTTGCCATCATCGTGAAGGAATACATGAACGAATGTAACAAATCAATTAATAATGGCAACAAAGATCACTACTTTAACATCTGGCCTGTCATTTGCATCGCAGATATTTCTAGGATTTGTCCACATTCCGTCGTTTTTTCGATGTGGGTTTTGATGGAGGCAAAACTACTTCTCGTAAGTCCAAATTCCTAACGACAATGTTGGATGGTTGCTGCAGAATCCACTAACAAAACTGCCTTCTCTGTACTTTGCGATCATCAATGGTTGAACTAAAGCTTAATGATAAAAACGGAAACGAAGTTCATGTCTGACGATCCTCCACAACGTGACTTTGGTGGATTGAAATCTACTGAGAAGCTTTCTGTGAGAGCAACTGCATGGGTTTCTTCAAAGAAACTCTTCACCTCCTGAATCACATCTTCTGCTATTTTTATTTCATTCGAGTTTTTTGTGGATGGAACCAGTCTCATTGAAAAGATCAGAACTCTAGTGAACTTTTTCAGGTGGTAAGATTTAGATACCCTTCCACTTATCTTGAAGTGAAGCAGGAATTCCCGGCGTACTATTGAAGAAGAAGGTGCTAATTTTGGTTAAACGCAAGACGATCCCTTGTTTCTTAAGTTCAGAAAATATTTTTTCAGGTTGAAAATGGTGTAAGATCAGTGCTATATTTTATAGGGTGATAAAACTAAACTGTTTATGACAAAATGGCGTAGACATATAATCCGACTTGAGGCTTTTTAAGTTCTCCCAATTCGCAATATGAAAATGACACTTCTGATGGAACACAGTGTATTACCACCTGCTAATAGTAAATTAAAGTAAATATACTAAAAGCTTTCAGAAGAAAATACTTCGTAAAAGTTTTAGAGAAAATCCTCGCATTTTTTTCAGTTTAAGAAAATAGGTCTGTCATTATTTAATTTCTCCTTTCCAAAATACAACAAAAATAACAGATATCTTAAAAATGTGTTAAAGTTAAAGAATAGCTTTGAAATTCTATAGAATTCTTTTATACTAATATAAAAGTCGTCAATACCAAAATAATTCGTTTCTGCAAGAATATACAAATAATATTACATTAAGGATGAACTGTCACGGTGAAGAACATTCATACAATATCTATTTGCAGTCAATGCAAGTTATAGAAATCTTGAAATAGTATAAAAAATGATGCGACGATTATGTCTATTTAGGGCTGAATAAGAGTTGTTAAATCTCACCACATCGAAACCGACTTGGTAGTGAGTGCCTCTGGTGTGTAGGATGGGCAACGCATTGCGACGATTTGAAATCAACTCGAAAGAGTCACTTGTTGTCATGGCGATGTCTTACGGAAATGGAAAAGAAAATTATTTATCCAAAGAAAATAATTAGTAACACTATTTACTGATAGGTGGAATACTCTAAGAGTAAATAATTATACACCGAATCATATAACAAATGGGATATATTTAAGATACTGCCTATATGCTTTTAAAGTACGTTTCAAATTTAAATTAACGAGCAACTGAAAATAATTATAAAATATAATAACTTATATCCCAATGAATTTCATACATCAATGAGGAAAAAGAAAAAAAATTACGGCATCTTCACATTCTTCACAAGTTTGTTCACCTATTTATAGATAATACGCTATACGCATCTCTCCAACTGATAAAATTACGTACCTCATAAGAATCACTCGCCAACGTAGAATTACTGCCACAGTCTACAAACTGGGAATACTTACATGGATTACCTTGGACTGCAAAAGAAGATGCCATACACTAGCACATTATCATTAGACACTGTCACTTAGGTGGCTTCTATTCCAAACTAACTGGAAATACTGAATGTCTATTTGCAATAACGATAAGCTTGCAACTAACTAGCACAGCTGAGCCAAGAGTGTTCTGTATATCTTCTAATGTATATCATGTATACTGTACAGTCAACGAGAAGAGTCTATGTGCTATTTAATAGATATCAATTTAAACATTTCAAAAACCCTGACAAATTCTAAAACTTAAGATATTTTAACACAATATTATATGATTTAAAAGTTACAGAATTATTTGTGGAATTAACATTATCACAGTGACTCATTTTGAGATGGGAATACCTAGTCATGATGTTAAGATAAAGAGTTTACACACACAAACACACATACATATGCATGCAATATACATACCAGTCAAAGATTATTCTTACATAGGTAGTGATAATTATAGCGGATTGATATTTAATTACATAAATTTACCTCGTTTCTTCAGATTCCAACTAATGAATGCTCGATAAAGAAGAACCATCTACCTTACATAATTATTATTTTATATACTTGCCCGTTAGTAATAACGCATTCTCAATAGTACATACCTATATACATGTTTGTGCTATTTAAATTATACACAGTACTTGTTAGTGCCCTCAGATTTAGCTGAAGTTATTAATTGAATAATAATGACCATACTATTATATAGCATAGACTCATAGAATATATAAATTCAATGGCAGAGGCTGAAAAGAGTTAATTAAAATTATCACTGTTAATTAAATACAAATTAATTTAGTTAATGAAATCATATATTCATCTCATATAAGAATTAGTATTCATGCCATACCACCTGGTAACATATATAGTCTAATTACTGAATATTACTTGAATTATTATCTATTCGATACTATATAGTGTTTATCAGTCAAAAATAACGAGACAATTTTCTGTTAACCGATTTTTTCAGATTATTTAGTAAACATTTTTCTGTGTTTAGTTCTTTGAGCTTTTCGGAATTTTCAGTTTTCCTAATTTTCAGTTTTCTGGATCTTCCTTTTTTCGGAATGTTAGTTTCCCGCATTTTCTGTCTTGTGTATTAGCCTACAAAAATGACAGTCTAAGATATTATTTTCTGTCTAGTGTATTGCCCTACAAAAATGACAGTCTAAGATATTATTTTCTGTCTAGTGTATTAGCCTACAAAAATGACAGTCTAAGATATTATTTTCTGTCTAGTGTATTAGCCTACAAAAATGACAGTCTAAGATATTATTTTCTGTCTAGTGTATTAGCCTACAAAAATGACAGTCTAAGATATTATTTTCTGTCTAGTGTATTAGCCTACAAAAATGACAGTCTAAGATATTATTTTCTGTCTAGTGTATTAGCCTACAAAAATGACAGTCTAAGATATTATTTTCTGTCTAGTGTATTAGCCTACAAAAAACGACAGTCTAAGATATTATTTTCTGTCTAGTGTATTAGCCTACAAAAATGACAGTCTAAGATATTATTTTCTGTCTAGTGTATTAGCCTACAAAAATGACAGTCTAAGATATTATTTTCTGTCTAGTGTATTACCCTACAAAAATGACAGTCTAAGATATTATTTTCTGTCTAGTGTATTACCCTACAAAAATGACAGTCTAAGATATTATTTTCTGTCTAGTGTATTAGCCTACAAAAATGACAGTCCAAGATATTATTTTCTGTCTAGTGTATTAGCCTACAAAAATGACAGTCCAAGATATTATTTTCTGTCTAGTGTATTAGCCTACAAAAATGACAGTCCAAGATATTATTTTCTGTCTAGTGTATTAGCCTACAAAAATGACAGTCTAAGATATTATTTTCTGTCTAGTGTATTACCCTACAAAAATGACAGTCTAAGATATTATTTTCTGTCTAGTGTATTACCCTACAAAAATGACAGACTAAGATATTATTTTCTGTCTAGTGTATTACCCTACAAAAATGACAGTCTGAGATATTATTTTCTGTCTAGTGTATTACCCTACAAAAATGACAGTCTGAGATATTATTTTCTGTCTAGTGTATTACCCTACAAAAATGACAGGTCTAAGATATTATTTTCTGTCTAGTGTATTACCCTACAAAAATGACAGTCTAAGATATTATTTTCTGTCTAGTGTATTACCCTACAAAAATGACAGTCTAAGATATAATTTTCTGTCTAGTGTATTAGCCTACAAAAATGACAGTCTAAGATATTATTTTCTGTCTAGTGTATTAGCCTACAAAAATGACAGTCTAAGATATTATTTTCTGTCTAGTGTATTACCCTACAAAAATGACAGTCTGAGATATTATTTTCTGTCTAGTGTATTAGCCTACAAAAATGACAGTCTAAGATATTATTTTCTGTCTAGTGTATTAGCCTACAAAAATGACAGTCTAAGATATTATTTTCTGTCTAGTGTATTAGCCTACAAAAATGACAGTCTAAGATATTATTTTCTGTCTAGTGTATTAGCCTACAAAAATGACAGTCAAAGATATTATTTTCTGTCTAGTGTATTAGCCTACAAAAATGACAGTCTAAGATATTATTTTCTGTCTAGTGTATTAGCCTACAAAAATGACAGTCTAAGATATTATTTTCTGTCAAGTGTATTACCCTACAAAAATGACAGTCTAAGATATTATTTTCTGTCTTGTGTATTAGCCTACAAAAATGACAGTCTAAGATATTATTTTCTGTCTAGTGTATTACCCTACAATAATGACAGTCTAAGATATTATTTTCTGTCTAGTGTATTACCCTACAAAAATGACAGTCTAAGATATTATTTTCTGTCTAGTGTATTACCCTACAAAAATGACAGTCTAAGATATTATTTTCTGTCTAGTGTATTAGCCTACAAAAATGACAGTCTAAGATATTATTTTCTGTCTAGTGTATTACCCTACAAAAATGACAGTCTAGATATTATTTTCTGTCTAGTGTATTACCCTACAAAAATGACAGTCTAAGATATTATTTTCTGTCTAGTGTATTAGCCTACAAAAATGACAGTCTAAGATATTATTTTCTGTCTAGTGTATTAGCCTACAAAAATGACAGTCTAAGATATTATTTTCTGTCTAGTGTATTAGCCTACAAAAATGACAGTCTAAGATATTATTTTCTGTCTAGTGTATTAGCCTACAAAAATGACAGTCTAAGATATTATTTTCTGTCTAGTGTATTAGCCTACAAAAATGACAGTCTAAGATATTATTTTCTGTCTAATGTATTAGCCTACAAAAATGACAGTCTAAGATATTATTTTCTGTCTAGTGTATTGGCCTACAAAAATGACAGTCTAAGATATTATTTTCTGTCTAGTGTATTAGCCTACAAAAATGACAGTCTAAGATATTATTTTCTGTCTAGTGTATTAGCCTACAAAAATGACAGTCAAAGATATTATTTTCTGTCTAGTGTATTAGCCTACAAAAATGACAGTCTAAGATATTATTTTCTGTCTAGTGTATTACCCTACAAAAATGACAGTCTAAGATATTATTTTCTGTCTAGTGTATTAGCCTACAAAAATAACAATCTAAGATATTATTTTCTGTCTAGTGTATTACCCTACAAAAATGACAGTCTAAGATATTATTTTCTGTCTAGTGTATTAGCCTACAAAAATGACAGTCTAAGATATTATTTTCTGTCTAGTGTATTAGCCTACAAAAATGACAGTCTAAGATATTATTTTCTGTCTAGTGTATTACCCTACAATAATGACAGTCTGAGATATTATTTTCTGTCTAGTGTATTAGCCTACAAAAATGACAGTCTAAGATATTATTTTCTGTCTAGTGTATTACCCTACAAAAATGACAGTCTAAGATATTATTTTCTGTCTAGTGTATTACCCTACAAAAATGACAGTCTAAGATATTATTTTCTGTCTAGTGTATTACCCTACAAAAATGACAGTCTAAGATATTATTTTCTGTCTAGTGTATTAGCCTACAAAAATGACAGTCTAAGATATTATTTTCTGTCTAGTGTATTAGCCTACAAAAATGACAGTCTAAGATATTATTTTCTGTCTAGTGTATTACCCTACAATAATGACAGTCTAAGATATTATTTTCTGTCTAGTGTATTACCCTACAAAAATGACAGTCTAAGATATTATTTTCTGTCTAGTGTATTAGCCTACAAAAATGACAGTCTAAGATATTATTTTCTGTCTAGTGTATTACCCTACAAAAATGACAGTCTGAGATATTATTTTCTGTCTAGTGTATTACCCTACAAAAATGACAGTCTAAGATATTATTTTCTGTCTAGTGTATTACCCTACAAAAATGACAGTCTGAGATATTATTTTCTGTCTAGTGTATTACCCTACAAAAATGACAGTCTAAGATATTATTTTCTGTCTAGTGTATTACCCTACAAAAATGACAGTCTAAGATATTATTTTCTGTCTAGTGTATTACCCTACAAAAATGACAGTCTAAGATATTATTTTCTGTCTAGTGTATTACCCTACAAAAATGACAGTCTAAGATATTATTTTCTGTCTAGTGTATTACTCTACAAAAATGACAGTCTAAGATATTATTTTCTGTCTAGTGTATTAGCCTACAAAAATGACAGTCTAAGATATTATTTTCTGTCTAGTGTATTACCCTACAAAAATGACAGTCTAAGATATTATTTTCTGTCTAGTGTATTAGCCTACAAAAATTACAGTCTAAGATATTATTTTCTGTCTAGTGTATTAGCCTACAAAAATGACAGTCTAAGATATTATTTTCTGTCTAGTGTATTACCCTACAATAATGACAGTCTAAGATATTATTTTCTGTCTAGTGTATTACCCTACAAAAATGACAGTCTAAGATATTATTTTCTGTCTAGTGTATTAGCCTACAAAAATGACAGTCTAAGATATTATTTTCTGTCTAGTGTATTAGCCTACAAAAATGACAGTCTAAGATATTATTTTCTGTCTAGTGTATTACCCTACAAAAATGACAGTCTGAGATATTATTTTCTGTCTAGTGTATTACCCTACAAAAATGACAGTCTAAGATATTATTTTCTGTCTAGTGTATTACCCTACAAAAATGACAGTCTGAGATATTATTTTCTGTCTAGTGTATTACCCTACAAAAATGACAGTCTAAGATATTATTTTCTGTCTAGTGTATTAGCCTACAAATATGACAGTCTAAGATATTATTTTCTGTCTAGTGTATTAGCCTACAAAAATGACAGTCTAAGATATTATTTTCTGTCTAGTTTATTAGCCTACAAAAATGACAGTCTAAGATATTATTTTCTGTCTAGTGTATTACCCTACAAAAATGACAGTCTAAGATATTATTTTCTGTCTAGTGTATTACCCTACAAAAATGACAGTCTAAGATATTATTTTCTGTCTAGTGTATTAGCCTACAAAAATGACAGTCTAAGATATTATTTTCTGTCTAGTGTATTAGCCTACAAAAATGACAGTCTAAGATATTATTTTCTGTCTAGTGTATTACCCTACAAAAATGACAGTCTAAGATATTATTTTCTGTCTAGTGTATTACCCTACAAAAATGACAGTCTAAGATATTATTTTCTGTCTAGTGTATTACCCTACAAAAATGACAGTCTAAGATATTATTTTCTGTCTAGTGTATTAGCCTACAAAAATGACAGTCTAAGATATTATTTTCTGTCTAGTGTATTAGCCTACAAAAATGACAGTCTAAGATATTATTTTCTGTCTAGTGTATTACCCTACAATAATGACAGTCTAAGATATTATTTTCTGTCTAGTGTATTACCCTACAAAAATGACAGTCTAAGATATTATTTTCTGTCTAGTGTATTAGCCTACAAAAATGACAGTCTAAGATATTATTTTCTGTCTAGTGTATTACCCTACAAAAATGACAGTCTGAGATATTATTTTCTGTCTAGTGTATTACCCTACAAAAATGACAGTCTAAGATATTATTTTCTGTCTAGTGTATTACCCTACAAAAATGACAGTCTGAGATATTATTTTCTGTCTAGTGTATTACCCTACAAAAATGACAGTCTAAGATATTATTTTCTGTCTAGTGTATTACCCTACAAAAATGACAGTCTAAGATATTATTTTCTGTCTAGTGTATTACCCTACAAAAATGACAGTCTAAGATATTATTTTCTGTCTAGTGTATTACCCTACAAAAATGACAGTCTAAGATATTATTTTCTGTCTAGTGTATTACTCTACAAAAATGACAGTCTAAGATATTATTTTCTGTCTAGTGTATTAGCCTACAAAAATGACAGTCTAAGATATTATTTTCTGTCTAGTGTATTACCCTACAAAAATGACAGTCTAAGATATTATTTTCTGTCTAGTGTATTAGCCTACAAAAATTACAGTCTAAGATATTATTTTCTGTCTAGTGTATTAGCCTACAAAAATGACAGTCTAAGATATTATTTTCTGTCTAGTGTATTACCCTACAATAATGACAGTCTAAGATATTATTTTCTGTCTAGTGTATTACCCTACAAAAATGACAGTCTAAGATATTATTTTCTGTCTAGTGTATTAGCCTACAAAAATGACAGTCTAAGATATTATTTTCTGTCTAGTGTATTAGCCTACAAAAATGACAGTCTAAGATATTATTTTCTGTCTAGTGTATTACCCTACAAAAATGACAGTCTGAGATATTATTTTCTGTCTAGTGTATTACCCTACAAAAATGACAGTCTAAGATATTATTTTCTGTCTAGTGTATTACCCTACAAAAATGACAGTCTGAGATATTATTTTCTGTCTAGTGTATTACCCTACAAAAATGACAGTCTAAGATATTATTTTCTGTCTAGTGTATTAGCCTACAAATATGACAGTCTAAGATATTATTTTCTGTCTAGTGTATTAGCCTACAAAAATGACAGTCTAAGATATTATTTTCTGTCTAGTTTATTAGCCTACAAAAATGACAGTCTAAGATATTATTTTCTATCTAGTGTATTACCCTACAAAAATGACAGTCTAAGATATTATTTTCTGTCTAGTGTATTACCCTACAAAAATGACAGTCTAAGATATTATTTTCTGTCTAGTGTATTACCCTACAAAAATGACAGTCTAAGATATTATTTTCTGTCTAGTGTATTACCATACAAAAATGACAGTCTAAGACTAAGATATTATTTTCTGTCTAGTGTATTACCCTACAAAAATGACAGTCTAAGATATTATTTTTTGTCTAGTGTATTACCCTACAAAAATGACAGTCTAAGATATTATTTTCTGTCTAGTGTATTACCCTACAAAAATGACAGTCTAAGATATTATTTTTTGTCTAGTGTATTACCCTACAAAAATGACAGTCTAAGATATTATTTTCTGTCTAGTGTATTAGCCTACAAAAATGACAGTCTAAGATATTATTTTTTGTCTAGTGTATTAGCCTACAAAAATGACAGTCTAAGATATTATTTTCTGTCTAGTGTATTACCCTACAATAATGACAGTCTAAGATATTATTTTCTGTCTAGTGTATTACCCTACAAAAATGACAGTCTAAGATATTATTTTCTGTCTAGTGTATTACCCTACAAAAATGACAGTCTGAGATATTATTTTCTGTCTAGTGTATTACCCTACAAAAATGACAGTCTAAGATATTATTTTCTGTCTAGTGTATTAGCCTACAAAAATGACAGTCTAAGATATTATTTTCTGTCTAGTGTATTAGCCTACAAAAATGACAGTAAAAGATATTATTTTCTGTCTAGTGTATTAGCCTACAAAAATGACAGTCTAAGATATTATTTTCTGTCTAGTTTATTAGCCTACAAAAATGACAGTCTAAGATATTATTTTCTGTCTAGTGTATTACCCTACAAAAATGACAGTCTAAGATATTATTTTCTGTGTAGTGTATTACCCTACAAAAATGACAGTCTAAGATATTATTTTCTGTCTAGTGTATTACCCTACAAAAATGACAGTCTAAGATATTATTTTCTGTCTAGTGTATTACCCTACAAAAATGACAGTCTAAGATATTATTTTCTGTCTAGTGTATTACCATACAAAAATGACAGTCTAAGACTAAGATATTATTTTCTGTCTAGTGTATTACCCTACAAAAATGACAGTCTAAGATATTATTTTTTGTCTAGTGTATTACCCTACAAAAATGACAGTCTAAGATATTATTTTCTGTCTAGTGTATTACCCTACAAAAATGACAGTCTAAGATATTATTTTTTGTCTAGTGTATTACCCTACAAAAATGACAGTCTAAGATATTATTTTCTGTCTAGTGTATTAGCCTACAAAAATGACAGTCTAAGATATTATTTTTTGTCTAGTGTATTAGCCTACAAAAATGACAGTCTAAGATATTATTTTCTGTCTAGTGTATTACCCTACAATAATGACAGTCTAAGATATTATTTTCTGTCTAGTGTATTAGCCTACAAAAATGACAGTCAAAGATATTATTTTCTGTCTAGTGTATTAGCCTACAAAAATGACAGTCTAAGATATTATTTTCTGTCTAGTGTATTACCCTACAAAAATGACAATCTAAGATATTATTTTCTGTCTTGTGTATTACCCTACAAAAATGACAGTCTAAGATATTATTTTCTGTCTAGTGTATTAGCCTACAAAAATGACAGTCTAAGATATTATTTTCTGTCTAGTGTATTAGCCTACAAAAATGACAGTCTAAGATATTATTTTCTGTCTAGTGTATTACCCTACAATAATGACAGTCTGAGATATTATTTTCTGTCTAGTGTATTAGCCTACAAAAATGACAGTCTAAGATATTATTTTCTGTCTAGTGTATTACCCTACAAAAATGACAGTCTAAGATATTATTTTCTGTCTAGTGTATTACCCTACAAAAATGACAGTCTAAGATATTATTTTCTGTCTATTGTATTACCCTACAAAAATGACAGTCTAAGATATTATTTTCTGTCTAGTGTATTAGCCTACAAAAATGACAGTCTAAGATATTATTTTCTGTCTAGTGTATTAGCCTACAAAAATGACAGTCTAAGATATTATTTTCTGTCTAGTGTATTACCCTACAATAATGACAGTCTAAGATATTATTTTCTGTCTAGTGTATTACCCTACAAAAATGACAGTCTAAGATATTATTTTCTGTCTAGTGTATTAGCCTACAAAAATGACAGTCTAAGATATTATTTTCTGTCTAGTGTATTACCCTACAAAAATGACAGTCTGATATATTATTTTCTGTCTAGTGTATTACCCTACAAAAATGACAGTCTAAGATATTATTTTCTGTCTAGTGTATTACCCTACAAAAATGACAGTCTGAGATATTATTTTCTGTCTAGTGTATTACCCTACAAAAATGACAGTCTAAGATATTATTTTCTGTCTAGTGTATTACCCTACAAAAATGACAGTCTAAGATATTATTTTCTGTCTAGTGTATTACCCTACAAAAATGACAGTCTAAGATATTATTTTCTGTCTAGTGTATTACCCTACAAAAATGACAGTCTAAGATATTATTTTCTGTCTAGTGTATTACCCTACAAAAATGACAGTCTAAGATATTATTTTCTGTCTAGTGTATTACCCTACAAAAATGACAGTCTAAGATATTATTTTCTGTCTGGTGTATTAGCCTACAAAAATGACAGTCTAAGATATTATTTTCTGTCTAGTGTATTACACTACAAAAATGACAGTCTGAGATATTATTTTCTGTCTGGTGTATTACCCTACAAAAATGACAGTCTAAGATATTATTTTCTGTCTAGTGTATTACCCTACAAAAATGACAGTCTGAGATATTATTTTCTGTCTAGTGTATTACCCTACAAAAATGACAGTCTAAGATATTATTTTCTGTCTAGTGTATTACCCTACAAAAATGACAGTCTAAGATATTATTTTCTGTCTAGTGTATTACCCTACAAAAATGACAGTCTAAGATATTATTTTCTGTCTAGTGTATTACCCTACAAAAATGACAGTCTAAGATATTATTTTCTGTCTAGTGTATTACTCTACAAAAATGACAGTCTAAGATATTATTTTCTGTCTAGTGTATTAGCCTACAAAAATGACAGTCTAAGATATTATTTTCTGTCTAGTGTATTACCCTACAAAAATGACAGTCTAAGATATTATTTTCTGTCTAGTGTATTAGCCTACAAAAATTACAGTCTAAGATATTATTTTCTGTCTAGTGTATTAGCCTACAAAAATGACAGTCTAAGATATTATTTTCTGTCTAGTGTATTACCCTACAATAATGACAGTCTAAGATATTATTTTCTGTCTAGTGTATTACCCTACAAAAATGACAGTCTAAGATATTATTTTCTGTCTAGTGTATTAGCCTACAAAAATGACAGTCTAAGATATTATTTTCTGTCTAGTGTATTAGCCTACAAAAATGACAGTCTAAGATATTATTTTCTGTCTAGTGTATTACCCTACAAAAATGACAGTCTGAGATATTATTTTCTGTCTAGTGTATTACCCTACAAAAATGACAGTCTAAGATATTATTTTCTGTCTAGTGTATTACCCTACAAAAATGACAGTCTGAGATATTATTTTCTGTCTAGTGTATTACCCTACAAAAATGACAGTCTAAGATATTATTTTCTGTCTAGTGTATTAGCCTACAAATATGACAGTCTAAGATATTATTTTCTGTCTAGTGTATTAGCCTACAAAAATGACAGTCTAAGATATTATTTTCT
Source organism: Caprella mutica (assembly GCA_947561585.1). NCBI lineage: Eukaryota > Metazoa > Arthropoda > Malacostraca > Amphipoda > Caprellidae > Caprella > Caprella mutica. The sequence continues at coordinate 133,291 of CANNZV010001667.1, forward strand.
GTCTAGTTTATTAGCCTACAAAAATGACAGTCTAAGATATTATTTTCTATCTAGTGTATTACCCTACAAAAATGACAGTCTAAGATATTATTTTCTGTCTAGTGTATTACCCTACAAAAATGACAGTCTAAGATATTATTTTCTGTCTAGTGTATTACCCTACAAAAATGACAGTCTAAGATATTATTTTCTGTCTAGTGTATTACCATACAAAAATGACAGTCTAAGACTAAGATATTATTTTCTGTCTAGTGTATTACCCTACAAAAATGACAGTCTAAGATATTATTTTTTGTCTAGTGTATTACCCTACAAAAATGACAGTCTAAGATATTATTTTCTGTCTAGTGTATTACCCTACAAAAATGACAGTCTAAGATATTATTTTTTGTCTAGTGTATTACCCTACAAAAATGACAGTCTAAGATATTATTTTCTGTCTAGTGTATTAGCCTACAAAAATGACAGTCTAAGATATTATTTTTTGTCTAGTGTATTAGCCTACAAAAATGACAGTCTAAGATATTATTTTCTGTCTAGTGTATTACCCTACAATAATGACAGTCTAAGATATTATTTTCTGTCTAGTGTATTACCCTACAAAAATGACAGTCTAAGATATTATTTTCTGTCTAGTGTATTACCCTACAAAAATGACAGTCTGAGATATTATTTTCTGTCTAGTGTATTACCCTACAAAAATGACAGTCTAAGATATTATTTTCTGTCTAGTGTATTAGCCTACAAAAATGACAGTCTAAGATATTATTTTCTGTCTAGTGTATTAGCCTACAAAAATGACAGTCTAAGATATTATTTTCTGTCTAGTGTATTAGCCTACAAAAATGACAGTCTAAGATATTATTTTCTGTCTAGTTTATTAGCCTACAAAAATGACAGTCTAAGATATTATTTTCTGTCTAGTGTATTACCCTACAAAAATGACAGTCTAAGATATTATTTTCTGTGTAGTGTATTACCCTACAAAAATGACAGTCTAAGATATTATTTTCTGTCTAGTGTATTACCCTACAAAAATGACAGTCTAAGATATTATTTTCTGTCTAGTGTATTACCCTACAAAAATGACAGTCTAAGATATTATTTTCTGTCTAGTGTATTAGCCTACAAATATGACAGTCTAAGATATTATTTTCTGTCTAGTGTATTAGCCTACAAAAATGACAGTCTAAGATATTATTTTCTGTCTAGTTTATTAGCCTACAAAAATGACAGTCTAAGACATTATTTTCTATCTAGTGTATTACCCTACAAAAATAACAGTCTAAGATATTATTTTCTGTCTAGTGTATTACCCTACAAAAATGACAGTCTAAGATATTATTTTCTGTCTAGTGTATTACCCTACAAAAATGACAGTCTAAGATATTATTTTCTGTCTAGTGTATTACCATACAAAAATGACAGTCTAAGACTAAGATATTATTTTCTGTCTAGTGTATTACCCTACAAAAATGACAGTCTAAGATATTATTTTTTGTCTAGTGTATTACCCTACAAAAATGACAGTCTAAGATATTATTTTCTGTCTAGTGTATTACCCTACAAAAATGACAATCTAAGATATTATTTTTTGTCCAGTGTATTACCCTACAAAAATGACAGTCTAAGATATTATTTTCTGTCTAGTGTATTAGCCTACAAAAATGACAGTCTAAGATATTATTTTTTGTCTAGTGTATTAGCCTACAAAAATGACAGTCTAAGATATTATTTTCTGTCTAGTGTATTACCCTACAATAATGACAGTCTAAGATATTATTTTCTGTCTAGTGTATTACCCTACAAAAATGACAGTCTAAGATATTATTTTCTGTCTAGTGTATTACCCTACAAAAATGACAGTCTGAGATATTATTTTCTGTCTAGTGTATTACCCTACAAAAATGACAGTCTAAGATATTATTCTCTGTCTAGTGTATTAGCCAACAAAAATGACAGTCTAAGATATTATTTTCTGTCTAGTGTATTAGCCTACAAAAATGACAGTCTAAGATATTATTTTCTGTCTAGTGTATTAGCCTACAAAAATGACAGTCTAAGATATTATTTTCTGTCTAGTTTATTAGCCTACAAAAATGACAGTCTAAGATATTATTTTCTGTCTAGTGTATTACCCTACAAAAATGACAGTCTAAGATATTATTTTCTGTGTAGTGTATTACCCTACAAAAATGACAGTCTAAGATATTATTTTCTGTCTAGTGTATTACCCTACAAAAATGACAGTCTAAGATATTATTTTCTGTCTAGTGTATTACCCTACAAAAATGACAGTCTAAGATATTATTTTCTGTCTAGTGTATTACCATACAAAAATGACAGTCTAAGACTAAGATATTATTTTCTGTCTAGTGTATTACCCTACAAAAATGACAGTCTAAGATATTATTTTTTGTCTAGTGTATTACCCTACAAAAATGACAGTCTAAGATATTATTTTCTGTCTAGTGTATTACCCTACAAAAATGACAGTCTAAGATATTATTTTTTGTCTAGTGTATTAGCCTACAAAAATGACAGTCTAAGATATTATTTTCTGTCTAGTGTATTACCCTACAATAATGACAGTCTAAGATATTATTTTCTGTCTAGTGTATTAGCCTACAAAAATGACAATCAAAGATATTATTTTCTGTCTAGTGTATTAGCCTACAAAAATGACAGTCTAAGATATTATTTTCTGTCTAGTGTATTACCCTACAAAAATGACAGTCTAAGATATTATTTTCTGTCTAGTGTATTAGCCTACAAAAATGACAGTCTAAGATATTATTTTCTGTCTAGTGTATTACCCTACAATAATGACAGTCTAAGATATTATTTTCTGTCTAGTGTATTACCCTACAAAAATGACAGTCTAAGATATTATTTCTGTCTAGGTATTAGCCTACAAAATGACAGTCTAAGATATTATTTTCTGTCTAGTGTATTACCCTACAAAAATGACAGTCTAAGATATTATTTTCTGTCTAGTGTATTACCCTACAAAAATGACAGTCTAAGATATTATTTTCTGTCTAGTGTATTACCCTACAAAAATGACAGTCTGAGATATTATTTTCTGTCTAGTGTATTACCCTACAAAAATGACAGTCTAAGATATTATTTTCTGTCTAGTGTATTACCCTACAAAAATGACAGTCTAAGATATTATTTTCTGTCTAGTGTATTACCCTACAAAAATGACAGTCTAAGATATTATTTTCTGTCTAGTGTATTACCCTACAAAAATGACAGTCTAAGATATTATTTTCTGTCTAGTGTATTACCCTACAAAAATGACAGTCTAAGATATTATTTTCTGTCTAGTGTATTAGCCTACAAAAATGACAGTCTAAGATATTATTTTCTGTCTAGTGTATTACCCTACAAAAATGACAGTCTAAGATTTATTTTCTGTCTAGTGTATTAGCCTACAAAAATGACAGTCTAAGATATTATTTTCTGTCTAGTGTATTACCCTACAAAAATGACAGTCTAAGATATTATTTTCTGTCTTGTGTATTACCCTACAAAAATGACAGTCTAAGATATTATTTTCTGTCTAGTGTATTACCCTACAAAAATGACAGTCTAAGATATTATTTTCTGTCTAGTGTATTACCCTACAAAAATGACAGTCTAAGATATTATTTTCTGTCTAGTGTATTACTCTACAAAAATGACAGTCTAAGATATTATTTTCTGTCTAGTGTATTAGCCTACAAAAATGACAGTCAAAGATATTATTTTCTGTCTAGTGTATTACCCTACAAAAATGACAGTCTAAGATATTATTTTCTGTCTAGTGTATTAGCCTACAAAAATTAC
>CANNZV010001668.1:0-137024 GCA_947561585.1 Caprella mutica
CGTAGTTTTTGTCTTGTCACTGATCAATATGTAGAAGTTCGTTATTCATGGAACACACTTAAAAAGGATTAGTTGAATCAAATCAAATTTGATTTGTTTTGACTCACATGAATGGAATATTTTTGGATACATTGGCCGGATTAACAGTCTTTTTGAGTTACTACAATACTATCTGTCATACCAAATTCAAATTAGGAGCAGGTTCGAGGCAGCTGTGAAGCGGATCGGAATAGTCACCACGGCAGTCAGGGAACAGCGAGAGCGGTGTGCGGGAGCCAAACTGACTGCTTTGGAGGCCAATTCTAATCCAGGGTAACAGGGCAGAACTACTCTGGGCACCTGATCCTATTTGCCTAGCGCACTGTCTAACTGCGGATATGCGGCCCTTAGCCAAAACTGCTTTAATAATAATATAATATTAAAGTCATGGATACGATCCGCGCATCCGCAGTTATGCAGTGTGCTAGGCAAATAGGAGCAGGTGCCCAAAGTAGTGCTGCGCCGAATTAGCCCCAAAGACGATCAGTTTGGCTCCCACGCTGCGCTCTAGCTGTTCCCTGACTGACATGGTGGCTACTCCGATCGGTTTAACAGCTGCCTCGAACCTGCTCCTATTTTCAATTAGGTAGTTGTTTCAACATACTTTAAAATAATCAAAAAAGTAGCTTTTACCTCTCATAGTAAGGTGACAAAATTAATTGAATTAACTAATGTTTGATAACACACAATGTCATAGTTGTTTTAACACACACGAAAACATGAATATAGTCCAACCAACACACGTAATAAATTGATTCAACGCATAAATTGATGACCCATGTGATGTGACTATATGGGTTGAGCTTTTTCCTCTCTGTAAAGCATACAATTCCGTAGAGTGAGAGACCCCTTATTAAGGGGGTCAACCCACTTTTTTATTTTATTTTTATTTTAGTACCGTCTTTCTGAAATTTGTAATTTTCGCAAAAAAAGAAACATTTTATTCGTGTAACTCTTTCAGAAAAAATAGAGTTTTTCAAATTTTCATTTGTTTTTACAAATTTCAAAAAACGAGAAGTGTAAGAGTGTGTATGCTAGAATAAAAGCGTAAACAGTTTTTGAAACCTTAGAACATTTCTAAAAAATGTAAAGAAATTTTTTTTTTCAATTTTCCTTCCTGTTTTTTTATTATCATTTTTTGATGACTAACTAAAATTTAAAAAAAAATAATCCAAAATTTTCGATTTTGAACTGCGATGAAAAGAGAACGAGGAAGAAATTTGTAAAAGCCTTCTTCAGATTTGTTAGGAATGTTTCAAGGATTCTAAAACTGTGTTTGTTTTTCTTGCAGCTTGAAAACTCATTGACATCCCGTCTTTTGGGGCTGGTTCAAGTAGTCGTACCCTCACAAAAAATTTGGATATGAAAGCCCACTAACTAAAGACTCTTTTCCAGCAATAAAAAGAAATTTGATAATTTGCACCAAAATCGATGGTTTGACCCCCTTAATACGGTTGTATCATATTCGAAAAATAAATAACTGAGATGTGGTCACAGGTTACACAGGTTATTTACGTTTATTACATAAACACATTTTGGTCCCAAGATCGATCCTCCAATGCTCATTGCAATATTATTACTAATTTACGCTCAATCTTTACTTCCTAACTCCTATCAGACAAATAGCCTCTGAACCAGTCCCGACATATTCTTCGTACGCAGTACGAAAATATTTTGTGTGACAAAATCTTATGGAACACCATATTAAAAGACTTTCGAATGTCTATAAGAACATTTAAAATATTTTTTCCTTCCTCAACTGGATCATAAATATTATTGTCCGTCCCCAAACTGTATCATCATTCCAACAGAATCCAGAATCAGTAAAGGTCCAGAATTATAATGTTCACAGTAATGCTTACATAATACAATGCTTCCATTAGATCTACCAACACATGCATTAATGCTTCAATTTCAGAAACTCTCTCCATTCGCCCACTAGATTCTCATTAGCGAGACAGAATTATCACTCAAAATGAATGGTTAGGACTACTTTGGAAAAGATAGATTGAAAATTTAACAAGTTTAGTTTTTCTATTGATTAATTTTCTTTGTTTATGCATAGTTTTGATATATTTTTCCCTTTTATATTTATTTTTTCATAGACAAGAACAATAATCAATCGTCGGTAGTAATTGACTAAATAATTAGTGGAGTGTTTACGTCTGCTTTGTAATCAAATGTATTTCAATTACTAATCAGACATCAAAAAAAAAGATTAAATAAGCAGGAGTTTAGAAGAAGTCGTCCAATTTTAGAGTGACACGAATAAAATCCCCCTACCACCAGTTTGTGATAATGCTCCATTGCTCAGAGATGCAGATAAAACAGTCACTTATCAACAAATGTGACTAAAAGAGTCTCAATTATGAACCAGTGACTATACACAAGGAAGGTAGAGGAAAATTAATGAGTGAGAGTAAATGAAGCCTACAACACCCAGATTTTTTTTGAATCACCAATGCTTTTCGAGTTTACTCTTTAAGTTTTGTCTCTAAAGCGAGTCACCTTAGTTCATCAACTATAGCTTTGATGCACTTGGGTGCTTCAACAGCTTGAAAGTGTTTCAGTTCGAAATCTTGTTTCGTTGAAATGATGAGAGAAATGTCAGTAGACTTAAAACTTGTTCATAAAGTGGATCTAGTGCTTGAAACACCTAAATGCATCAAAATATAGTTTATGCACTTAAGTATCTCGCTTTAGAGACAAAGTTCACCGGGTAAATTCGAATCACCTTGGTGCATCTTATCGTATTGTTTTTTTTTTCTCAGTAAAGTCTCCCTAATGCATATATTCAAAACCTGGCAGTTGAAAGCATAACATTACACATACTATTTAAAGCTGCAAAGAACATTAGAAAATATGATACACATACTGAATCCGAATTACAAAAGTTCAAACCTATTGCACAGTACCCTTCCCCTCTTTTATTTGTCCCACCTTCGTCAGTTATAATTGAATAGGAAAGACCATATATCTGCGTACTACGATAAATGATTCGATGAAACCTATAGTCAGAAGATTCCCGACAAGAAAGAATAAACAATAATGTTCTATGCATTAGTGCATTCTTTTAAAATTTGATTAAGAAAATAATCGAAAGATATTGACTAACTGTCTATAATTAAACTAATTTTACCAACATATTTGAGACTTTAGTTGAGCTAATATCTAACAAATCACCTCATCTATCCTTATGAAAGCTTAAAGTGAAACTAATTTTACTAAAGGATATTACAACTTATTTTTCACTTTATCTACCACTATCAATAGTGATACCGGGGTCAAAAGTATTACCAGTGTGCTAGAAGTACCAAATGGTATCAGAGAAGGAAATACCACATATTAGCAGTGACAGAAGTATTTCCGTTGTAGAAAGGGTTACCAGTGTCAAAAGTGTTACCAGTGTCAAAAGTCTTACCAGTGTCATAAGTCTTACCAGTGTCATAAGTGTTACCAGTGTCAAAAGTGTTACCAGTGTCAAAAGTCTTACCAGTGTCAAAAGTGTTACCAGTGTCAAAAGTGTTACCAGTGTCAAAAGTGTTACCAGTGTTGAAAATGTTACCAGTGTCAAAAGTGTTACCTGTTTCGAAAGTGTTACCTGTTTCGAAAGTGTTACCAGTGTAGAAAGTGTTACCAGTGTCAAAAGTGTTACCTGTTTTCGAAAGTTTTACCAGTATAGAAAGTGTTACCAGTTTCGAAAGTGTCACCAGTGTCAAAAGTGTTACCCGTGTAGAAAGTGTTACAAGTGTCAAAAGTGTTACCCGTGTAGAAAGTGTTACCTGTTTCGAAAGTTTTAGCAGTATAGAAAGTGTTACCAGTGCCAAAGTGTTGCTAGTTTCGAAAGTGTCACCAATGGTAAAAGTGGTATCAGTGTTAGCAATGTTTCCATGGTACCTTTTCGAACATCATTAGCTATCTGAAATCCAGAAGTTTCAAGTAATTGAATCGTAAACTTCATTGATACACACATGCTCTCTCGACCAAAATTAAGTCAGGCGAATATTGATTCAATTTATATTTCATTCTCTCTATGATACATTGCATGACATGCATGTATCATGATTTATTATTTTATATGATTCATAGATATTATATGTAGATATTAATATCACATCAATTGATCGTTACTCTCTATTGAAGTTTAAAATATTAGCTTGTGATAAATCTTTAGTGTGTCATATATAGTATATACAGAAAACAAAATTTATAGAAGATTGTTTTCTTGAAAAGGTATTTTATATTTGCATTAAAAGTAAGAAGATAGTGCACTCAATAGGAGGTGAAGACGCTTTCTCCCAAATTCGTAAAGAAATTCATAGACTATTGTAAACGTCTTGAATTATTTACTTTTAGTTTCATCGTATATTTACATCTCAGAAAAGTGTGCAAAATAATTTGCATGTTCAATTCAGGCCTAATGTTTTACAATATTTGATAAGTTTTTTCTTTCTTGATAATTATCGATAGATATCCCATATAATTTCACATTTGGCTCGATGCAAATATTATTGCTTTTAAACTATATGTATACGATATTTCATTCAATTAATATAATATCTAATGTAATTTGTTGATTATCCATTATTATTAATAATAATCAATTTTTTTATTGAGTTGCTGATATTGACATTCTTATTGATTTCATTAATATACCTTCAGAATAATGAATCAGAATATATAAAAACTTTTCTTTTGGAAAAATACGGAATGCTATAATCTTAAGTACACACAAATAAACAAACTAATAACCCCAAGTACTTCACTCTCCAATATTCACCTCCACTGTCGTAAGAATGGCACCAGTTGTTCTAAATTCCAGACAGACTCCAGTCACTGGCATTTAGGAGTCTAGACTCTATTGCTGTGACTGGCGTGGAGGAAATCATCCAATAATTCCTCCAAAATCCGAACGCAATGTACTATAAACATTAGAAATACAACTGTTATAATTCACTACACGAGGAAATAAAGCTTCTGTAATGCCCAATTATTTCGCAGGATTATTGTTGGTAAATGCATATCAAAATGATACGAAATAATGTATTAAGGTTATTTGTATATAATTGCGAAAAAAATCTTAATAATTATCATATGATTGAAATAATTAGTAATTATAGAGCCATAGACCATAGCGCAAATAATTGTTACTTTCAATACTCATTTCAATACTCTGTACATAAAAACAAATATGCAGAATGATGGTATCTTAGAACAATGAACATGTATCAATATTGAAAACAATTTATTATCTCTATAAAATATATAATCTATATTACACGTGATTCATTTATTATTGTGTTCCATATTGAATGATTAACGCTCATTAATCCATGCATGTGTATAATAAACTAATGAACAGCTGATAATCTGCCAAACCTTAATTAAATTGATTTTTTTCTAATTTTGGTTTACCTTTAGATATTATATGCGTATTTGTCGAAGAGCTGCAGCTACAAACTATTGAATTATGTTGATTATACAATTATTAATAAATGTTCATTACTTGTAGAAAATCGCAAATGTAATGATTTGGTCTGCGTTTTATTTAACTGTGAATTTGTAATATTCAGAGGTGGGCAGCGCTACTTTCATTAGCAGTGCCGCTGCCGTTACATACTAAATAATGTAGCGGTGCTACCGCTATATTTTCAGAAAAATAGCGGGGCTGCCGCTACAGCAAAAGGTAGTGGCAGCGCTTCTTCGCTACTTTTCAGAAAAATTATGATACATGCTGTAAGATTGAATTTATCATATCCACGGCCACGTACAGTAAAGAGATTAATTGCTGATCTCCTGAAGAAGATTACCTGCAAGGATAAGAGCAAATTCAAAGTAGCTATGAGACATAACTTTTGCTTGATCAAAAGAGAACCCATTGTGAAACCCAAAACAGAAACCAGTGATGCAGTTTTTAAGAGTGACGGTGTGGCAAACTTCTCTAAAACCACCGACTGTAGAATACTGAAACTACATAATCGCCTCTTATATTTCACCTGTTACCAGACCTCTTTCGAATGATACACAAACGATTACTATGAACAGGGAAGTATCTTAAGACTGATTACCAAAAAGTACTCCTCACAGACATAATGCGTGTCCCTTTTTATGGTCCTGACTGATGGGTCTCTATAATGTCTCACCACATCACCAACGAATTAGACAACACGTTGGGATGAAGGTGTGATAATTTGAGCTGAGACTATTGGGAATAAATTTGTCGGATGTTCCAGTATTCCAGGAGGAGTGTTAACAAATTCTGATAATTATATTAACTTTTTGAAGGGCTTATTTGTTCATTGAGGGAAAAAGAAACCTGATGCGTAAAAAATAGTCATTTCAAACATGCCAAGGTGACAACGCTTCTTCTCACTCTACTAAGATAACTGTGAATATCCTGAGAAGTAGTAATTTCGTCGATGAAAAGTTGCTGGTATGGGCATTGGCTCCCCATATTTAAACCCAATTGTAACCTTTCAGTCAATTCTTAAGCAGAATGTGAATGTGGGAGGACATCAGTTCTCGTCAAAAGATGAACTCTGGAAGAAAATTGAAGAATGTTATACGACGATAAGGTATGATACAATTCAAAAATTGACAAATTTGTTGGATAATTGTGTTTGGAAAGTGGCGGAAAAGAGGGTAATTTAATCGGATATCAATTTAAAATTATCAGTTGAACTACCAATAAAAATGAGTAACTTTTAGTATAATGATTGTAACATCTGAAATAATATTTGAATTACTTTCGACTTTTCTAAAAGTTACTCGCAAAGTAGATGAACATTTCCTGAAATTTTCAAAGCAAATTATCAAGTTTAACCCATTAAATTCCAAAACCACATCTGCACAAAGCGTAAGACGTTGTGTAAGTGAATCGCATTGGGCAGTTTTGTCTTAATATCAAATATTCACATAATGTAGCAATATTTTATAATCAGTCGGTTTATCAGTTAGTCTCACCTCGCATATTTGTCTGAATATAACTTAAAACTCATAAATTAACTCAATTGTTCAGACTTGTATCTAAATTCGTCAGATAACTTTAACATTTTTTTTATTTAAAAAGAATCGGCAGCGCTGTAGCGCTAAAAAAAACTCTAGCGCTTCTGAAAAAAGTAACGGCGCTACCGCTGCCGCTTCAGAAAAAAGTGCCGTTTTTAGCGCGCCTGCAAGTTGCCGCGCTGTACCCACCTCTGGTAATATTGTAATTCGTTTAACTCAAAAAGTATTCAACCAAATTGACTGAAATTTAGTTGAATAATTGTTCATTTTCCAGGCTCCATATGATTAGATTTTGGGAGAGATCAGATAAAAGGTCAAGGTCATTATCTTCAATAACTCAAAAATAAATCAACCAAATTATCTGAAATTTTGTTGGACAATTGTTCACTATCCAGGAACCATTTGAGTAGAAGTCACGAAAAGGTCAAAAATTAACCCCCAAAAAAAGGTAGCGATGGCAAAGGTATGCGCTCGACGAATGTTCCTTTTAGTTTATACTGTCTTATATTAATATATCTATTGAATTTCTTGAAGATGAAAAAATATATCTTCATATTTCTCATTCTCTTAAACTAGTATATGCTATTAATTTTCTAATCGTTTTTATTGGAATATCATTTGTCTTTTCAAATAAAAGTATAAAATGGTGGTATCGTATGTAAAACTTAAATAACTTCCAATATATATTATATGTATATGTCATAAAGAACATACAAGAAAAATCTCTGCCCTTTGAAACTAAATACTCTAATTAATATACAATTGATTGTCAAAAAATTTCTATTCATACGAGCTTATATACGGACTTGAGTAATTTTATTGCTTCTTCAATTGATGTCCTTTTCCTTATAATATGTTGGAATTAATTAACGATAATAAGAAAATATTTCCTCCTTTCATTATTTTTTTCATTATATTTCCCTTTATTTTTTGTTCATATAATATTAAATAATATAAAGAAAAGATTCAGATTTATAGAGAATCAGATAAATAGGATTGTGGCAAAATTAACTTTATAATCTAATTTGACTTCTGAATTATCGAAAACTAGTCACGAAAGTTAAACTAAGTAGATTCTAATTGAGGACAGTCTCCATCGTAAAAGTGAGGTGAAAACAGAATATATCTTTACTCTCACCAAAGAACTCTCACTTCATTTTTTTGAAAAAGAGGAGCCATCTCGAGAAAGAATCAAGGAACGATCTCTCTACCAATATGTCAGATTTATATAAGTAAAATACTCAGATGTTGTTATAATATTCCACCTTTATGGTTCAGTAATTTCTGCTCTACTAATATAGATAATGATGTCATCTTGTAATTAACTTGTTCTTATTTAATTTGATTACAAGTAAACACTTATGGAACAGAATTAATGCAGGCATTTTTCCATGAATGATTGTATAGCAAAATAGTCACTTCTATTGCATATAATTATATATATATTAAATTGGTAAATACCAATGAACATTGAACAGCGTATAAAATGGAATATTATGATTATGATTATTATCAAATTTGAACGACAATTATTGTTCGAAACACAGAAAGAGACTGTATTTTAGTCTCTCCAATTAGGTTACTAAAAATATTTTCATTACAATTTTCTTTACCTAAAATTAAAATTTGAATTCATCCTCCGTAGATCAGAGTAACATTTGTTTATCTGAATTAATTTATTTCATCTTCCTCTCTTTCTTCAGTTAGTTAATAGCTTCTAAAGAAGACTCTTTATTCCCCAGATAGCAAATAAGAAGCTCCTAATGACCTGTAGAATCAGTTCCTCACTCTTATTAATGGACTAACATACTTTGTAACGAAAATAAAGATGGCTAATAAAGATTAGATTAGAGGTAATGGGATCTTGTTATTGGGAAATGTGATTCTTTTACAAATGTCGAGTAGCTTTGTACTTAAAGAAGTACGATTTTCCCTTGAGGTTTTTACTGCTCTAAAATATTCATTTGTAGGATTCATGCATAATATTGCATACACACGCGTGGAGTCATTTAATTTACAATGTGATTTTGTATTCTTCGACTTACGATCTTTATTTAATATTTTATACGTTGATTAATAATTATGTTCACTTATCCCTCTTCACTGAGAAAAAAAATTCATACGGATTAAAAATCGGAAGTTGATGTAGTGTTTTATAGTTTATATTTCTCCTTATTTTATAGAATACTTTGTATTTACATTTTTAAATGCTACAAATTCAAGAATAGATGACTAGCTATTAAATGGAAAGATGTTTTTATTTTAAATTCGAGTTATAACTTATATGTTTGATTCCACCGCTGTCATTATATCTGTCGTGAAGGGTAGTCGGAAAATTGCTCGAAAACAACTGTTCCAAACACTTGCTTGAATGAACAATTGCTTGAAACACAATAAATGATCGAAAAACCATTGCTCGAACGAATAATAATTGATCGAATGAACAATTATCTCTCGAATTATCGATAGATCAGAAATCGAAACAATTGAAATAGAGTTATTATAAATTATTAATAAGAAATCAGGACGGTTAGGTGCAGGTAATCGGAGTGATTCCACTTTATGATTACCTGAACTTTGATAATTGACCGAATTATCAATTGTTTATTGAAAAAGAAGAGGAAAAGTCAACAAAATAAATCAACAAAATAAAAAACATGTGGCCACCCAACCACCCCTTCTAGGTAGTACCGTCAGTTCCCATAACCCAAGTTGCTAATACCTAGTAACACTAACCTAGCCCTAAGAACATCTCGTCGGAGACCAATAGAGCGATTGACTGATGAAAAATCATGGTACTCACAATTGCTACAGTAATTCCTGTTCTATAAAAATTAGAAAAACAAAACGAGTAGGAATCAATTTTGAGAATTAGAATTAAACAGTAATGCAGTAATTAATAGTAAATAGCGAGGATATAGCGTAATACTGTTATTATTAATCACAAATTATAAACCAGAACGATTAGGTGGAGCTAATCGAAGCGATTCAACTTCATGATTAACCGGCTTTTTTTAAGTTCGATCCATGTGACCAATTTTAATATTCGAGCAATTGTTTATTCGATCAATAATTGTTCGTTAAAGCAATTCTTTTTCGATCAATTTTGCTTCAAGAAATTGTTCATTCGAGCAATGGTTTTTAAGCAATTCTTTTTCGTGCAATTATTTTCGAGCAATGTACTTAGCACTGTCGTGAAGTAATTGTATAACGTGAGCCCAACATTAAATTTTCTACAATTGTTGTTAACTATATCTGTTTAATTATACTAAGAGGTAAAATCTTTAAAGGCCTGATTTTAATCTTATATAGAATTTTTTTAAGTAGTCGAATAAGAATAAACATAAAAACTAAACTATATACTGTTTTTGCTTGAATCTCTTACATATAACACTATAAAAATATTAATTTTAACCTACAATATAGAGAGTTATTAGCAGTGTTATTGAATACGTATTTTCTTTATCTCAATATATATTGATTATATAGTTATACTAGTTGTCTGTGTAATCTCATTTTTAAGTATTGATATTTTAAATTCCCGTTGACAGGCTCTGCAATTTTTACAAATCATCCAATAACAATCTACTTTGCCTGACTTCTTTGTATTCTGAAAATACTATTCTGGAACAATAATATTGAATCTGGAAAGATTTTGATGGTATTTATTTCGTTATATTCCTTCAGAAAATGTGTAGACGTTTCGTCGAGGACATTTCGTCCACAGAATATTTCGTTATCATGACTTTACGTTGACCCTTTTTGTTGACAGTATTCAAAGTTATTTTCATATATTTTTATATAAAGGAAAATTATTTTGAAACTTTCAGTAAACGGCCGTTATATTGTTTGTTGTATCCGATATTTTGGTGTACTGCATCTTTCATTATTATATAATGACCTGATATATGGCAGCACGCTTCCCGATATTATCATCTTTACTAAAATTCGTCGACGAAATCTAGACGACGTAACGTCTTGTCGACGAAATGTATTTTTTGAAGATATATCTGTAAACGAAATGTCTGTAGACGAAATGTGTGCCGACGAAACATCGGTCGTTGAAATGTATGTAGACGAAATGTTTATCGACGAAATATCTGTAGACGAAATGTTTGAAGAGAAAATATTTGTAGATAAAATGTCTCTCGATGAAACGTCTGGTAATTCTTCAATATATTTTATGAGAATATACATATGTCGCAATTGGAATTTTTGAAGATTAAATGAAATTGCTTGAAATTTGGAATACTTTTTTTCAATTTTTAATTTAATGTTCTGGTTACGTCCTCATCTGATTTAAATTTCATTTTTGAAAAATGTTTTATTGAAAAATAAGAATAGTCAAATATTCATAGGAGGAGTCGAATGATTGGTTAAAAACTTGACATGCTAGAAAACTGAAAGGAGGAAATGAATTTATTTTGAGAAGAAGAATAAGTGGAACTGCTGAAATTTAGAGAGGAATAGAGGTTATGAAAACAGGAGACTACTTTCCCATTGAATTTTATGCTTATCTCTTAGATTCTGATACTTCATAAAAAAAACTTTATCAGTCAACTTTGGATAGTCAAATTTTAATATCCTTAATATCTACCGACGTAAGAGTGATATATAATTAGGAATGAATCCTCTGTATATTACCTAAGGTCACTTTTGCTCCTTCTCTACAAAATAATATTACATTACATTGTAATTTACGTTCATTATATAGTTTTAGAGACATCAATTTCATATTATAACAAAGTTTTAAATGCTGAAAGTAGAGCTATATTTTACCTAATTTGGGAATGATTAAATCCATTTATATTTAAAATATTCTGAGCTCCTTAAAATATTAAAACTATGTTTAAACTTTGACTACATTAGATAATGGGTAATAAATTTTATTATTACTTGAGTGGAAGGAGAACGAGAAAATTAGTTGAAAAAATTAAAATTGGTAAATAAAATCAACTTTCTTTACCTTTCAAATGTTATACAATGAATACAGAACTCTTGTTATTTACGTTTCTATACATATAACAGATGGCTATTAGTAGAAAAATAAGTCATGATACTATCATCATACATATTATGTACTACTTAAGGACTGTTTTGTTAAATTTTCTACTAAGAACCATTTGTTAGGAACTAACTAACTTGTGAATATCTAGGTAAGGAGTCCTCTCAAAACTTTAAAAGTCAGACTCTTGAAAACTAAGCAGTTTATCGTGAAAATTTTCATGGGAGATTTTTTTTTTCATGTGAAATTCCCTAAAAATGTTTAAAATTACACTAGAATAAGGGTATCAATATCTCAATAACGGAGTATTTTTGGACATTTTATTATTCGTAAAACTGTTTCAATTGGGTTTTTATTCAAAATGTAACACCATGTATATGAATTCACGGAATGTGAATTTTTAAACTTTTTTGGGTAAGATCTTAATTTCTCCATTTCATGGATATTCATGGATATTCTTTTTGACAAAACGTACTAATTATATCGATAAAAGAAGGATTTGTCTCATATTATCATGTCTCATAAAAAGTAACATTTAAACTCTTAATTTTGTAATGCTATATTATTTAATTTATTTTTCAAAAGAAGTCGTTGTAATTTAAAAGAGAAACAGATTTTTGTAAACATATCTATTTGAATTTTTTTTTATATTGCTTACAAGAGAAAATCTGATCTCACTCCCTTTAAATTATAACGTATTTAATTTAATAAAATTTTAATTTTTTAATTTTTTAATAAAACTACTCTACTTTGAGCTGTGTGGACGTGTAGTGTCATAAGTCGTTGATACTGTTAATAACTTATTTCTACACGTCTTACTCTGATTATACATTGTGAATAAGGTGTATAAACTATAGAGAATTGTAGTTACTTTCTGTCTGCAAGTTATTTGAAAGCAAATTTGATAAATTGTGCTTTGTGAAGAACTTATTTGAAAAATAGTGCTTTGTGAATACATATGGTGCCTGCTCATGTTTAAATTGACCGCCATATTGGTTTACATCACGCTACACTAGTGTGACGTGTCGGCTGCTTGAAGTGCATTCATTCATTGTCTGATTAACTGTTGTTTTCTCGGTAATTATATTACCATGAATAACGCAAAGAAGAAAGATAATATTAAACCAAATCAGTCAACCACTCCTGTTTTCGAACCAATCACCATCCGAACATTGCGATCTGGCTCCTCGATCATAGATGGCGCTGACAACCTACAATTGTCTCAGGTGAGTAGAAATCTGCTTTTTATACTGGAAGATAAGTTTGAAACTAAGTTTAATTAATTGATCAATTTCCTTGAAACAAAAGATGAGAGAATTCAGCAATTGGAACGTGAGAATACAACACTGAGGAGGGATGTGAATAGAACATTGGAACGCTTGGAAAACCTTGAAACATATGGACGGCGGAATGATGTTGTTATTTCTGGGGGATCGCTGCCGGTGGGAAAAGTTGGTGAAAATATCAGTCTTGTAGCTGCTAACATTCTTAAATCAGCGATGAATTATGAATTATCCAATAACAATGTAGCATCGGCTCACAGATTGGGTAAGCCTCCTGGCCTTGAACGACCTGATAAAAGAAACATCCTGCTAAAACTTACGAATGATGAAACGAAAGATGACATCCTAAGGTCATGTAGGAGTGTGAAGCCGGCAGGGCTGTTTATAAACGAGAATCTTACCCCAACAAGATCGGGAATTCTCTTCTCCTTGAGAAGATTGAAAAAGAAATGCCCTGATAAGGTTGAGCACTGTGGATCGAACGGCGGCAGAGTCTACTTCTGGTTAAAATCTGGCAATGGTCGCTCGGCAAATAAAAAGATTTTGTCGGTTCCCTATCAGTTCTTGAGGAACTTTGTACTTCAGAACTGAATGTTGACTTTGAAGATATACGGCCTGATGACATTCGTACCACATGACTGCCTTCATATAACTTTTTGTTCGAAATTACCTGCTGTTTATCTAGAGCTGACAATCTTGTTACACTTGCTTGCTGCTATTGCTCAATCAAACTGCTGTTATTGTTAACGTTGTGTGGCATTCTTTGCGTTTGCTGTTCTTCGAAATACTACTCTATAATGCCTGATGTTGCTCTGATGTTCCGCTGCCCTGTGATGCCTGATGTTGCTCTGATGTTCCGCTGCCCTGTGGTACCTGATATTGCTATGATGTTCTGCTGCCCTGTAATGCCTGATGTTGCTCTGATGTTCCGTTGCCCTGTGATACCTGATGTTGCTCTGATGTTCCGTTGCCCTGTGATACCTGATATTGCTTTGATGTTCCGCTGCCCTGTGATGCCTGATGCTGCTCTGATGTTCCGCTGCCCTGTGATGCCTGATGCTGCTCTGATGTTCTGCTGCCCTGTGATGCCTGATGCTGCTCTGATATTCCGCTGTCCTGTGATGCCTGATGCTGCTCTGATGTTCCGCTGCCCTGTGATGCCTGATGCTGCTCTGATGTTCCGCTGCCCTGTGATGCCTGGTTTTGCTCTGATATTTCGCTGCCCTGTGAGGCCTGATGCTGCTCTGATGCTCCGCTACCCTGTGGTGCCTGATGCTGCTCTGATGCTCCGCTACCCTGTGGTGCCTGATGCTGCTCTGATGTTCCGCTGCCCTTTGATGCCTGATGCTGGTCTGATGCTCCGCTACCCTGTGGTGCCTGATGCTGCTCTGATGTTCCGCTGCCCTGTGATGCCTGGTTTTGCTCTGATATTTCGCTGCCCTGTGATGCCTGATGCTGCTCTGATGCTCCGCTACCATGTGGTGCCTGATGCTGCTCTGATGCTCCGCTACCCTGTGGTGCCTGATGCTGCTCTGATGTTCCGCTGCCCTTTGATGCCTGATGCTGGTCTGATGCTCCGCTACCCTGTGGTGCCTGATGCTGCTCTGATGTTCCGCTGCCCTCTGATGCCTGATGCTGGTCTGATGCTCCGCTACCCTGTGGTGCCTGATGCTGCTCTGATGTTCCGCTACCCTGTGATGCCTGATGCTCCGCTACCCTGTGGTGCCTAATGCTGCTCTTTATTATTTATAACTCACTGATGTCTGACATTAATTTTTTCAATAATGCGGATTTAAGTGTTAACTTGATTAGTCGTATGCATTTATTATTTTGTTCAGGGTACCCTGGACCAATGTCACAATCTCATATATCTGGTATATGTGCATTCGTGTATTCGGTTTTGTTGTGTGGAACAGGGCAATCTATTGTATACTTCGAGATACAATTAGAATTGCTTTTGGTTTCCACTAAAGTAAGTTTTTGTTTATGTGTGTTTATGTATTTGTATGTAATTCAAACTGTAAACCAGCATTTTGCTTTCCATCGATGTAGAGGTAATTGTATCAGTAGAAGAATGGACTCACTTATAATTATATTGAACTGAATGATTTTTTACAAGAATTTGATGTTGATCTAAATTACTTCAGTGAAATTTATCCTCAGTTGAATAATGGCTCACAATCTATGTACTATGATATGGATAGCTTCAAAACCTCAATTGATAAATCCCCCAATGATATGGCTGTGTTCCATCTTAATGTTAGGTCCTTATATGCTAAAATTGATGAGCTTAAGGCTTTATTTGATCTTTTAGGCTGTATTTTTGATGTTATATGTTTAACTGAAACATGGCTTACATCCTCCTTATATCAATTGGTACAATTTCCGAACTATACTATGTATAATATTACGAGAGATTTAAGGAGGGGTGGGGGTGTGAGTGTACTCGTTCACGATAGATATGAATCTACATTGATGGAAAACTTTAGCTTCTGTGATTCTCATATGGCCTCCAAATGGAAATATCCTTTCATTTTTAGAGTTATTGGAGAGTATGCTGTTGAGATTGTATGATGAATTGCCTTCTGCTGATTTCATTCTGTGTGGAGATTTCAATATCAATTTACTTGAACATCATATTGATAATATAAGTGGAAGTTTTATGAATTTAATTTCGTCTAACTCACTTTTACCATTAATTACGAAACCTACCAGGGTGAACGATGCAAGTGGTAATCACTCGCTGCTCGACAATATTTTCTCTAAAGATCCTCTAACTTTTATATCAGGAATTATTATCTCATCGTTATCAGATCATTATCCAGTGTTTTGCCTCTTTAGAAATGTGTTCCCTGATCGTGTAACTAATTTTTCAGCTAGTGATTCAATCAGATTTAGAGTTGTTAATGAGTATACTATTAATGCACTTCGTTCTGCTTTGTCTAATCATGATTTTTCACCTTTTTTAGCAATGAATGACGTTAATGCTTCATTTTTAGAATTTGAAAGTATTCTTATGTGTCACTATAATGATGCCTGTCCCATTGGTACTAAGAGTGTATCCTACAAAGACTTTAGCAAACCATGGATAGATAGGAACATCAAGCGCGAGATAGGGAGGAGAAATAGTTATTTGGCACTGTATAGGAGTGGTAGGATGTCTCGTGATCAATTTAACAGACTTAGAAACAGAGTTACTAAGATGATTAGAGATAGCAGGAGGAATTATTTCACAAATAAATTTGATCTGGTTAGGAGCGATATAAGAAGAACTTGGAGCCTAATCAATGAAACTATCAAACCTAACTTTAAAAAGAGAAGGGGAAATATTGATAGAGTAGTTAATGGAAATGATATTATTAGTAATCCAGGGGAAGTTGCTGATGCTATGAATAATTATTTCTCCTCTATAGGTGCAAGGATTGCTAATTCAATACCTGGTTCAAATTTTGATTATCGCAGGTTTCTCCATGGTGAATATGTTAGTTCGTTTTTATTTCCCTATGCAACAATCGAGGAGGTCGCTAAGTATATTAACTCATTGAAGAACAAAAAATGTTCTGTTGACTGCTTTCCAGCTAGCATTTTGAAGTCTGTATCATCGATTGTTGCACCTGTTCTGTGTTCTTTGATTAACTTATCCATTAGTAGTAGCAGTTCTGTTTTCCCTGATTGTCTGAAGCTAGCAAGAGTGGTACCCCTGTATAAGGGCGGGAATCCAGAAAATATATCAAATTATCGACCAATTTCTGTGCTTAACATTATATCGAAAATTCTTGAAAAACATGCATTTAATCACTTAAATTCCTATCTTGAAAGTAAATCTATAATAGTTGAAAATCAGTTTGGGTTCAGATGCGGCAGGGGTACCACTCAGGCGATATTGCATCATTGCGGTTATATTTATGAAAAAATTGACAAAAATGAGTTGGTGTTTGCCATGTATTTGGATTTTCAGAAAGCATTTGATAGGTTTGCCTCATCAGTGGTTCAAGTCTTATTTAGCGGATAGGAGACAGTATGTAGATGTCAATGGTGTTCAGTCAACATCGCGTACTTTGACGCATTCCGTGCCGCAGGGCAGCAATCTTGGACCCTTACTTTTTTTGATATACATTAATGATCTTCCTAATTGCTCTCAGTTTTTCAAGTACGTGATATTTGCTGATGACTGTACTGTTTCATGTGCCTTTGATCGAAATGAGTTGAATGATGCACATGTTGCAATTAATAATCAACTAATGTCTATTCTGGAGTGGATCAATTCAAATAAAATTTAAATAAATGTCGAAAAAACTAAATATATGTTGTACTCGTATAGGGGTGAAGTTCAACTGCCTCATCCGGTGAAAATCGGTAACAATGTTGTTTGTCGAACTGATAGTGTAAAGTTTTTGGGTGTCATGCTTGATGATAGGTTGAACTTTGCCCCTCATGTTTCTAATATAGCTTCTAAGATTTCACGTAGTTTGGGGATAATGTATAAGTTAAGAGAATTTGTGCCACTCTACGTGCTGAAGTCTTTATATTATGCTCTAATTTATCCATATATTAGTTACGCAATTGAAGTATGGTATGGTGCTCCCAAGTATGTTAAAAGTGAAATACAAATATTGCAAAGGAGAACTATTCGCTCAATAAATTTTTTGCCATATAATGATCATACTGCTTCTTATTTTCATCGCATGAGTGTGCTACCAGTTCACTATATATATTTTTTGAATGTTGGATTGTATATTTACCGAACAATTAATTTTGAAAATTACGATAAATGTTTGAAAACGAAATTACAGACCCATAGTGAATTGCATGAATATCCTACGAGAAATAGACAAAACCTACTGATTCCTAGATTCAATAAAGAAAAAACCAAGTCTCACATTCATTTTTCTGGTGTAAGTTTATGGAACACAATTCCTGAAACAATTAAAGATAACTCAACGGTAGCATCATTCAAGCGTCATTTGAAGGAACATTTTTTAGAGCAAGTCAACCAAGTATAGTATCGCTCATTTCCTGGTATGTTTCATTCTTGTATTTATAAATTATTATATTAACATATGGCAGCTATTTTCCTCTTTCATTGTATTGTGTTTTGAATACTTGCCTTCGTAACCACATTTGTTATTGTGTGTCTTTTTGTGTCTTTTCTACCTTATTCTGTAGATAATTGATTTTTAGTAAAGAGAAAAATTTAGATAGGTTGCCCTAGAAGCAAAAGCTTTTCCGGGCCTGAAATCTCTTATTTTGAATACATTTAGTTTTTTTAATGAACGTATATATATTCCCGTATATATGTTGTGAATGTAAGGGATTTTTGTTCAAATAAATAAATAAATAAATAATTTCAGCTATAGCAATTATTATTATTAAGAATAATATAGATTAAACATTATTATAAATAATAAATTTTATTATTATACTATATAATTAAAACATGTGATAGAATACAAATTCCTTTATCACGCTTATTATTATATACCTTAATTAACCCTAATGAGTTTGACTATTAGAATGTACAGGAAGGTTTGACTATGCGTTTTAAAACACATGTCTTATTTATAAAATTTTGGTACTATATTATTTATAAGTCGTTAGTATGTAAGTATTGTACATATGCCAAACTAATATGTACCAAATTTCAAGAAAAAATAATTAACATATTAGGATAAATAAATACATAGGTACTGAATTGTCAACTGAGAGAGCAGTGCTGTGATTGGGAGTAGTTTGACCCAATCACTGCTCGCATATGTTTGTGTTCTCCAAAAAAACGTGGACTGATGTGTGATTAGAGGTTAACCAAACTGTATTTCTACGTTACCACACTTCACCACAGTACAATTAGTTTCCTAATTTATGTGATTAACGTTGATTTACGACGAAACGTAAATATTTTTAAACTTTTAAATATAAAAACATATTTGGTATTTATGTGAGAATAAAGTCAAGGAAGGCCAGTGAATTTAAGAGAATGACATAGAAGATAAAAAGTAATTTATAATGATGTGCTTAGAAAACACGTCAAACTCATTAGGGTTAACTATTTGGTGACCACTGAGGACAACTCGCCGAAAAGACAATTCGCCGCCCGAACAACTCGCCGTTTGATTTATGTTTTACCGCTGTATTCATCCTTTATATATGAAAAATATCATAAATACAAACTGCATGTTGTAAATTAATTATTTAATTTTCTTAATACTATTTGAAAATGTTTTCTTTTCCATTTCAAAGGTTGAATTAAATGTTTTTTTTTTATTAAACTTACAATCTTAATCAATACACTGCTGATCAATAATATAAGACCGTTCGAAACTTGGATAAAAAAACTAACATTTTGTAAATAGGGTTGTGAATTTTTAAATATAGGTTGCTGATAACAATCTACATAAACGTTCCAAATAATAAACAATTGCACCATCATCTTTTTCTTAAATCTGCATTTTTATGAAATAAGGCGTCATAAACATAAGACCACATAACTTAAATTAGGACAAATACCAAATAATAAAGAAAATGTCAACAAAATTGGCTTTAATAGTGAGTTCTGCCTCCATTGCTTCTAATTACTTCAAAAATTCTGTGTGGAATACTGGAAATGAGGGTTTCTAGCAGTGTAAGGGGAACGTTGCTCCAACTCAATGGACTCTCGATGCTCATCCACAGTGGCATACTGCTTTCCAGTTTTGTAAACATCCCTTGCCATCCACCCCCAGAGGTTTTCTAAAACCCAGAGGTTTTCTTTCACCCCCACTCCGGGTTTTGAAGCACGCGGGATGCTTCAAAACCCGGACACCACTCTCCTCTGAGAAGCTCATTGTCCTGCGTGCTCTATGAATTGCAGCATTATCCTGCTGGAAAACCCACCCATCTCTACACAACCGCAACTCCATCGTTCCTATGGATGAAAATGCTCCCCACACCATTACGGAGCCTCCACCGCTGTGCCTTGTAGAGTACATCTCAGGAGGCATTTCTTTGTCATACCAGTACATCTGGAAGCCATCTGGACCATCAATATTAAACTTCTTTTCGTCTGAGAAGAGGACCAGCATCCATTTTCCAGTATCCTACGTTTGGTAATTCTGACTGAATCTCAGACGGTCATGCTTATGGCGTGGTAAGAGCCGTGGCACCTGCAGACGCTTTTTGTTCACCATCCTATTGATGCGTAATGGTTATTGGGCTGCAATCCGCAACTGTAGCCTCCTTAATTTCCATAGAAGTTAGTCCTCTGTCCTTCTCCACTACACGTTTGATCCTCCTATTCAGCGCAGAGGAAATTTTTCTTGGTCTACCTGTAGATTTTGCCTTTCCATAATTTTGGGGATCCTTTAAGAAGCTGCAAACAGCAGTTTTGCTTCGATTCAACTTGTCAGCGATCGCTCGTTGTGACAAACCCAGTTGGTGGAAATTTAAGATTCTGGCACGCTCAACTTCACTTAGTTTAGACGCTTTTGGCATTGTGACACCTTTATGCTATGGCTGCTAATTTTAAACTGAGTGAAAAATTATGAAATTATTATGAAATAATTTCAGCTTTTTTGCAACATGGTCTTATGTTTATGATCAAGTGTTAAACGCCTTATTTCATAAAAATTCAGATTTAAGAAAAAGTTGATGGTGCAATTGTTTTTTATTTGGAACATTTATGTAGATTGTTATCAGCAACCTGCATATATTTGAAAATTCACAATCCTATCTACAAAATGGTAGTTTTTTTATCCAATTTTCAAACGGTCTTATATTATTGATCAGCAGTGTATAAACATAATGTGTGTTGTGAATCAACTTTTGCAATTGTTAAGAAAATAAGTTCGGGTGTCTTCTCCATATGTTTAATGACCTATACATATTACTTCAGTTCAAAACTAGTACATCAGTGCAATTTATATATTATTTAACTAAGAAGTCATAGACTTTTGTGTTAAGTAGGCAAAAAGGTTATATTTTCTATCACCTTTTCATTTTTTTTTCTTATATTCGTGAGTGCAGCTACCTGTGCTTCACATTCTTTGGTAAGTGACAGCTTTGTCTTTGTTCAAGTATAGTATAACTTTTTTTCTGACTGCTTCTTCAAGTGTCTTAATGAAAAACCTCTGCGAAGACTATTCATCGGCCACTGATCCAGCTCCCCTCCATCCACCGGGACTCTCACCGTGGACTTTACTCTGTCATGACTGGTGTGGTTTAGCGGTGATTTAAAGTCTGATTGTATTGATAGCTGGGAAGAGACTGAATAAAGAGCATCTCGTGCACCAACATTAGTTCAGTTTAAGGTAACTTTCGGGGTAAGTCAAATATGACTACATGCTAGAAGCTAATTGGTACCTTAAAGTTACCCGCAAATTCTAAATAATAATCAAAATCAACATAAAAAAGAATACAAAAACTATCACATGCCATATTATTTAAGATGTCTTGTATTTAATTTCATTTTGACATCAACGACAATGACCCTGATTTCGAAGCAGATTTTAAACCATCAACTGAATCTATATTAATAGCTCAACTATTTTTGGAAACTAAAATATTCTAACAGAGAAAATATGAGAACAAAATAAACAAAAAATTGAAATGATGTTAATAATAACAAATAATACGTCAGTTTTGAGCGTATAAAAAATTCCTTTTTTAATTTTATAATAATAAGGCAGCGAGTTGTCCTAGCGGCGAGTTGTCCGTGGCGAATTGTCCGGCAGCGAGTTGTCCTAGAACCTACCTATTTATTAGAGACAAATCATTTGTATCATTACTGCTCTAAATACCCTTTGCTCTCAAGTCTAAAGCAAAGGACACTTATAATATAATCTCGTAAAATTCGTTTATATTATTATTATCCATTACTTTAGGCAGTATACTTCTGAAGGAGAAAATGGTATACTATATTATTCGTCGGGCCGATCTAATTAAGCAGTATTTAATTGCATTAATAATAAGGAAATTAATTTAAATTTCGTTAATCAGTACTGATTGCTAGCAATCAGAGAACTGAACCTCATTTGTTTATTTGTACATCCTTTAATATTTACTTTATTGATTATTCTCAAATTTCATAAAATATTATAATGTATTCCTAATGAGTATTTGATGGCTAATCACACCTCAAGGTGTAATTAATTATTTAACTATTAATTTTTTTACGACAATAATTTTTCAAATTGTAACTTCTATGTAGTTAAAAATTAATGAATATATACTAATTTTATAGATAGATTATTAAATGAATATTATTATATCTTACGATCGTTCGATATCTTTAATCCGATATGGAAAAGGAAATCTACTTTTTATTGTTCCTGCACTAATTGGATACTATTGAAAAAATTCAACAATAATTGATGATAAATATATATTACTTCTACTTTGATCTAAAAAAAAGAGTAAATAAATGTTCGAACTGCTCTGTATTATTACCTTTAAACGAAAATTGGTCTCAACTCTATTGAAAAGTATTCCACTATAATATGTTTATTGAACACAATGAACCAGTTTGTTTGTTTTAGTATGATGTCATTTGGGGAATTTTGAATAGATTTATCATTTCATCTTTAATTTTAATATTGAATAAATATTTTCAGCTAGAAATGAATCGTTAGAAACGAAATGATTTTATTCATCATTTTTTTATCCGATTTAATTTTATATATTTTTTAATTCTTTCGTAAAATGTTTTAAACTTATTTAATTCATCTTTAGAACATGAGTAACTTCGCGGTCATTTACTAGTTATTATATTTTCAGTTAATAAATTTCAACTTGAAGAAAATTGCCATTTCCTTACTGCATCCATATCTCAAATAGTCTCAGTTTACCTCTGGATTTGTCAGACAAAGTCTATAAAATATCGCACCAATTCTCTACATCCATGAAAAATGGCACACTCACTTTGAAGTTTTTATGAGATGATGCAGTAAAAAAAAATGTAGTGGAATAGTTACGATATAGTAGGGTGGAATATCCTAACGGAATAGTATATAATTATGTGCAACTATATTTTTATGATAATACCATACTATACAAAGAAATATTATAAAATAATCACTAAATGATTCAAATACTGATGCTATATCGGAATGGTCATATTCATCTCCTTAATAGAGATCAAAAATCACTCAGTTTGCCAACTAGTACTTGTACTGCTTCATGTAAATATATGCTAATCGGAATTCAAAAGTATATGCGATGATGTTTTACTTGTTCTGCCAGTATATATCACTTTGCTTTAAATTATTTCTTTGCGTAAGATTTTATTGGTTAAATTTTATCTGGAATTTTATGTAGATATCAGATTTGAATATCTTTCTCTTAAACCCTGTTATTTATTAGGTAGATGAATAAAAAAAATTTATTGACTAAATTTTACTTCAAATATTAAATTTAAGACGATAATTTTTTATTTTATAATGCAGATAGAGGAGCTCTTGATGATTAAATATATTACTACTTTCTTAAATAATTTATCACGAACCAACAGAATATGATGATGTTCGAGTTTTGTGTATTCGAATCTTGGCTGAAATATTGCATTCTCTTTCTTTTCTTTCTATATTCTTCTGATTCCATAACCGCTTCCAAATTTTGATTACCAGAGCAAATTTGCTCAACTAACAAACGCTGATGTCAGCATTACTCAAGTGACAAATGAACGCAAACTGATACTGTTGCTAAAGAAGGTGAATAGGGTTAAAAATGACAGTGTAACAGATGTTAGAGTTTATGAAATGAATTTCATTGTAATGAGTTAAAACATTAAACTCAATCATGACAGTGTGGTTCAATTGGCAATTTTAATCGATGTTAAAATTACATTTGTAACAGCGTCATTCATTGTAACAATTATGGTCTATCTTTTTTCCCTGACATTCCTTATTAATAATGGTAATGAAATACAGTAATAAAAAATCATAAATGATTTATAATAGGTATAATTTGCTAGTTCTGAATATGACAGTACAATGTAAATACAATAATGCAAAATGTTTAATCCCAAGAAATGAATAAATGTTTACCTGTGTCCATTGTAGATGTTCGCTTTCCTGAAGTAGAATCATTGATGCAAATCTAATATTCAGAATATCTCCCACAGAGAAAGGATATACTTCCATAATGAATATTTATACGGATGTGATGTTAGAAATTCATAGAGAAAACTATATATAACGCAGTTACATACAGTTATATAGATATTAATATCATCTAATATTGAATCGCTGAGTGGCTTCGTAGATCCTGTGAATTGAACCCATTTCATGTAAGAGATCGTATACAATACTCTGTAAATTATTAATATTATCATTTGAAATAATTATGTGTGATACTGCGTGGAGTATAGTAAACATTACAGAAAAATTTCAATTGAATATCTTGTGAAGATTTAAAATAAATGTCCATAAATTTAGATTATTATACAAACTAAGTTTTTAATATTATTATTTTTAAATAAATACAGTTGAAATGAATATTATTCGTTCATTAACCTACTTAATGTAAATATATTCACTTCTCATATTAAACAATTATTTATATAAGTGAAATATAGTATTAAGATTTGAGATATTTTATTTTATATACAATAAATACTTCTGAAATAGTTTATCAAAAGCTATGAATATTCGTTTCTTGTTGAAAATCCCTTCCGATTGCAATATTTCTTTTCGAAATAAGACTTTAAGAATCCTGAAAACTTTTGCAATGGAATATAATATTGTATATAGGAAGAATATGAGGACATTTGAAATACAGTTCACTTGTACCTTCGATGCATTATTCTTACTGTAGTTCATAAAATACCCTCGAAATGCATGAGCGTTGTTTGAACAATGCAATTTGTTAGATCTGTGGAACTTAATAATTAACATTATATATTGATACAATTTTATCGAATTGTTTCATAGTTTGATAATTTACTGATATATATGGTAACAGTAAATATATAATTTCTAACCTTGTTTTCCATAATATACTCTCGGGAAGAATTCGAGAATGTATTAGATAATCTAAATATTCCAAGTTACAATACTCTTACCCGTTAAAATGGAAGTTTTACCGATTTTATTACATTACCAATGATCGCAGTAACAGCAGTGCAATTATTTCCACTGAATTTCTAGACCATAATATCATCAAACCCACTAAAATGAGCTAATTTGTGAAACCAAACCTTTAGAAAATGAAAGAGTAGCAACCAACATATGCCATTTATATGTGTTTTGGTGTGAATAATATCTAGGATCATTTGTAGAAGATAGTACACATTTTTCCTTTCTGTCAATATCATTTTTTATAGAAGTGAAATGGCAGCACAAGCTTTGTACCAGTTTCCTTCTTTAAAATTACTACTAGAAATCTGGAAGAAATGGTAAATTGTAGCTAAAAGATTTTGACTGTTTTAAATTGATAGAATGAATCATATTGATCAGAATTGAGAAATATCTTTTTTTAAGCTTATTTTTCTAAATGATAGAATATAAGATTTATCGTTATCGGAACTAATAAAATATAAAATCAAATTATATCTCAATAGTTAGTAATTTTCTTTGTTGTATAAATTATTATTTAAAAACTATGAGATGAACAGAACATAAAATAGAGAGAAGGGATATTATTATATACTTGAATACATTATTTTTATCTGAAACGAAAAGAATAATTAGAGGGCTTTTTATAGACGATGATTTATCAATCCTACTAAAACTGTCCGAATTATCGAAAGATATTCAACTGCTGTTTAATTTGTCAAATGTCAGTACGTTAATCCTAGCTGAATGTTTCTTTAAATGCCGCCCATACACAGCACCTAAAAGAGATCAGACACCGTGAAATTAGTCAGCAGAGAACTGACGAGAGATATCTCAGGAAAGGATTCAGAGACCTGTGAAATTAAAATGAAAGACCATAAAGCAATTCAAAAAAAGTGTTAGGAAACACATATAATAGAAAACTCTCGTACTGTTCATATGCGTAAAAATTAAAAAAATAAAACAGAAATAAGGAATCCAAAAATAAACAATTATTGTTGAGGTTAAAATAGAATAGCTAATTTCACAAGATTTTTAGATAATGGATAGCTAATTTAGTAAGAGATTCAATGTCCACTGTATACCAAACGGAAGGTCAATTTTTTCAAAATTGGTAGCTCAATCCAAAAAATTGACAGCACGTACATAGTTACCTACCAGGGGGCTATGGTTATTGCTCATGGATGCAGAAATGCCTCTTTTTGGATACTAAAATCCAATAATCTAAGTATCAGACAAGAAATAGACAAAAAACCCATGTAACTCGTAATTGAAGTACATTAACCATATAGTTTTTCATCCTAAGCTGCAAGTAGTGGTGAACCAAATTAGGAATATGGTAAAATGGAAAATAGTAATATTCCCCAAGGCTCTACTTAGCCGTCACTTTCATCCGCACCCTCCGCACAACAAACAGCTTCAGGATAGAGCCCCTGATATAACACTTAATTATTGTTCTACATATATAGCAAATGTAGCAACTATAAGCTACATTTGCAGCTAGAGTTACTCGCTTATAGGTAACTAATTCGATAGAAATTTCAATTGGATAAATTCAAATTTTAGAGTTAAATATTTGCAAAAGAGTTAATTATTTTACCAGCATAATATCTTATAATATCCTATGAAATAATGTCTTTTTCTATGAAAAACACAATTGCATATTGCATAATATGTATCATATGCATCTTATTGGGATTCTCTTAATATAGAGAAACAATTAAATTCTATATAGCTCAGATAATATTGTAGGATAACTTTATCGTGATTATAAATTAAAACTATTTTTATGTAATCAAAATAATTGTATTAATGCCACATTTTCAAGCAATTTACCAAATAGCCACAGTTAAGTTTCTAGGGAAGGTTTTTCCGGAACATTAAATCCTGTTTGTGATTCCCTGCACGAAGATAAAATGTTCAAAATGACAAAAAGAGAAGTGGAGTGAGATTCTATCTGTTTGTTCATTGCAAATGATTGAAAAAGAGATATATATTACAATATGTTTGATTGTTGAGAAGATTTAATGTTTATTATTTAGGAAAAAATTAATGAAACGCGTTTAATGGACTTTTTAGTGATTTTGAATTAGTGGACAACTGTAGGTTCAAATTATATTTAAAACCTTTGAAAAAATTGCGGAAGTCTATTTTTTGGGTATATTTAACTATAATCGTATAACTGCGAGATATATTAAACCAAAATTGCCTGAAATTTAGTGACACGATTGTTTTTATCCATGAGCCATTTATATAGATTTTGAGAGTGATCGGCTAAAAGATTAACAAATACTATACATGGAAGTAGGATGATAAAAATAATTTACTGTAAATAGGTTATGGATTGTAAATAATTCAGAATGTATATAATTCAGAATGTAAATAATTCAGAATGGAAACATAAATTGAATAGACCGTCATTCGTATTCAATACGAAAGATTTAAATTTAATGGAAACGTCAAGTTATCTTAATAATTCATAACATAAGAAAACTTCAAATAATATGTATGTGTTTACTCAAGAGATAACCTGAGAATACATTAATAGTCCTAATGACTTTACATCTGGCGATGAATTATTTCACCTGTGAATTCGGTTGCTGGAGCCGCACCCTAGATACTACACTGTACAGATTTCTTCCATCATTGGATAACCGTTAACCACTTCACACAGCCATAGCGAAAGTGATAGATGCATCCTGAAGATGTTTACTTGCCACCATTAATGGTGTTTAGAAAATTCATTCAAATATCGATCTGAATTTTGATACTGACAGTCTGAGACTATGTTATAAAGTTTTGACGATTCGGTATTATTTATCCATTGATAATAAGTTATTATAAATAAGTATATATATCGTTTACTGAAATATTACTAAACATTTATTTTTCATTAAATGCCCTTTCCATTGGAAGTTTTTATTATTGAAGTAAATTTTAATTTATAATTCACAATTTAATAAAAGGCGAAGGAATTCCTATACAGTATGGGCCACAAAAATGTTTCCTCTTTTTCAAATACTTATAAATCGTTAACCAACGGTTGAAAAAACTGTATCTTGGTCTTTTTCTCTCCGCCTCTTATTGTACTATTAACTGGTAAAAACTATTTTTAACTGATGGACATAGTTCAAAAACAGGTAAGCAAAGAGTGGAGGTGATTATTTTTGTCATTGTGCGAAGGTTATTCTTAGAGCTAACTCTGTGCTTTTACTTACTTAAAGGCAATGAATAAAAGGAAAAAAAAAACTATAATGGTAGACATTTTAATACAGGGTGTTTACACTTCTTCCTTAGAAACTATTTGGAAATTGAACAACTTCAGTTACATTTTGATCTCAACAAAGTTTTCACTATGAATATTCGTTCTTCGTTTGTTCATTGCATGGTTAAGGCTCGCTTCACATTATATAACATTTCACATCTAATGATTATTTATTTCATTACTATAATGGAGCATAATACACTTATGAAATAAATAATAATTCATTAATTAACCAATAAGACAACAGTTTTACTCCTTTAATACATTTAACAACTTAACTATACTTTCAATATAAAGTTCTGATCTGATTTAAATTTTTGTTTTATAACAATATTAAGAACTATATGGAACTTCAAATGGATTCAAGTGATTCTTCAACTCAAGAACAACTTCATTCAAATGAATTCATCCATAATTCAATGAAGGATTTGAATATAAATATTCATGATTATCATTTTGAGTGCAGGAGTATTCAAATTTATGATTTCGTAATACCAGTCTATAAAACTTAATCTCTATTTTCCGAATCATTACTTATTTATTAATGAAGTTATAAAATTGCGAACAACGTAACGCTAAATAGGCAATAGCTAGAGTATGTTTCAAATTATAAATGAAGACACCAATTACATTTAGAAAATAAAGTACCTTTCTTTTCCATCACCAAAAAATAGTATAATGGTGCAGTGTAATAATTCATATATAATATAGGTATCAATATGCATTTGATATAAGTTAAAAGTTTCTTTTGTGTAAGAGGCGTAATAGTAGTATGAATTGAGCTGTAATTTGTTGCAAAATGTGGAATGAAAGACTGTAAAATGGTATGTAGCAATCAGAGTTACTTAACTAGGTATCAAGCTCTCTACAGTACCTATTTTAACTGTGATAAATGATAGCATAAGCTGCATAGCATAAATGTGAATAGATAGAGAAAAATATGTGCTCTGCAAAGGAGAATGCTAAAGCACCCATTTTTTGCAATTAATATTCAAGAGAAATTAATTAGTAAAATAGTATTACTTCAGAACTGCATATATAGTAATAAATTATTGATAAATGTCAATAAGGGTCTCATTCACACAAGATAACATGCACTTATTTTATTACAATAAGGCAAATATTATAATCATTAATAGCACTTTATTTTCATTATCCACGTTTTATATCTTGATATATATGGAATTTCGAATTGCAAAGGAGTCTCTCAATTCAAATCACGAGATGTCTTCTAGTTTCGACTTTATTCAAAATATATGCTTTTCTAATAATGGGAATCAGCTGAAATAGAAATCTACTAGTAATCAGGTTAGCTCTATATTGTTTGAGGTGATAGATGTTTGAACATATTTAATTTCATTTGGTCTTGAAGTTATTTCATTATTTAAAAAGTAAATATATCTTATTTTTTCTGAAAAAGAAAATGATGTTCCTTTATTATTGTCTAATAATAAATGTTATTTGAATTATGAATATGCAAATGATATTATCTTCTATAAATTCCCTTTCCTCATATAGCAACAAAATAGCTCTTTGGATTTTTTACATATTCACACAGAAATCATTGTTTCTGTATATTGGTATTTCTTATCAATAAAGATTTATTTTGTAACAATCATAATTGTTCAATTTTTATCTAGGAGTTATTCGTTACTTCGTATAGATAATTGTGAATTCATATATCAATGTCTACCGACACTTCTAGTAATTATATAAATGAAAGACTGTTAATAATATTAATGTATTTTTTCATTATAGAGTGAAATATCAATTGATCATAATAATATTATGATCAATTGATAGGAATATCTATCTATTTTGTGTGGATTATCGATTATATAATTATAATTTCTAATCGTTTTCAACTTGTCTTTGGTCCTTAAATAGAATAAAATTTGCTTATTTTACAGTAGATATTGTTAAAGTATACATTTCGTTAGTATCAAACATGACCAATGGGAGAGACCCCCCCCCCCCAACCCCAACCAGCCTGCTAACTCAACATTAAGTCCGCTATATGTCATTAAAACTTGAATCTCTTAATAATCAAACATCGCATAAACTGAAAGTAAGCAGGTATGAAAACCTCGGAACATAACAATTCTAAGAAAAATATTTCTACGTTCTACAACTATAAACACTTATTCTAGGAGCACACTAAAAAAATGCTACAAATGTCTACCATCCTGTTGGAGACAGACTTAAAAGACGGCGAGCTAAGTTATCTTTCACTGAAACACCCTCCTGCTTAGGTATTGCTCTCCTTTCAGGCTTCCTTCAAATCAGGGATAGTCTGAAGGCTGTTTTAATGCACTCTGTTATTCAGATAACAACACAGGTAAGAAATCTGGGGTTTTCAAGTCAGGGGAATGTAATGAGGCGCTTATTCAGGATCTCGGCGACGACTGACAAGTCTGTCTGAGAAATACTGCTCTAGTAACTCCATAGTCATATTGCCTGTATGAGTCCTACAGGAACCACTGACAATTCCTTCTGAATCTGTTGCGACAATTGCCACCATTGTGTCGGCCCAGAGCAACCAGAATAGTCCAGGAACTCGATGTACCGCTCCTTATTGACAGTGAGTGATTCCTCCAAAATAGTCCGATGCTTCCATGTTTGTAGATGGCTACTCATGATGTTCACTCTTTTATGAAACTTCATTAGGAGCAGTTGTGCCTCATTGAAGAGGACCGTATTCCGGATAAATGCTCGATTCGCACTTGTTATACTTATTGAAGTACCCCTACCTTAATTGAGGAAAATGAAATTTCCATAATTATATTTCTTTCTACTTGATTGGGCCTGTGTAGGTGAGAGGATATAAAAATTACTTTGCTCGAATCTAGAAAGTAGAACATAAACTTAAACTATCTGGTTTGATGATCTTTCAGATTTATATTGATTACAGTGTAAAGTGTTTTGTGTGCAGTGTTCGGATAGTTGTGAAAAAAACTTTACTTTTTTTGTTTTATATTCTTTTGAACATGGTGTTTATGTTTTGAATCTATTAACTTAAGTTTAAAATCTTTGAAATCTGATGAATGTTTAAGATCTTTGAAATCTATGAAACTTTAAAATCTATGAAACTTTAAAATCTATGAAACTTTAAAATCTATGAAAATTTAAAATCTATGAAAATTTAAAATCTATGAAAATTTAAAATCTATGAAAATTTAAAATATGTTAAATTTGGTAAATATTTGCAATTTCATCGTTAATCTGATATCTAACTTGTTATGTATAATTTCAATTACTTTTACTTCACTAATTTTTAATTGCAAAAAAAACTAAGATTTAGTGTAAAGGTGAAAGCTTTGGAAATTTAGTATATCCAAACGAACTAAATTTAATATTTCCAAACTAACTAACTAATTGATAGGACTTGATGTATAATTTTTAGGAAGATTTAAGAAAAGATTTAGTTGTTAAATGTGTTTTCAATTCTTTGGTGATGTGGGCTGAAGTTCTATATTGACTAGATTGGTAGTTATAATTATTTTTTACCTCGTTGCAGAGTTTCGTGAATTTTATGAGCGGAACGAAGTATTTGCCGTACCAATGTGAATTGAGCTTCGTAAATCTCTTGAACAAAGTAGACCTGTATTTTTGTTGATAGAGTCTTGTAAATCTCCTGAACTAATTTATCTACTTCTGTGAAATTGATGATTTATGATTAATTAGAGCCACTGACATTTTTGTGCTCTAAACTTTTGCTATTGGTGAAATTTGTTCCCGTGCACTTTCCCGGAGTATCGATTAAATACCCTTTGATAGTTTTTTGACTTCATATAGAAGGTAAGATCAACTTTGTTTTTTTAATGAGTTTATATTTTTGTGATAAATTTACATTTGTGATAGATTCTTATTTTTATAAACATACTATGGTTAGCTTTATTTACATTGTTGAAATTTTTTTTTCTCTATATACAGGCTTCAAATCTTGGGCTGGGTCACAGAATCGTTAAAGTCTTGATCGGTGCTAATGAAAGTCTCTCCTGAATCTTACACAATTCCACCGACAATTTTGATAACCACTTGGCATTCTGAGGGAAAGTGTGTTGTCTCCCATATCTATTGCCCAAAGAAGACCTATTCTGTGGAAACCCTATTTTGTTCTGTACAATCACCATAGTAAACAGGACTAGTCATTTATTTGGATATAACTGGAATAAAGTGGTTTTCAATTGAACTATAATTCACCCACTTTATTATACTTTCTCGATTGATATATAATAGGGGCGTCTCATTTGTTACTCTGTGTAATAAACTATTCAATATTTCTGATCTGAATACATTATTTCTTTGGTATTAGCTTTGCTATATAAATAAAATCTGATTTGTCTTCCTATTTCATATTTATTTATATTTTTGTGTATTAAACTATTTGGATTGCATATTTTCTATAGATATAAATGTTTATTGGTGTGAGTGTTCTTTTTTCGTATTCTGTAGTGTTTGATATTAGATTAAAGAGTTTAAAGCGTTTATACCCTTTTGTCTGTTCTTTCGTTTGGGCACTGAAAAAAAATCACAATTTTAATTAGTCTCAGTCACCCTAGTCCCGGGAGAGTTTTAAATTTAGGTAAGATTGCTGGGACACTCTCTCATCCCGTAACATCATGAATTGTTGTTTTTGTTGTTAACATTCCCTGACGGCTGACAGCAAGAAGTGAACCTCATTGTTAAGCTATAAGTCACGGTTTTGTATGATTATCACTCCAATTATATGTTAACTTACAGAATTTTTTCTTTATCACAAAGTCAATTTGATTGGGATTCGACATTGTTAACTTCTCCTCTGCTCCTATTTCAAAAAGCAAACTAAAAACATTGCAATAATTATTGACAAAGTTAGTAGATAAAACAGCTAGGTGTTAAATTTTTTTTAGACATCCTCTTTTTATGAAATTTTCGGCCGAAAGTGGCGTGCGGTGAAAGTGTTTTTGGAAAAAGTTTTTAAGCGAGAAGACCAGTCACCCCATACTAGTTATAACTACTTGAGTCAATCATTAACAAATTTAATGAACTTCCTTTAAAATTTGCCAATTAACTTATACTATTCAAAGATAACATATATTATTGTTATCCTAGTGATCTTAACATGCACAATTAAGTTTTTAAGTAGTTAATGCACACATGAAAATTTGTATAAAATAACATATTGTTTTGAATTATATTTAACATTTGATCCATGAACCTTAAATCTATATAAATTATAATTGCATTATATCCTAATTCAAATTTAAATACAGTGTAATAGGACAAAATCTCGATTAATGAATTTGATATACACATTTATTAGTTAAACGTTACTTAGTGGAAATGAAATCACATATTTGAAACTTGAAGTGTCCTTTCTTCTTCCAGTGATCAATTAATGAAACCATTAATATGTCTTCAAAGTCAATATAGAGGTGTACACTGTACATTGTACAAATAGGAAAAAAAGGTAAAATTAATCTTTCACTCTATGATTACTACTTGTCTATCTAGATATTACTATTAAAGAATTATTTTAATATTTATCATCTGAGAAATACTGACTCAAAATAGAATATTGGTTATACTAAAAACACCAAATTAGTAATTGTTATACTAATTTATTGTAAATATATTAATCAGAATATTTTTTGTGAGCATAAAAACTTTCTATTGGATATCGTGAAGTGTAGCATCGTCTTATTAGGTATCGATTTTTATTTTTCTCTGAATTTATTATAGTATGTAGAACTGGATTATATCTTATAAGTCAATTAAACAATCTTTATATTTATAGGTCAAATACAATCCATATATATGACTGAATTATTCATTTATACTCTGCAAAACATATGGATTCTTCGGTTTGG
Source organism: Caprella mutica (assembly GCA_947561585.1). NCBI lineage: Eukaryota > Metazoa > Arthropoda > Malacostraca > Amphipoda > Caprellidae > Caprella > Caprella mutica. The sequence goes on from CANNZV010001668.1 coordinate 34,473, forward strand.
TTATTGAAAGACAATAATTCTTATATTTTAAATATTATTATATTTCTATTATCGATTTTATTTCTTATTCTTAAACAGTTCAATATAGCATGTTCATCACTCTTTGAATTCTCCACAAAACGTCATAAATAACCGTCAATTTGAAAATCGACGATATTTTAGAATATTTTATGAATTAAATGAATATAAATCAAATTGAATTAATACGACCATGCTGCTATTTTTCGTTCTGTTATGATTTATTTGTTTGATATTTGAAAGACTATTTATTGTTTATGATTTACATTGTTTTGTGTTGCCATCCAAATTGCTCTGTATTGTGCATTTATATTTTAATCCAGGCGATTTTCATAAGGGAATAAACATGAATGCATCACAAGAATGATTCATTGCACGAATGTGTAAACATAGTCTGCCATATGTTTGTTAATTTTCTTTTCTTTACAATACTATTTAAAATTATAATTAAATTATTCATATATAAAAATTGTTCGAAAATTCAGCAAATAGCGTAAAATTGGAATAAATACCAAGTAATATAAAGATATATTCATTGAAATTAGTTATGGTAAGGTTGTGTAAGATTTGGTTTGGGGTTTGGTCCATTCATAAATTTATGTAGGAGTGTTGTGTTAATTTATAACTAATTACTTCTTTTCGTACAAACAAAGTAATGTAGAGTGTAATTCATAAGTTCAGCAGACAGTTTTTGACTGATAGGTATATATCTACGGGTTCTTTTTAACAATTAATGAATGAATATAGAAACTTAATTGTTTCCTTCATGAATGAGACCCCCTCGAGCCATCCACCTTGCCGTGGTGAGGGGGCTTGAGTGGGCCAATGATGGCAGAGGCTATACTAGCTGGGGGTCTCGACCCTCAGGTAGATCCAATCATGCTAGGTTGGCTCTGCCTGAGGCTCCAGACTGAGAGATGGTTTGGACGGACCCTTGGATGAAAAAACTGACAACTGATACGGCTCAGCTATGAAGGGAATAGCTGGGGAAGGAGACCCCATCAACAAACCCCCCTATCTATAGGGCATAAATAGAAAATATGGAAAAGTCTAAAAATGAAATAAACGCTAACGGCGTTAACGGAACTCTCACTGCAGAATGCAGTGAGAGTGTCGCGCCCAGTCAGCCCCCCATTGTTCAGGTGGGAGCTGTTCGTGACTCTGCTACTGAACCAGGGCGTGGTGGAGACCAGGCCAGCCCTGTACTTGTGGGACAAGAGAATACGACTGGCAGCAAAGGGTTCAGTGGAGACCAGGCTGGCCCGCCTAAGGCTACTGGCAACAATCAACTAGACAAAGATTCAAATAACAATGAAGATTGGAATCAAGTCAGAAGAAAGAGGAAAAACCGACAAAAAGCTCCAGGAGTTTGACAGCCTGTTTAGAAATAACGAACCTTACTATTCAAAATTTTTCGATGTCAAATTTCCTGGATGCAATATTATGGAGGATACAAGCCCCATAAAACTGGATCGAGAAATTAAAAACAAACTTGGAGATGTCAAGGTGAAGAAGTCAGGAAGGAGTGGTTTGTTCATAGAAGTCAAAAACCAGGAACAATCTATCAACATTGAAAAAATTAAGAAAATAGCAGATCAACCCGTAATTATATATAAACACAAGAGATTCAACCAAGTTAAAGGAGTAATAAGATGCAAGTGCTTGAAACATGACACAGAAGATGAAATTAAAGAACACCTGAAACCACAAGATGTTGCCGAAATCAGGAGAGTGACAATTAAAAGGAATGGTGAAATTATTAAAACTGATACATATATCCTTACTCTCAACCTTCTTTCCTGCCCAAAGACCATCCGAATTGCTGATTGGTTAATAGTAAAAGTAGATGAATACAATTATACGCCCCAGCAGTGCTATAACTGCTTAAAGTATGGACATATATCTAAATATTGTAGAAATGATGACAAAATATGTTTCAATTGCTCCAAAAAAGGACATACCAAAGAAGAAGAACATACAGCTTACGGTGCCTCCATTGCAAAGGAGAGCATCTGAGCAATAGCAAAATCTGCCCCAGATACCAATGTGAAGCTATAATAATCAACCTCCAAATGAAAGAAAAACTCCCCAAACCAGATGCAATAGAAAAATTTCTAGAAACATCCCCACAATACGAAGAACTATTCTATCCACCACTCACAGAAACAGAGTCACAAGACCCTGCAAATAACAATAATCAACAAAGAAAAACTGTACAACAACCTGTAAACAATAATCCAAAATTAAAAAGCAACACAGACAATCTAAACTTTGCTAAACTTCATCGAAGCCAACAAGAAAAACGTTAAAACTGCAAATGTCGTATCACATGATATGAGCGAGGACGATTTAAGTGACGAGTCCTCAAACAAATATGATCCCAGAAAAAGAAGACTATCACCAACTTACAGAGATGTTGCCAACAAAAAACTAAATTCACGAAAATCAACAGAAAACTTGCAAAAAATCCCTACTGTTGGATATTCCATCAGTTCAACAGACAAAAAGCACAATAGATCATCACAATGATCAATGTCATTCAATGGAATATTCAGGCCCTGAACACTCATTTTTCAGACCTGAAGATTTTGTTGAATGAATATAATCCATCCTGCGTTTGCCTACAGGAAACCCTAATTAAAAATAGAATTTATTTACCTTCAGGATATAAAATACTTACTTCAACTCCTACCAGAGACGACGACCACGAAAGAGGAACAGCAATACTAATCAAGAATGATATTTTTCATCAAACTCTAACTCTCAACACTAACTTGCAAGCAGTTGCTGCTAAAGTGAATATTGGCAAAATATTCACCATCTGTTCCCTCTACCTACCCCATATCCCCTGTACCAAGCAAGATTTAACCAACCTCATAAACCAACTACAACCTCCATTCCTCCTCTTGGGAGACTTCAATGCCAAGAGCCCCGTTTGGGGCGGTACTGTAATAGATACTGCAGATGCACGGGGAAAAATCATCGAAGAACTGCTTCTAGACCTGCCAATATCAATCATCAATGACGAATCCCCAACTCATTATCATATTCAAACAGATACCTACTCCACCATTGATCTGTCCATATGCTCTTCTGATTGTGTTGACCATTTCAACTACTCAGTTAATGCCTCACGATATGGAAGTGACCATTACCCTATCCATCTAACTCCTAATGATAATAATAACCGTATACCATACACTGGACCTCTCAGATACAACTTTAAAAAAGCAGATTGGAAAATATTTGAAGAGCACACTGCAACTGAAATTAGAAACGAAGATTTTGAGGACATAGATTCACTGACAGAATACATAACCGAAACAATCATCAGCTCTGCAAACTTGGCAATTCCTTTCAAATCAAGAAAACCAAGAAAACCACCAATACCTTGGTGGATGAGCTCACTAATCTGAAAAGAAATAGAAACATATCAGAAAGAGCACTTCGCAGAAATAACAATATAGAAAACAAAATAGCATACAACAGAGCAAAAGCAAAACTAAGATACTTTTCCAATATAACAAGACGACAGTCATGGCAGAAATTCCTAAATTCCATAAATCAGAACACAACCCTCAACCATATTTGGAAAAAAGTACAAATGATAGGTGGCAAATTTAAACCCTCTCCTCTACCAGTACTAAAAGACGACAACGGCAACTACATAATAGACCAACATCAAATAGCTAATATTCTAGTGAATCACTTCGCAACCATTTCCAATAGTAACAACTATCCCCAGAATTTTCAACGATACAAAGAGACTAAAGAACGGCAATACCTCAATTTAAACACCTATAATATCCCTCACCAGTACAACAATAGCCTAACTCAACTGGAATTCAACTCTGCACTACAATCTTCAGAAGAAAGCTCACCAGGACCTGACAATATCTCCTACTCAATGATAAAGCATAGTCACAGCACCATGAAAACCCTCATCCTGAAAACATTCAATAGAATCTTCATGACTCAAAATTTCCCTAGCAAATGGAGCATTGCCACAATAGTTGCAATAGCAAAACCTGGTAAAGATCAATCCAACCCACAGAACTATAGACCAATTTCATTAACTAACTGTTTATGCAAATTACTAGAAAAAATCATCAATGTCCGTCTAATCTGGTTTTTAGAGCACAATAACCTCATCTCCAATTTACAATCCGGCTTTCGCTCTAATAGAAGCACAACAGACAATATTATACAACTTGAAACAGCAATCCAGAAATCCCTCCATAACAAACAACATTTCCTTGCAGTGTTTTTCGACCTAAAAAAGGCCTATGACACTGCATGGAGATATGGCATATTGAAAAAGATCCACGATTGCGGACTGAGAGGAAACTTACCAATATTTCTGAAAAATTTCCTCTCAAACAGACACATAAAAGTAAGAGTTGGTAACTCCTTCTCGGAGGAGAGATTGGTTGAAGAAGGCATCCCCCAGGGAAGTGTGCTTAGTTGCAGCCTCTTTATGATTGCCATTAATGACATTTGTGACGCCATACCAGATAATGTTCAAAGGACACTCTATGTAGACGACTTCACCATCTTTGCGTCCGGTGCTGTGACAGGCATGGTGGAGAGAAGACTGCAAGTGGCTATCTCTAATTTGGAAAGGTGGTGTGATACCACTGGATTTGCCTTCTCCGCCCCTAAAACTGTCAGTATTCACATATGCAGAAAGAGAAACTGTCCTAAATTCAATCCTAACCTCTGCATCTACAACAACCCTATAAATACAGTAGATGAAGTCAGATATCTTGGAGTGATATTTGACAAAAGCAATACATGGAAGCCGCACATAACCAATTTACGAACAAAAGCATTCAAAACAATAGACCTACTAAAACATCTCACTCACAAGAAATGGGGAGCAGATTGCATATCTCTCCTGAGACTATACATAATGCTTCTCAAACCCTTAATTGAATATGGAATAGAAGCATTCTCATCCACTGCACAAACGTATATGAAAAAAGTAGAGACTCTACAAAATTGTGCCATTAGAATTGCCACGGGTGCATTTAAGAGCTCTCCCATTTCAAGTATTCACGCCTACTCTGGTATTAAACCTCTTAAATTCTATGTCGAAACAAAAATGTTAAATTATTTTCTTAGAATAAAGGTGAATACTGGCCATCCTCTACACCAACTTATTAATGAAGACCTCCCTCCCAAGAGCTGCCTAGAGAGGTGTAAGAGACTTATAGAGGAATACAATGTGAATGTTGAGAACTTGATAATGGAAGAAACAACCAGCATCCCTCCTTGGACAAGAGAACGACTATCAACCTGCTCGGATATGTATCAATACAAAAAGCAAAGAAACACTGCCCTTGAAATGAAGAACCACTTTGATGAACATTTAATAGAACATGCTGAACATAACAATATTTACACTGATGGATCCAAGATAGAAAACGGAGTTGGATACTCCTACTCAGTAGAAAATAATATAACAGCTAAGAGAATTTCATCAAATGCATCCAACTACACTGCAGAACTATATGCAATACTTGATGCAATAACTAAGGATAACAGCCCTCATACAGTAACTACTAATATTATTACCGATTCCAAATCAGCAATACAAGCAATAGAAAAATACTACAACAAAGACCCACTCATTCTAAAAATACATACAGCAATTCACAACTGCAACGGAAACATCAACTTATGCTGGGTACCCAGCCACTGCGTGGTATCCTTGGTAACGAAGCTGTAGACGACGCTGCAAGAACTGCCGCTTGTGAACAGTTTGTAGAAGATATCCTAATACCAAGATCCGACATAAAAGCACTGATTAAAGCAGAATCTCTCCGGAGATGGAGAACGCAATGGCAAGCTATCCCTGAAGACAACAATAAACTCAGAAAAATCCAAACCGACATATCACCCCTTCGAAACAGTCACTTTGAAGACAGACTATGGGAGAGGGTTGTGTGCCGCATTAGAATAGGTCACACAGCCCTAACCCATGGCTTCTTGATGTCAAATGACCCTCCCACAGAGTGTCAAACCTGTCACGTTCAACTTACTGTCTACCACATCCTAATGGACTGTCCATACTATTCCATAGCCCGACAAGCCCTCCAAAATTGCCCATTCAAAGAATTACTATGCCTCTATACATCAAAATTTGACAGATTATACCAATTCATTATGCAATCTGAATTAATGTACCATATTTGACATTCATGTATTAAACTATTATTTAATTTGCTAGTGATTAACGACTGAATCGCCTCTGTAGCGGCCGTTGTTGTAAAACACCAATAGATAATAACAATAATTCATGAATGAGAAACTCTGAAATACAATTAATATGACCATTGTGTTGAAAATTTTAACTCTATTAAAATGTCAACAAAATTTTATATTTTGAAAGATGATTATTTCAAATTATAACATCTGCGTAGTCAACAAGAGGAAGGTATTTTCTGTATTATTATTACAGCTATAAAGGAAGTTATATCGCACTGAATCTTCCTTTCCTCTGAGAAATTTTCTCTCGGAAATATGTGACGGTTTCGGAAATGAAGAAAGAGAAATGAAGAATGAAGAACGAGAGAGTTTTTATTGGTAACAATGATCTGTATTGTTTTGAAATCTTTTATTATTCAAAATAATTTAATAGAATTGAGAAATATATGCTTGAATTCTGTAATATTTTTGACAAAGAAAATTATTCTTCAAATTATCCAATAGTTTTCGAGCCTATATAATTATTGCTCTACGTCGCAAAGTTGCATTTAGGACGTATTTATATTTACAAATCACTGATTAAATTGAATAATTTATATTGAAAATCAACATTGACAAACTCTTCGGTGTAATTTTTATCTTAAATATAAATTTGTTTCATTTGAATATCAAAAATATTTTGAAATTGTACTAGTTCCTCTGATTCCTTTTCACCAATTAGTAGTAACATGTATTGAATAATATCAATGTTAGCATATCTTTATAAATAAATAATATATTGGACAAAAGTACATATAATAATCTGTTACATGAATATTTTCTAGATTCATTTTCTTAGTGATCCCATAGTACTCCTCAACATTTGGTAGGTTTCTTCTTACATGATCATATAAAATAATTACTATTATTGTGTTAAATTTCTACAAACTTAATTGCTATACAAAAAATCTCAAGTTTCATGGGAATTGGGAATAATGTGTGTTGTTCAATGTTCATTCATTCTCTCTATAAAGTTTTTTTATTACACTGTTATTGTATACCCTGCATTTATGCAACGGTCCCAATTCGAATCACAATATAGTCGTAATAAAAGCTCATGACCCCCTATTTTTTAGCTTTCTTCTATCTGCAATGGTACTTTCATTTCTGCGTCACTAGCATTATCTTTAGTTTCATATTGTTTCAAAATGAAGGAAATAACATTATTTATAACAAAGTTTATATCAGTTACACTTTGAAGTTTTAAATATCAGCTAGAAATTATTGTGACAAATTATAGATAGTGAAATATTTCACCTTCAGTTCATTTTTCAAATGAAGGAGTTTGTTATTATTTTTACTATGGACTTTCAATAAACGCATTAGATTCAAAACTATTACATTAATGCATTGCTTTTAATGTTCTTCTAATTTCGGGAAAAATATATTCTACATACCAGGCATCTGGAAAATCCTCAGGTTCCTCACTTCCTTATTTGCAGCTCTGAATTGTGAATGCATGGTTGGTGATATTGAAATTTGTCAGAAAAAAATTAATTGAAAATGTTTATCTATTTATTTGTAGAGAAATAAGTCGGGAAATAATTGAAAATAGTATTTCAATTTTATAAATACCTTCTCATGGTATAATTAAAATGGCAAGATAAATAATAAAATATTCTCAACATCTCTTGTAGCAGATTGCTTTATATCATATTTTTGATCTTGGATGAAAATGGGGAAACCTTTCCAATAATTATTTTAAAACCAGTGAGAAAATGCAATACCTTACATACTTATAAAAAACTTATATCACGAACGACAATATGGAGCTATCCATTCAGTTTTTTTCGCTAAATAATACAGATTCAATTTTGAATGAAATATATATAATGAAATAATTTATCCCAAAAATAATTTTTTTTTGTGTTATTGGAAATGAACTTCTCTTATTAATATTTCATTTTCTCTCTTTCCTTTTACTTTTTTTTTTTAGGGATGTTCTCATTCTCAAAGCTATTAGGTTACACATATCCACAATTCCACATAATAAAGAGAAACTCCTGAGTTATGAAGTATTAGTTACTTCATAATTCAGAGCCACTTTGTAACTCAGGAACACTGATAGTTTACTATTACAGGCGTACCCCGCTCTTATTATGTCTCTGACCTACAACAAGTCAAATATGTCTGGGTCATGTCTTGCACTTGCATTGCATGGTATAGAAAATATTTCAGAAGAAGCTTTGGTAATTTATTTTTAATTTTCAATTAAGTTGTTTTCGCCTTAACTATTACAAACATTGTGATCATGCAGGTGTGACTAATTAATTTTTTTTATATTAAATGATGTATTTACAAGAAAGGAATTTCCAATAAATATTGAAGAGGATATATGCTATATATATTATTAATAATTCAGAGTATAGTTTAAGCTTTATAATTTGAATTCCATCTTTACATAATAAATGTAATGTAGGGTGGAATAACCAGTGACTTAACGTGTACATAATAGTTATTTATGAAGTTCGCATCTTCTCCAGATTATATCCCTTGTATATTTGGCATTTATATATTTAATTATATATTTGGCATTAACTGAAATAATTCGGTTCCATTATAAAAAACCGATTTCTTTGTCTTTACCCATCACTGCCATTACTTTTTCACATGTATGACTCTAATCCAGCAATGTTTCATAGTATGGATTAGGAATTGTTCGGAAACTTCTTAAATTTGAAATAATCACAAAAATTAACAGTGGATATAAATATAACTTTGTCGTTAATACATTTAACGAAAGAGGTCATTTTATGAAACATGGTACGCCAAAGGATTCTAAAGTGGATTTTATAAGCTGAATTTTACTTTATAAAATGATTATTTCATAAATAGTATTTATTTGTTTCAAAATTTAACAGAATGCTATGCTTCATTTAGGATAGATGAAACCACAACAATTGAATCGAAAAATCAAAAACTCATAAAATTTCTGATCTAACTCAAAATCCTACTCTATAAATAATAGCACAATCTATAATATTGTGCAATATTGAGAATTGTAACTGCAATTGCACAATTTAATTATTAAATTGTTATAAAGTATTGAACGTCTTATGTTTTACATTTCTAAAAAAAAAAAAATTATTATAATCAGTAATATAATATTTTCTTTGATCCCTTGTTCGTAGAAAACAGATTATTTTAGGGATAATAACTATAAAAATGTATCTTTGGGACGTGTCTCACACTTATTACCGTTTTGTTGTAGGTATGAGTCGCGATTTTATAATAAGAGCGGGGTACGCCTGTATTAAAATCTTGGAGAATTTATGGTTTTGATGGATAAGTAAGATGAAATTCATGCCGTCTATCTCTTTCTATAATTTAAAAATAGAAAATACTTCATAACTCCATTTCATTTCTTAATTCAGGTCCTTCATTACTCAAGTGCTTCACTACGAAGAACTTCATAGCTCAGTAGTTTTACTGTATCATTTGCTGCAGATAAATTAAACGACAATTATAGATTGATATCATTAGTGTTTGTTATTATTCTCTCATCTCATCTCAGGCAACAAATTGGCTACTATTTAATTAGTGAATTCTCGCCTATATTGTAATATATTAGTAAATTTATAGCTATCATAATATTATTGGAGTTAAATTACATATCAATAAGTCTTTCATCATGCATACAAAGATGAATTATAATACACTCAATTAAAATTTGATAATCAATTGAAAATATGTATTGGCTACATAAATATTATCGAATACCTAAAATTTACATAAAATTTTATTGTCACTTTAAATTTTTACAATTCTATATTTAACTTGAGGAAGCAACAATTTAATAATTTGAAGTAATTTCTATATTTTTTCGCTAGGCAATATTTCATAAGTCCATTTTTCAATTAGTTTTTGAGTATTTCAGACCACTGAAAATCCATTAGATAGTCAGTTTTCTCACCAGTGATATTGTTGTGAAGTATCTGTCAATATTAAGAATATCACCAATGTAGCACTTCAAAGCTCAACTTATGACAATCATGCATGGTAAATATTATTGAACATGTGCCAATACCTGTTATCATGCACAGTTAATATTGCAAAAAGAGCTGAATCGAGATAATCATGTAACGGTTGTTATTCCATATTTATATAAGCACTTCACATAATCCAGCTAAATTGGGACTAACATAACTTTTTTAAAATTCGCTATTTTGAAAGGCAAATAATGATTAAATGTAATTTTTAATAGTATTTATTTGTTCGTTATTGTCTACAGAACAAAATCATTCTATGTGACTACCCTTTGCGTCAATAATTTGGGAGATACTCGAGCGAAACCGTGAACAACTCCTTTTTACATCCTCGGGGTCAAGAATACGGAATGCCCGACGAATGGCGGCCTTCAGAGAGTTGACACTTGGATGTGAAGTTACGTTAGACTCTCCCTCAATGACGCCAAACAGCCAATAGTCACAAACATTCAGATCTGGGGAACTGCTGGGCCAAATATCCTTCGGGACCATCAAAGGAAGATTCTTCTTCAGGAAATACTGAACTTTCTTTGCTCCATGCGCGGGCGCAGAGTCTTGAACGAGCATCACTTTGAAGGGGTCGTAGTTCCTAAGTATCCACGGCATCAAAACATCTTTCAGAATTTTCAAGTACTCCGCTGTGTTGATTTTAAGGCCCGCTTCGATGAAATAAGGAGGCATCACCTTTACAATCACTTGCGACGGCTGCAAAAACCATCACAGAAGCGGGATTTTTGCTCTGCATCACAGGAGGAACTTCTGAACGATCGGAGGCAACTACCCGAGTGGTCATGCGATTTGCAACCTCATCAACAACGAACTTTTTCACGACATGTCCTCCTTTGTGTTTCAGATGGTTCAGAAGCTTCGGGCATCTTTCAGCTCTGAGGGCTCTGGAGTGGGTAGTTAGGTGGTTACGGACTCTCCTTACGTATGACTTCATACCAAGGTCTTCCTTGACTGCCCTGCTGATGGTGCTATGATCACGCTGCGCTTTTGTGCCAGTTTTGACATCGGCTGGCTTGAGTCTGACTTCAACGTCCTTTTCAGCCTAGCAAGGAATGTTTTGGTTCTCTTTCGATCACTGCGAGGACTGTGTCGACTTCTCTAAACCTTATCCTTGGCATCAAAAGCAGCAACAACTCGATAAACAGTCGATTTCGCATAGCCAGTGCTCTTAATAATGTCTGAAACAGAGTTCCCGGCACGTCTCATTTCACATATGGTCGTTTTTCGTGCTAATTCCGCCATATTTTAGCGAAATATGCTAGATCTTAATCTGAAATATTATAGCAAAGGGTTTAAAGATTGTCTGTAAAAAAGAATTAAGTCATAGGTTAGAAATTATGGAAGATATATGCTGTTAAAGTTAGTCCCAATTTAACTGCACAACCCTGTATACATAATTTATATATATTAAATTAATCAAATAACAAAAAGATTGATAAAACTTCAGCAAATCTCATAAAACTGTTAGACAAATCATGGAATGCTTGAAGTAGATACATTTTCATCAATTTGACATATATATTGCAAAAGTTCAATAGTGTTCAAGTGTTTATTGAAACTGGAATCTGAATTACCAATTTATTGGTTTCTCAAAAAAAAATTGTAAATAACATGTATGTTATCACCCTATATACTAATACACAGTGTGTCTCTGTCTGTTGGTTGATTGGTTGGTTGGTTGGTTGGTTGGTTGCAATGAATATGTGAAAAAAGTTTACATGAAACAAATATTTACATGAAAAATCTATTAACATGAAAAATTTATTTACATGAAAAATCTATTTACATGAAAAATCTATTTACATGAAAAATTTATTTACATGAAAAATTTATTCACATGAAAAATGTATATACATGAAAAATTTATCTACATGAAAAATTCTAATATATTTTTTAGATATAAATTTTTCATTCATATGTATTTTTTTATTTTTTTATTGATAACCCATTAATTTTAATGGGAAATTCACTAGTATGCATTTAATATACAAACATATATGTATGTATATAACATATAAACATATTGAAAGGAAAAAAGTATTTGTTATGCATATCATTCATTATATTAATTTACATTCAATTATTTGTGTAATTTTAGTCATTGATATTAGTTTCACATAATTTTCATCAAATAATTATTACAATATCTTCACCCAGCGCAAAATATATGTTTTACTATAAAATATTTTGTGAAGACTCTAAGTAATAGCTATTGCAGATGAATTGAACATAAATATTTTCGTTATGATACATATTTTGCCGTTGGCATGACATCAAACTTTCTAAATTGTAAGTGGAATAAAGTATCCTATTTAGTTTATCCAGGCGCAGTGCATAATTTTCAATAGCTTACCAAAATATATCTATTGACATATATTTTGACATAAAAGGTTTTTTCTTTATAATTAATTAATGATCATAATTATATTGGAATTTGAATTGCAGGATGATAAACTCGTTACTTAGCATACACACAGAAAAAATTTTCTTTCTCACAAAGAAAAAAGTCACTTTATATATGCATTAATTAATTATTTTCTTTCTGGTAAAGAAATGTTCTAGTTTTGGGACAAATAAAATTTTTATTCACATATAAGATTTCTTTTCTTTGAGTCAAATAAAAAATACGATTTAAATTTTAGAATTTTCTTTGTAACAAATAAAATTAGTTATTTATTTCAAATCTAGGAGTGGTTTAGGAGAAATATATTATTTCTTCTCCATAAAGAAAACTTTTCATTGAATAGAATAAATGTTTTCTTTGCAATAAATGTATCTTTCTTTAGTATAAATGCATCAAAGATTTAATATAAAGTAATATTTATTTAAACCAATGAATTAGTATCTTTATTTATAATATAAATATTCTTTACATATAATAGAGCTTTCTTTCACTCTAATATAATGTATATTTACTAAAAAGTAATAATTTCTTTTATACTAACAAACTGGATCTTCTTTCTAAAGACTTACATGCTATTACATACTTACAATAAATATTTCTTTCTTTAAAGATAGTTTTTTAGATAGATTGGGAAGAAATAACATAAATGAAGTTTTATATGCAATATATTGAAATAATATAGCAATGAAATTACACTCAGCAGAAGCATAAGATCTTCCCATTCAGAAGATGTATGTCTCCACACATTCACCCTATTCTTGATCTCTAACAGGTATATGTGAAGCATACCTCCAGAATATATGAACTTGATATTCATCATTTGTAGAAAAAAAATCACTTTAAATTAACTGTTTCATATATCATATACAATAATAGATCCTAATGTATTGAATAAGTTGGCTTAGGTATAGGTAGCTATAACACACCTGAACAGTTGATCAGAAATTTTTGTGTCCTCTTAGAAACTTTTATCCTTTTCAAGACTTTCAGTGCACTTTCTCCCACTTGTGTGAATATGGTCAGTCTTTTTCTGTAGATATAATGCAGTGAAGTTCCACCTGAAAATAAAAATTAAAGGTTTAAACAAAGTTAACTTCATTTCATATAATTTAAAGACATTTACTGCATCAAACATTAAATTTCATGACTCAGGCAACTTAATTAATTTAAAAGAAATTGAAAACAAATGAATTATTTCACTATTTGTTAAAGAGGTTTTTAAAATATCCCATATTCTGCAGAGGACTAAGAGGAAATATAAGTTATATAACTATCTCAATTGTGACAATTTCCCCAACTAATAGAGTATGAGAAATAAATCTGGAGAGCTACTCTGCATCAGCATCAGTGTGATATTTAACTATTATCATTGATTTTTGATTTTGGGAGCTGATGATTCCAATATTAATCATATAAACACAAAAAAAGTAATCTCTGCTATTGTGAACACTTTACCAGTTTCAACAGATTGGCTTAGAAATTCCTAAGAATTAGGTATCTTTAAATTTTCAAATATAAATTAGATCTTATCAAATCATTAATAGCCTTATAAGTAGCTATTAGGTAGAAGTTTAGGAGCAATAGGTAATTTAATTTATATTGATTCAATAGTAAATTGTTTTTTTTTCCTTTCTACACATATCCACCCATTTTTAATTCAAAATTTAATTTTTTATAGGTAACTTGGGAGCTAAAATAATGAAATTTCAGATTTTTTAAATTATCATTAAGTTTAGAAATATATTACCCTGCTCTGAATAATGTGACCATATGACTTTTGGTGATTTAAATTTGTGATAGTTACTCTCAGATAAAAATTCAAAAATTATTACTGATTATCTCTCTGAAATTTTGAGTATATAAAAATTCCTTCAGCTAAATTAATGGTAACATAGGATTCAATTAAAGATATTCTTCAATGGTTCTAAAATATCCCTAAGATATTATTTAGGTTCACCTCAGAAACTCTTTGAAAAATGTTCCATATTTTGCAGATTGGCACTTTGAAACACTGGAGCCACAATCTTAACTGAACTCTAGTTAGCCTAAGTTAGGTAGTTGACAAACTTTAAGTCATTACATACAATATATTGAATAATTGATAGTACTACTAGTAATTAAGGTAAACATTACAATAAGAACAAATAGCGATTAGGTATAGGTAGCTTAGGTTAGGTAAATAAACAATAAGAGTAGGTAGGGCTGGGATATAAAACTACCTACCTAACTTATTTCAGGCGCAGTGAGATAGATTTTCAGTTAAGTTGTAACTTACTTTAGCCTAGTTCATTACTAAAGAGTAATGAAAGGAAGAAGTCACCTATGAAATAGCATTTAAATTTCTCAAGTAAATAGGTAGCAGGACACTGTGAACCTATGAATACCTAGTTACCAGTATTAACATTTATAATTAAAGGAAAAATGCTGACCAAGTTCTAAAAACTATGCTTTGCCAACTAATAATTCAGTATAATTATATAAATAAATGAAAATATCTAATTTACATACGAAAGGATTCATAACTGAGCAACTAACTGAGAACCTACCTTGATCACTTCAAAGAACTTAATGATATGACGCTCACTTCAGAAAAGCCCGCGAAAATTTCAAAGCAATATTTCGATTTGAGACAATAACAGAACAGATTTGTAACAAAGAAATATTCGACTCATCAGTGAAAAGCTTTAAGAGAAATAAATAAAAGGTTAATAGGAAAGAAATATGCATCAAAATGCATCCAAAGAAAGTTACTTTCTTTAATCTAAAGCTCTAGTAACACTTTCAACCAAAGAAAATAAATTAAAGAAGATAGTTTTTCTTTAAAATATGCTTCGATTTCTCTGTGTGTAGAACGTAGTATTCTTTTCCTCATATCCTTTTTCATATCGTTTTTTGAAAAAAAAACCTATCACGTATGTTCATTGAATTAGGTTACAGATTGAATCGCTGCTTTCAGAGCTACAGTTTAATATTTTTCTGACTGATATTCGATCACCTTTCTCCAATTCTCTTGGAAACCTCATACTTTATTTTCTATCAGCTGTGACCATCAACCGTAGAGCAGTTACTCGATTGCAAATGCATTGTAATGCAATGCTTAATTGCACTGTAATTGAAATGCTTTATTGCGATATTTCCTTTTTAAAAGTGTTTGAGGAAAAAGTATTTATAGTCTCTAATAGTATTTTTTAAATTGTGGGTACTGTCTCACATCTAATATGGTAACGGAGTAATTAAGTTTTTCTGTCTATTATCAATTAGCTGTTTTATGTACTTAATTACTTTCCTGTAATATCTTCAGTATTTACTTTAATGAATTATGGCAACTTAGTTTCATTCATTATTGTTTTTACATTAACTATGCTATTATCACTATTATTTATCCTTTCATATTCCATGGGTAATATAGTTATTATTTTAAGTGTTTTTGTTAAGTTTGGTTTATAAAGGTGATGATAAACGACAATGAATATTTATTTTATATCATTGAATATCGAAACACCATGAATCCAAGTGATTTTTTCACATGAGTGAAAAATGATTTGATATAGTTAATACGTCCTTAGTATGGCACTATTAATGTAAGCTTTTTAGAATGAACGAATTAGTTCGCAGGTAGCTACAGTATGATCCACAATGAATGGTATTAAAACAAAAATTCCTTAAAAAATAGTTAATAGCAATTAATTGATAGAAGAAGATGTTTGATGGATTGCCAATGTTTGGACATTTATGTTTTTTCAGCAAATGTTCAAAATTTCCTTTTAGTTGATCTCAACACAGCTCGGCTCATTTCTTCGTATGACGCACCATTTTGCTAATATCTTACTCGCTCATGTTCACAGCAAAATTTTCCACGACAGTTTTGAGTTCAGTTAGAGTGCGTGGTTCACACCTGATGACATGTGCCATAACTTGCAACCGGAAAGTAAAGTGAAGAGGCAATAATTTCGGAGAATAAGGGGTGCCAATGGTGATTCGTCCAGCGAGAAATTATCCTTTCATCAAATTTTGAATGCCGAAATTCAAGGCATTCGGCAGTCACATGGCAGCTGACGCCATCTTGCTGGAGCCAATATTGACGTTTTGATGCCAATTTCTTAACAGAATTCCACATAATATTTTAAGGACTTTCTCCAGGTATACAATTGGATTTACGGATCTCTCGAACCAAACAACAAGGAAAATCGCCATGTCCACAATCACCACCCAAGCCATCCCTTTATCACCATGATGTTTTTTTAATTCGATTACTGTGTATAGATTAGTGGTGCAGTGCTAATGTACCTGCTTACTTGGTGACTGTTTCAAGACAAACCATTTTTATATTCTGAATGTCCTTTGGACCTTCTTGATGCTCCTGAACTCTTCCTACTTTGCGATGATAAATGATGTTTGTTCACCGTCGAAGGGGGAATTTTGGCTTTGGTTGCGTACTAGGTCTATTTTCTAATATCCAATTTGAGGCCACACAATGATGAATATCGAAAATAGTCCATTTTTATACAAATGTCCCAACATCAGGGTAGCATAGTTGCGATTATTTGATCAAAATTCGGAGAGTAAATATCTCTTAGGAAATTTTGTTTTAGTATCATTCATTGTGGATCATACTGTACCATTCACAAAACATCTTCCGATCAAAGTTAGCAGGTAACCACCGTTCAGTAAACATCTTCTAATCAGTGTTCGCAAGTAGCGCCGGTTGAACGATCATCTAAGAAATAATAGACACCAACTTTGTGTAGTAACTTGTGTAGAAGTACAGTCTTTTAGAGTTATTATATAGTAGTTTTATTGTATTACCTCCCATAAATAAGAATAAGCTAGGTGTTCATTTATGAAGTCAGAGAATATAAGCTACACATAATGACTTGAGTAAAAGTAATTATAGTGCTCTGTATTAACACTAGATGATCAGTTTAGGGTAAATCTAAGGTAAACCCAGAGATCACATAATTTTATTGGGTTATTATATAATACCTTAACAAACAAAAGTATCTCTTTATTCAATATAACTGTTATTCTCAGTCATGAAAAATAAATATTAAATTCATTCATCAATTTCCTCTCTTAATTTATATTATTCCATTCCAATTCCCACCCTATCTTCCATTGCCAGGCAATTCCAATTAATTTCTCCCCAGCTTTGGTCTGCTGAAATCCCCTCCAGTTCCAATTACAGAGAGATTTTTCATATCCCAGTCTTCTAACAGAATATTCTATCTCTACTTTCGGCAGACAAGTTACGTACAAACAAACAATTTCATTGTAGATTAACATTCGAAAAGTTCAACCCTGTATTAGTATCAGAATCTTTAGTGAAATTTTGTTTATAGTACAAAGACTAAAAAACGAATTTGAAACACAAGTCAGATAAAAACAAGAACGGGCACTCGTTGAGCGCATACTTCCTCTGCCGCTACAATTTTTAGTTCTTGATGAATTTAAATGACATTGACCTTCGAGTCGACAGTTCCCATAATATATTCAACTTGTACTTGGATAATAATCAAATGTCACACAAAATAATAGTCAATTTGATTTAATATTTTTAGAGTTATAAATGACCTTGACCTTTGACTCAATAGCTCCCAAAATATTATAAAATAGCTGATGGAATATGACCAATAATTTTTCCACCAACTTTCAGTCAAGTTGTATGAATATTTGTATGTTATATAATTATGACATTGATCTTTATTTGAGCTTGACTGATGGAACTTTGTTGAGCTCATTAGTCAAAATTATTTTAACGATATATACAGCAATAACCTAAAAAATATTCCAATGTCTTTGATAATCAAAAAACTATATGAAACTATTCATCAATCATTTCCAATAGAAGTTTTTTAGAGATGTGAATAAGTCGAAACATTCTGATTGAATGAATTCAGATCTAAAGTGATTAACGATAAAGAAAATGAGGCCATTGAAACTTTCTATGTAGAGAAGGCAAAGCTATTATAATATCTTACGTTGTGCACAGAGAGAAGCCTGTGGATGCATTTGAGATTTTTTTTTCACCGTCGTTGTGGTGCTCTGGGAGGTCCTCTGAGCAAGGCCTAGTCAAGGAATGTATAAAATATTCCTTTTCCCAATGATATATGATGGCTTTCCCGTATTCTCACTCATTAAATTTGTACTTTCCTTAGCGAGATAAATGTTTACGGGAAAGCCTTCAGAATTTTAATCCCTCGTCTAGTTTTCACTTCAGAGTTGCCAGACGCGCAATAAGTCAGTATTCCACCGCAGCTGAATGTAAACACTGCGCTCTCTGTGCATCTAAATCTGTGCCTGTCACCGCCATTTCATGTTTATGTTTAATATCTATAATATATTAATATCTATAATATATTAATGTCTATATACAAAATGGAAGGCGAGACACAACGACTGAGCCGGGGATCCAAGCAAATGACATTATGGAGCTGAGACAAAACCTACTGAGCTATTCTCAAATTCATACAGGACTGGGGAGACTTCATCTCTACTAAAGGTCAAATCGAATGAGATTGGCAGCTCGTTTGTCCAGGATGTAAAAGAGTGTGGTGAGGTGTCCACCGAGATTTCTTAAGTCATGATGACACTAAAATAGTTGTGGTAAGCTCGCTAACCTTCTTTCTCAATAGGGAAAGGCCTTTGTGCTATTTTTTGTGAGTGAGGAACGGGTTAACTTATTTAAGGGCCTTTAACTAAAATTTGAAATAACTATTTAAATTCTGATAATTATTAAATATAATGAACTAGGGTAATTAAAGAGATAGGTTTTGGAAATTGTTTCAGGGCAACAGTCTAGCTGCCTTTTAATTTAAAGCTGTTCGTGCAGTTGGGGGTAGATTGTTGAATTGGATTCTTTCAACTATTCAAATTAGATTTGTTAATTCCATAATTTAATTTCACTGTGGAAATTTCTTAAATTTCTATAAGCCATGCTATTCTAATATTCTTCAAATGCCATCATTTCTATACTGACTCTAATGCCTAACGACTCTAATGCCTAACGACTCTAATGCCTAATGACTCTAATGCCTAATGACTCTAATGCCTAATGACTCTAATGCCTAATGACTCTAATGTCTAATGACTCTAATACCTAATGACTCTAATGCCTAATGACTCTAATGCCTAATGACTCTAATGCCTTATAACTCTAATGCCTAATGACTCTAATGCCTAATGACTCTAATGCCTAATGACTCTAATGCCTTTTTTTACTTGTTTAAACTTTACTTATATAGTGTATTTAAAATTTCTGGGCCATAACTATTAGGTCATGAGCCCCTGTGATGGACGGGAGTTGCTTGATGTGGGAGATGTGAGAGTCGTCATCTTTGTTGTGCCAGGACTCCTCCGACACCCTAACATATTCCGCATTTATATTTCAAAGATAAAATTTCATCAATCATTTTAAAATTTAAATGTAGGTAGGCTAATGAAGAGTATTTAACTGTTCAGTTCTGATCCAGATTCCTATTATTAGTGTAGCTCAAAGCTACTCTACATTTATTAAACTTCAGTTATTTAATGTAGGGAAAGTAGAAATAGGTTCAAAATGTTATACTTTAAATTTTTAATGAAGTAGTATAATTATTTCTTATTGTCTCATTTATCCTGGCCCTTATAGCAACAAATTTGATAAGGGAAAACGATTTGAGAGAAAAAAGATTCACGGTGATTAATTAATAAGAAAAATTGAACGATATTTCAACCATGAAAACTAACAATCTTAAATCGAACTCTAACGACTATAGGCTTAGATGAATCAACTGATATGTAGGATATTAGTCAGTCAAATTTTGATACTTGTAAAACTTTTAACCATTATTTCTGTTGGTACTGCAAATATTATAGACTCCACTCCAAATGTAACAATTCTATCAGAAATGTTAAGTACTCATGTAACCAATTCATTTGATTACATAACTGTTACCAATTCTCATCTGTTGAACTACAGTAATTAATAACCAGTCTAAATAATACAAAGTTACCCAAAAATGAGATACAGCCTGAGCACGTATTATCAGTAATAGGTGAAATTAGTCCATTTTTGGTATGATTTATAACAATTGTTTAGATAATTTCATATTTGCAGGCTGTCTTAAGATTGCAAGAGTTGTACCTGCATTAAAGTCAGGTATAAATGATCTGAACAACTATAGACCTATATCAAACTAGAATATATATTAAAGATTTTCGCAATTTATTGAAAATGAGAATTTTATTATCAAATGTCAATACCGCTTCACAAAATAATTTTCTGCAACTCTTCCAATTCAAAATCTCTTATGTAACATTTTAGATTTATTTTATATTCGTTTTAAAACTGTAAATTTGTTATTTGTTGAAAAAAACATTCAACGCAATTGATATGAATATTTTATTGAGACAGCTCGATTTTTAAGGATTTTGATGTAGTTTGACCAGTTTTTTTAAGGAATTATTTCCCCAATAGGAAACAATACGTACTTATTAGAGATTTTAACATTGATTGTATTGATATTTGAAAAAAATAATTCCAGCAGAAATGGGTACTCTCTTCTGAACAGTTCCATTTATAGCTTTCTCGACAAACTGTGAATGTGTGATGTACGCTAAGAAAAATTTAATGATATGACACATCTCCTGTGGCCTAGGTGTCTTGATATGTCACATCTCATATCACCTCAAGATGTGTTGATATGACACTTCTCTTGTCTCCACCAAATGTGGTGATATGAAACATATGCCTTGATACTACACTGCTCCTTTTTGCTCATTTAGAAAATTATGTATAAAGGTTTTCTTTGTAGTAGTAAGTTCTTAATATATTCCTGACTAAATATTCAATATTTATTCATAGTATCTGAAAAGTTTGGTGACAGTTTACGTGCCTGGATAATAAATATATTAATATATAAGTAAAGAAGACATTTATAATATTTTAATCTTATTGGAAGTGTAGGGGTAAGAGAACCAATCTCAAACACAATTTGCTAGTGATTGAGCCAAGGTTTTTATCATTCAATATAGCGTAAATTTATTTAAAGGTATTTAAGTATATTACCAAAGATTTTAAAACATTCTATTTCTTATTGCAAAGTAGTAATCCATTCTGATATATCCCTATGGTACAATATTCTCAATATTTGAAAAGTTCAATTTCTTTTGGAAATGATTTCTCACACTTGAACAAGCTTTTTAAGTGCTCCTGCACGAACTCCAATTTGGAATTAACGACTCACGTTCGATCCGCTGTGACTCAAAAACTGACGGCAACTTTGATTCGCTTTTATTATACGTAGTGGGTTGTAATTTTCATTTATTTTTGATTAAAATTTCAATTTGATTATATAGAATATATACCAAGTAATGTTAATTTTATCATAAATATCATAATTTAGTGTTAAACAAAAAGATTTGTGAAAGAATATGAAGTGTCTCACTGATTTAAAATTTGATATAATCTTGCTATAACTTATATCCTACTACCCATGGTGAATTAGTTGATCGAAAAATAGTTCGATAAGTATGGTTTCATTCCAAAATGTCACTGAACATTTTGTTATTAATAATTAAATTTTCAATATCAATATTTCAAAAATATTTTATATGATTTTGGTTCGATCATGATAATTAATTGAAATGAGCAAACGAACTATATATCACCAGGGTTTAATTAAGTAAATTATATAGATATAAAAGAAGATTATTTTATCGATAATCATCAAATATTTGCTGACGATAATTACTTCCTGGATGTCAATCCACTTACAAGAGTCTGTATTTATTATTTGTTGAGTCTAGATATGAAGATAAAAACAATATTTGTTTCATCACCAAAGTTAGCGGCATTATCTTATTATTTAGGGAATACGGGGATTTCTTCTGCGACAGTTGTTGGGAGTAATACAATAATTTTGATATAATCAATTCATTAGATTAATTTATGCTAGTGAAATAATTTACTGAATTAAAGGGAGTTCAGAAAAGACCTCACAACACTGAAACTCTTAGGAAGAATTATTATTTATGTTTTAGCATCTCTGACATAATGTTTGATTTAATAGACAGCACTTACAAGTTGATTCTTTCATACGGAATACACGTTTATATGCATTTCTATAGTTCAATTATTAATATGATTTTTTTATATATATGAAATATTAGATGTCATTTTCTAAGACTTCATAAATTTCTTATGTAAATGAAATATCAGATGTCATCTCTTTAGACTTCAGAAAATTCTTATTTAAATGAAATATTAGATGTTATCTCCTTAGACATAAATTTCTTATGTAAATGAAATATTAGATGTCATCTCCTTAGACTTCAGAGAATTCTTATGTAAATGAAATATTAGATGTCATCTCTTTAGACTTCAGAAAATTCTTATGTAAATGAATTATTAGATGTCATCTCCTTAGACTTCATAAATTCCTTATGTAAATGAAATATTAGATGTCATTTTCTAAGACTTCATAAATTTCTTATGTAAATGAAATATTAGATGTCATCTCCTTAGACTTCATAAATTTCTTATGTAAATGAAATATTAGATGTCATCTCTTTAGACTTCAGAAAATTCTTATGTAAATGAAATATTAGATGTCATCTCCTTAGACTTCATAAATTTCTTATGCAAATGAAATATTAGATGTCATCTCTTTAGACTTCAGAAGATTCTTATGTAAATGAAATGTCATCTCTTTATATAATTGAAATATTAGATGTCACCTGTACAGACTTTAGAAGTTTAATAAGTAAGTACTGAAAAAAAGGGAACTCCTTTCAATATAAAAAAATTCCATCAAATGTATAAATTATAGAATGGGTAAACATGATTTGGTATTTTCCAAAATTGCAACGTTTTTTACCATAAATCATAAATAAGTATTTGAATTATAAAAAGACTCCTGCTCCACCAAAACATAAAAGTAATTAGTTAAAATGATACAATTTAAAATGTGCTTGCTAGTGGTACTTACGTGGAAATATTAAAGTATAATATATATAATAAATCTATAAACTTCGGTTGAGATTTTGCATGGCAAATGCTGATAACTTATCATTGAATGACTTGCGATTTCCAAACTTGAATTGGATTTCCTTGACGGAATTTAATAATTATTGTGAATACTAATAATGATTTTTCTAGTTTAAATACTATCAAGCTTATATGATTATTTACCAGATTAATGCTTCATCAGAAGTTTGTTATTTTTGTAATAACCTAATATATCATACCGATATAATTTATAAAGAATGAACCAATGCATATAATTACGAATAGCTATCGTGAATATTACTAATTCTAGTCAGAATCGCCTAACAATTTAACTCAACATAAATTTGAGAATGGATAAATACTATTTTGATCTATTTACATAAAGATCGGTACTGTTATCACTAATATCATAATATGAATATATTACAATAGAGATGATTAGATTATAGACAATAATACCTGATGATCAAGTGTTTATAATATCATCATATTATATGTTATATAGTTTCTTTGATATGTAATTAATTGAAATGACTTTAGAAAATTTGAATAATATCCAACCAATATTAAAATATATAAATTAGTTAAAAATATGAAAATGTTTAGTTATACAAGACTGTATTTAATCAAAAATTCACATTATATCTTAGTCGCAGCTACTTTGAGTTTACAATGACAAACAATATCATTCTTATTTTTTCAAATGCGAGTCCAAGTAATATCATTTGAATCCATTTCAGTAAATATTCTATTTTAAAATCAAGGATAAGTATTATATACTATACGTTACTAATTTTATGAATATTTACTAATATAGTATTATTTCCCTCAAGAAACACTTCCAGAATATACAATATAGATGACTGTAATGGGACGTGGTTGGAAATTTGGATTTACTGACTGGATTCACCAGGGAAATCAACAGAGCGTTTGTGGCTAATTGGAAAAATCAAATTATAGGCTCATAGAATAATTAATTCGATCCCTGATAACTTTGAGAAGGACTTATGGGAATACACTTTTAATAGTAAAAAATGAACCGTGTTAAAATTCAAATAAGTAACAGCAACAATATTTATAATTTCAATGTTGCAGGATTAATCAAATTTTGACGACCGTGAACCAATTGGCCCTCAGTATCTTTTTTCAATTCCTAATGTAGCTCGTACACCTCTGATTACACCCCGCTTAAGGACCTATCTATAGTACAGAGATTCATTTAGAATTACTTTGTTATTTATTGACACAAGTTCCTATGCTTTCGACAATAGCTTCCTCTAAATTTTCAATATTCATTAAGTCACTACTAAGAAGTTATTGCAAACTATAAATATTGTTTGCTATTACAGTAGAACTCATCTTTAAACTAGTTATATCTATAACTTCTCTCACTAGAGAGAGCGTAGAAAACTGGATCATTTATAGCACATTAATATTTACATTTTTTACATGGCATTTCAATTTTTCAGGGCTATTTAGATATAGATGGTTATCATGGAGAGAGTCATTTTCTGAGGAATTGTACTGTAAGAACTATTCTATGATGAACTATATATAGTTTACTTTTTAGATGCATTGAAACTGATGGTCTTTTTATGGCAGATTGAGTTTAATATAATTAGTTGTTCACAAAAGAGGCTAGAACACAACCCAATATATAGGAGTTCTATTGAAATATATCTCAGAAATCATTGCAACCAAAAATGGATACTTTTGGCTATATTTTCAATAGCTTATTTTAATTAAAATCTTTGTGTCTAAATACCGAATAGGATTTTTTCCACCCGTGCACGGAAACCTGCCAGTGACATATTTTTTTTTTATTCTACATTCTACAATAATTAATACTGTTTTTTTCCATAAATTAATTAATTATTACTATTATATTTCAACAAATGTTAATATTAGTGCTCCGATTAGGAGAGTGAAAGGGTCTAGTTCTATTGCCACAAAAAAACGGAAAATCTGATAATGCAGAAAAATCTGGAAAAAAACACAAGAAACAGTAGGCACAGAAAATCAAATAACAGCAACAAATATCGGTTACAGAAAAAATATGAAGGGCCACAAGCCAAAGTCTCTTAACCGCAAAAATCGGGTTGTTCAAGGTAAAGTCTCTTAAGCGCTTAGCACCAGTGAAAACGGTTACAATCTTGATGTGCTAAGCGCTTAACACTCACGTAAAACGGTTGAAGTTAGCTGCAAACAAGAGTCTCTTAACCGCATCTCATTGCATAGAAAACGGAGCGAGGGTAGACTCAAGTATTAACCTTGTTCTTATTAGGTTCATTATTAGACTCTTCATTGTTTCATTTCATTGTTTCATTGTTTCAATGTAATATGTTTCCAATTTTTATAATATAATAGCGGTAGATATATTGTACTATAAAAACAATAATTTTTAGAGGCCTGCAATAATTACTTCAAATCACTTAGGTGATGAAGAATAATATAAATCACGTAATTTAAGTTGACATGATGTAGTAAATTATAGCAGATCATTTTAATTTCGATTTCACGAAAGCTGTATCTTTAAGCTGCTAATTCATTTATAAGCACTTCTTAACATCTTTATTAGACTAAGCTTTAAATTACATTTTCATTCTCTGTTGCTCAATATGCAAGTCTTGTTTTTTTTTAATAAAGTAATATATTTAAATAATTGTTAACATTGCATTATACTTTTAATCACACAATATCAGAAGAGGTAAGTTGAATTAAATGTTTAGTAGAATGATGGTAGTGAACATAAATATATTTTTTAATCTATAGTAGTCGGTTCCAATCTAGTCATTTGCTTTAGTAATTTACAAATAACTTCAAAACAATAACACTCACAAATTATCTGTACTGCACAGCAAAAAAACTGTATTTGTATTGATTATTTAACAGTGGACAAATTTCACATTTCCAAAAATAAACTTTACTAATTGTAATGTATATATTTTAGCATTGGTGTGGGTAAACTACAGGTTGGTAAATAACAAAAACAGTGATTTGGGAATTTAACATCCTGCGGACACTTTCCCTCCAAGCAAATCTTTTTATTGCTTTAATCAATGAAGCTGATGCTTCTCATCATCTTGCTGCAAACCGCATGGAATTTGATAGCATATTTGTTATTTTTATAATAAAAACTCTACATACCTATTTTACTTCACTTACTAATTTTAGGTCTGAAGAAAAAGAATGAACACCATTTGTTTTGATTGTCAACTAGGCATACTATAACCATTTATTATTCGTGTAAAGGTATGCAATTGGATAAACTTATTATAGGAACGTTTATATACTTTAGGAAACAAGTTATATCTTAATTAAACAAAAGCCGAAAACTTATTGTTTGTTCATAAATTTAAAAACAAAACAAGGGGGTACAATCTTCTTTCTCAGCGTCAGGTTAGTGCTCTATTGTTGCTCACAGAGTATCAAAAACATTATAACCAAATAATATAAATATACTGAGTCTAATTGTATGCGGTTTGCAGAATAATGATCGTAGACCTTAGTTCTATAATATTATGTAATAATAGAAGAAATAAATCTGGCGGTATTCAAACAGATATTACTTTTATTAGTATCGACAATACAGATGAAGATTTCACAACTATAATTAATATATTTTAAATTTCATGAAGGAAAATAATACAAATAATGGAGTTTTGCATGAGAACATTCAAAATGAAAAAAAAAATAGAATACATACTTACAATTACGAACCAAATACACGAAGGTAAGATGATCTAAATAATTGATGCTGTACTTCTAATTATCAATACTGTATGTAGCTACTCTAAATAATGAAAAATGTAAATTAAGAGTAATACCATAAGTTAACTGTTAACAACTAGACTAGTATTGTGCTGAAGAGACACCAATCAATGTAATAAATTTATATTAGTAGGGGATTTAACGTCTGTTTCGGAACAAAATGCCATATCACTTAAGTCAAAAGAAAATTAAATACAAAGGACTGGAAACATAAGTGGAGAAGGAAAGTGGTTACATGAGCAGTGATACAAACAACTGTTATTACAAAGATTATGGATGCAGAAAAGTTCCTCCGTCACTTACAAAGGAATGTGATGAAAGACACAAGCACCGGTAACTGCACTCACGGATAGAAGAGGTGATAGTAAATGAAGCCTACGAGCCTACCAAACACAAAATCCAAGAGGAAAATG
This sequence comes from Caprella mutica, assembly GCA_947561585.1. Taxonomy (NCBI): domain Eukaryota; kingdom Metazoa; phylum Arthropoda; class Malacostraca; order Amphipoda; family Caprellidae; genus Caprella; species Caprella mutica. Next base: position 62,310 of record CANNZV010001668.1, read on the forward strand.
AAGAGGTGATAGTAAATGAAGCCTACGAGACTACCTAACACAAAATATAAGACCTCGTAGTTGAAGAGCATAACCCTAGCGCTATTCTCTAAAACTGCAAGTAGCGTTAAAATATGAAAAACAATCTATAAACCACATTACAACAGTTTGGGTCCAAATGGAAGGCACCACCCTTCTCTTCCATTCACCACAGACAGTTTGAGAATAGAACCTCTGGCAGCTTAATATAATCAAATGATCATAGTTAATTTTTTAGGAGAAAAAGACAGATTGACAGAGCTAGAAATTTATCATCATTTGATTATCAGCTTTATTATTTTTAAAAGGAAGATTTAACGTCTGCTTCGACTCTGAGAAACATTCAAAAAAAAAGTGGCTCCATTAACAATGTTACCTATCACCAGTCTAGTGACAATGCACTTGGATGGAGAAAAGCTTGTTTCATAGAAGTATTAAAGTTTCACACCGAGAAATGTGACTGAAAGGGACACAAGCACCGGTGGCTGTACATATGGATGGAAAAGTAAACGAAAATGTGATACTAATCGAAGTCTACCTAAAAAATTTAACATCGTAATTGAAGATCATAACCCTAGCGCTATACTCTAAAACTGCAAGTAGCGTTAAAAAATGATAAACATAGAAATCCAAAACAGTTTGGAACCCAAGCGAGGCATCTCCCTTTTTCTTCCATTAACCATCGACAGCTTCAAGACGGAGCTCCTGGGGTCAATTGAAGAGGTACCTAAAAATGAGTATGGATGCAATATTGATAATTTAATAATGATACAAAAAATAAAAAACATGCTATTAAGATTCTATATTTGTTGTAAAATTCCGATAGCTAGTTATAAATAGCAGCTAGTTACATTTTTAAGATCAATTATATAGCTATTTTGAATGCAATAAATTAGATAGATATTTATTGTATTTTTGATATAGCTAATGCATATAGCATATTTATTTAAATTTGAGAACTTACTTTAAAATTTTAAATACTTCTAATTTAACATTCAATATTAGAGAATACAGCTAATTTTAATTATTAAGCTCATTTGTTACCAAAGCATGATCTTGGACCAATCGCTTTAGAATTAGTTAATCATATATATAACTCATTAAACAATTAACTTTAAATTACATCTACATGAGATCAATGTGATGATGACTTACAATTAGGAGCATCTACTCAAACTACACATGTATGAATGCAGTGGCATAACTGATGTTTGAAGGCATAGCAGAGCAATCTTGGGACAGTTGCACACCTGTTAAATAAAATACATTCATTAAAAGGTCATAACATTAAAAAGTTAGATGCATTAAAAAGTAGCAAATTCAGTTCGGAAAAAAATATTTGGATAACAGTTACCTAACTGTGGTGATCTTACATAATTTATATCTTTTAAAAAATTTGCAAGGGAGCTCTCTGATTAAGATTGTGATATAATTCAAATACAATCTTTAAAATAGATTTGTTCTGCTGTGTTATATAAAAATATAAAAATCATTTTAAGATAGATAGGGTGAGTATTGAATAAAAAGATACAAAAGGCTCTTGGTTTTGTAGTCACCTTCCTGTACTTGAATGTAAATATTTTTCTATTTACAGTAAATGCAAATCCATTTTAACTAGCTATATTCAACTAAGCATATTGTGATAAGCATAAGCTAAATGCTCGAGTTCATAATAGTCTACTTCTATATTTATTTATTCTTTCCCATCACTAAACTGTTTACTTTAGAACAGCAAGCTGTTGTGCATAATAAAAAATTAAAAAAAAAAGATCAGTTGTTCAAATGAAAATATTATATTTTTTTAGATTATTTGGATGAAAAGAGGATGGTACTTTATACTGAATATTAATTTTCGCATCAAATTAGCTACAAGGTTTAAACTCACTACACATTTCCCAGTAGCTAGATATTGTTTTCCATCTTCATTTTTATCAAGATAATTAAGAACTTTCTTTGCTATATTTAGATTAATTGTAATGACAAAATAGAACTACTTTGGCAATAGAATAATATTTTATGACATTGGTTAGATAATTAGATTTGACTCGATTTACAAAAAAATGTTCATAATTTATTTGAGAGATAACTTAGCTGCAATCATTTGACAAATATTAAACACAAAATTCTTATTCAAAGAGATTAAAAAAAAATGATTCAAAATATTCAATTTTTGAACATTTTTAGGAGAAAAATCATTGTTAATATCAATTAGCCAACTTCAGACACATTATTATGTAGTTACGGTACTTTAATTATCTATAGCTACCTTCAACATATATATACAGTGAAAAGTCTACTCACATAGCAAATCAAGATGACACTACAAGTTATCCAAGGGTGAAGTATCAGGAGATGTTCTTTCCCAAGTCTTGATAGATTTATCTGAAAGGAACAATTGTTTAGAAATTTTGTTAATCATATTACTGATCAGAAAATATAACTGTTCATGACACACAACACACAGCATATTGATAAATTATAGCTACTGTATTTAATTATCAAAACATAAAATTTAAAATATTTTCAACAGGTTGCATAATCATAAGATTCCTTCTTCAAATGGTTTCAAAGTTTTTGTTCTCTAAGTTGACCTATATTATCAACTGTCCTATTCTTAAGCCAAAAATGAGTAGCTTTTCAGAATATTTTTATACCAATAACTTGACTACCAATAAGTAGCTACACTAAAAATCGTATCATTATGGCCCATTGCCGCCATAACCAAAAAACAAAAAAGGAGTTTCAAGTTTATGAATATAAGCTAAATAATTGTTTAGTAGTCATATTTTCTATTTCATTTTCCAAATATTTTAATTCATAGTTGAAATTTAAAAACAACTTTTTTTGATAACAGTAGCCAATGCAAAATATTTGCAAGATTGAATGAAATCACTATTTTTAGACAGATAAACCAATCACACATTTATAGACAATAACTTATTAAATTTAGCGTCGGAATAATATCACTGCGATTATTTACCCCACAAGTGCGATGCAATTACCCTAATTCTTAGTAAATGTATGCTGTTAAATGATTAACCATAAGAGATACAAGATTGAAAATAGGTACACATCATTTTCGAAATGATATCTTAGGATGGTATAAGTATGGAGCTTCTTCCTGAATTGGTTCTTATGTTAGATCAAAGTTTGCAGGAAAGTGAGATGGAATAGTAGAATACCCTAGACGATGATAGGATTTAAAGAAAAATGATTAAATTGGAATTATAAGTAGCTACTTTACTTGCTTTGATGCTCTCAATAGGCAAGACTACATGAATCTACAAAATAACTCTTTAGCTGAGGATTTTCAAATTCATTTCAATGTTAGAATGGAGAGAAATTCTTTAGCAATTTCAAATATATATATTTTTGAAAATGAAAATACTGGACTTATTAAGCATTTTGCTCATAATTATACTTCAATTAGTAATATGGATCGAAGTTTGGTACTCCAGTTCTATCCAAATTAAATTGGCTATTTAACTAACAATATAGGTTTTACTGTAAGCATGTTAAGATACCTAAACTCATCATTCTTATCTTACCCAAACTTATAAAGTATGCTATGTAATATCTCATCAATATTTGATACACCAAAATAAAAAATTATTTAAAAAAATCTGTAATATACTGGGTGGCACGAAAGAAATGAAACCCATTTTCAAATTTTACTCACTCTCATCAAGATTTTGACAACATGTTACAAGCCATGACCCACTTTGAAAAATTCTGCTCGCCAACAAATGAATTTTGGAGGATAAATACTTCGTTTTATAAAATTTGCATCAATTCAATCTTAATATTTTGAAATCAGCAAAACTTCGGAGTTAGGTAATCAATTCATCAGTAAAGTCCTAATTTTCAAAAGTGGGCCAAATACTGTGGAGCAAATACTGCCTATTTGCCTAAGTAACCTGTTATGCAGTGGTGTGAGCAATGTTAGGCTGGTAGCTATTACCAGCCATATTTTATTGTATTTTGAACTTTTTGCAAGACACTGACAAACAGCACCATAGATTATTTTCTAGTAGCCAATACTTCAACAACATACTACTTAGGTATATATGTTCTACTTAACAAAATATATCTTTAATTAAACTAAACTTATTTTCAAAGGGGAAAAACTATATTTAACTGTGAAAGAAACAAAAAAGTGTCTAGGTAAATAGCTAGGTTAAAACTTAAAGTAAATAATAACTAATATCCTGAGTCTACACTGCAAGAACTGGTAAAGTGTTCAAAAAATCCTCTATTTTGCTTTCTGTTCTCAGTAAATTGTAAAATACATGTAAATATAAGAAAATTAAACATTGTAAGTACAGAAAATGTTGAAAAATTCCCATACTATCATACTCTTGGTCTATGTAGTTGGTAATCAATTTTAGCTAATGCCCATCAGTCTTAACTATTCTTCAAAGGCTGGAGAAAAGACCAAGATATTATGGTAACAAGTTGATAGAATCTGCCCGCATCTCAGTCTGCAAAATATAGGACATTCTCAACATTTCCTATGACAACAATCCTTAATATGAATTAATAATCGTATCCCCCTATACTAATTATATTTAGCTACATGTATTTTTACTATTTTACATTATTAAGCCGAGAACAAGTAGCAAAATAAGCGGTAAAGATTTCTTGGAGAACAGTTTATCAGTTCGTACAGTCTGGGAATCTGCCAAGACAGGCCATTACAAAACTATAAAGTGTTCAAAAATAAATCCTCCATTTAGGCTTCTGTTCTCAGTATAACTGTAAATATAGGAGAAAATTAGAGATTGTTCACACAGAATTTCAGAAAATCTTAAAAATGTCCCATTTTCTGCTAGCTGACTGGGAATCTGCTGATAAGCTGAGCTTAATAGCATGAGCTCAACTTCACATCAAATTAGAATATCTGAAAGTCAGGAGACACTAAAGTCACTGAAAGAAGCTACATTATGCAGAATGGGCTAGGATATCTGAAATTATTGAGTTATAAATAACAGCCTCAACTCTGCTTAGATATTGATATTAGCCGTATTAGGTACATAAATTTATAATAACAAGTAGTTTTTTATAAAATTACAGATAGTGCCTAGAAACCTACCTATATAATTTAGCTACGCTATGAATATTTAATAATGAAACAAGAAACAGATAATCGAATACTACTCATCCTGAGTCATCCAGTCTGCAAAGCGCATTCATATCCCCGAAGACCTTTGGAGACAAATTTTGAGGGAAAATAATTAATTTTCCTAATCAATTCCAATGTTTACATGTATTTGTGTTTTTATTGGAGACATTTTGCAAAAGTCTGGTCATTTTGGAGACAGATTTGAAAATTTTTGAGACAGATTTACCACACTTTACAGACTGGTTACTCATACACTCATACTAGGTCCTACCTACTCCACTAACTCCAGCTCCAGGTAAAATAGTAATGTTCATAAACTCTCTAGCTATTTGTCCCTTCAAGATTTAAGCTCCAGCCTCCAGGTAATAAAGCATGTCCAAACTGAGGCGAACTCGCCATTTTAATGGCGAGTTTGTGCCAGACTTATAGTTATTTTGAGCCCTTCAATTGCAAATGAAGAGAAATACCTATTTTTCTCTTATGTTACACTACATTTAAAATGTTATTTTGGGAGATTTTTTGATAATTTGGTCATTTTGGAGAGAAATTTGGTAATTTTTGAAGAGAAATGCAGAGACAAATGGAGAGTTTATGGAACAAAGAGATATACTATTTTACTTTGGTCTTAAGCTAACCTGAGCTAGGCTCAATTGTCATAAATTCTATCCTAAAAAACATTGTATGATTGTACTAATTGTAGGACTACCTAGAGGCAAGAATAACTAGTAGAATTGTCTCTACTGTCGTCTGTCTGAACCAGACTGTATTTTATGGAAAATTCCACCAACATTTAGGTGGAATTTTGCTCTTTTGAAAATAAAATTCTAGCAAAGTCAGTGGATTTCTAGCTGTTGCTGCTCTTTATTCCTACCTATGTAACCATTAATTTTCACTTTTTAGTGGAAAATCAGCCAAATTTTTGGAAATTGTTGATGTATTTTTTTTAACTTTCAGAAAAAGTCAGTGGAATTTTGTGCACCAAATACAGACTGATAAGTTCTTAATTTGCTCAAAATAATTGTCATTAACTCACAAATAAAATAGCAAGAATGGACATACAAGTCATCCATATTTCAGAGGCTGGTAAATTGTAAGCCAATTTGGCTCATTTTTCTTTTTTGAAGATTTCAAGCCAAAATTAACATTGGAAGTTGGAACATAGGAATTAATTTATAATTTTAAGCCAATTAGGAATAGGTATCTGATTTTTACCTTTTGAAATATAAGCCAATTAATCGGCTTTAACTGACATAGCTACTCTGTGACATGGATGGACATAAGTTTTAATAGGTACTAGCCAGTGAGCCACTAGGTAGTTAGTACCTGGGGGCTGGGCTGGGGTTTATATAAAAGTTTATTAACTGGCCGGGTCCCGGGCTGGGGCCGGCATTCTGTATTTGGTGCACAAAATTCCACTGACTTTTTGAAAAAGCTGAAAAAATCCACCATAAATTTCCAGTAATTTGGCTGATCCACCAACATTTTAGTGATTTTACCCATTTTTCCACCGAAAATTAATGATAATATAGGAATAAATAGCTAAAAATCCACCGACTTTGCTGGAATATTATTTTTAAAAGGGAAGACCATGAAATACAGACCAGACTCGTAACTGGGTCCTACTCCTACTGAACTAGCATCTCTCAATTCAACTACATAGAGTCTAGAGAGCTCAGAGAGGCAGGTAACCTACATAGTACATACTAGCCATGTTTTAGAGTAGGTTAAAGTAGGTTAAAGAGTTAAAGCCAATTAATTGTCTTAAAAGGTCATTACTCTGATAAAGTAGGTAAGTAGGTATACCTACCTAATTGCATACAATTTTGAATTATTTCTTATGTTCCTATGTCAATTTTGGCTTGAAATCTACAAAATGAGCCAAATTGGCTTAGCTCAGAATTTTTGTGAAATTTATTGGCTCAAAAATTGGCTTAGGTACCTACAATTTTCCAGCCTCTGAAACATGACAGAATAGCTACGATGCTACCTATATACCTACCTAATATTTTGTAATTTTAGGTTATAAGCCATACCTAAGTAGCTAGTACTTCAGGATATAAAACAAATTAAACTACCAATCTTGCTACCTAATTAGGTAGATTGGCTTACCCCAGGTATATTTTCAAACTCAAAATATCAAGAGACGAGTGACGACTTACCTGATGAAGAGGTTTTGTTATACAAACATATTTTGAGCGGATTCTCAATGTTAATAATAAGTTTTTGGACCTAGATTTACAATTTAAACTAGGTATAGGTATTTCTAATTTCAAATCTCTACAGTGTTACAGATCTAAAGCACAATAGAATGGTCTTGAAATTCGTGCCGAATTAGGCGGTAACAAAAGGGTTGACAAACAAAAGCTAAGCGTAATGATTGGTATACAGTTTCGAACCCTTTATAAAAACTTTTTGTAGATTCCAGTATCTTCAAACAGATTTGATTGTTTGAGAAATAGTTCGGCTAAGTGTTTTATACTATATATAGATTCACAGCATAAGCTGTATCTACTCCAAATATATTTCAAGGAACTGAATGAGTTTATTAATAAATACATAGGTAGTTTTAAAATTAATAAAAATATTATTTTTTATACCTAATGGTTTTTTGATATTCCTGATTCAATTTACGTACTTTTCATCGAATGAATCATTCTTTCCGGACAAAACCTATACTTTATAATTACGTGAAAAGTTATTACGATTCATTATCCATAATTATTGTATATATACACTCCCATAAATAACATTGCAAAAATTAGCTATATATATACTTCGTTTTCTATGCCTGCGCTTCGTTTTCTATGCAATGAGATGCGGTTAAGAGACTCTTGTTTGCCGCTAACTCCAACCGTTTTACGTGAGTGTTAAGCGCTTAGCACATCAAAATTGTACCGTTTTCACTGGTGCTAAGCGCTTAAGAGACTTTACCTTGAACAACCCGATTTTTGCGGTTAAGAGACTTTGGCTTGTGGCCCTTCATATCTAGTCCGTCATATATCTCACAGCTATAAAAATGAATAGTTGCCAGTAAAATAAAAAATCTGGAGATCAGGAAATCAGAAAATCTGGAAAGTCGGAAAGTCGGACAACTGATCATTTTTTAAAACTGAAAATCCGGAAATTTTGAACGTGCAAAAATGGAAAAATTCAGAAAAAAATGGATAACAAAACAAATTAAAGCCCCGTCCTTTTTACGGGTAATACATTTTATTGTGATAGAAAATTTTCCGGACGTTTTTTGCCAGTGTGGAATATTGCCAAGCGGGTTCTTGCCTGGCGGCATTTTCCCTGTGACTGTAAATTTCTAGGTATAAATTGGTAAATTGTTAATTAAAAATTTAAAATGTGAGTTAACTTACATAAATGGAAATATTTTTAATATAACTTTTATATATTGCACTTTAACAAGTTCTATTTCGCCACAGTTGAATATCGAAGGAATGGAAAATAAAATGAATTTGAATTTGAATTAGTTAAAAAGAAAATACTTTATGGTTGGTTATTTCTGAAATACTATAACTTATTTTTTTTAACTTTTGTTTGCAATTCACTTACAGCTTCCTCCACCTGCATACTTCATGACAAGCTATATAGACTTTGTATTGTATATCTTCATTAATTAGATTAATAATTTCATTAATTAATTTAATGATTTCATTAATCAATTTAATGATTTCATTAATCAATTTAATGATTTCATTAATGATTTCATAGTTTTCAGTCTTACATTTACTACCCATTTTTTAATAATGATTTCATGTCAACGTGATCTTTTCATTATCGATGCCATTGTGAAAGAGATAAGACAATAGATGTCCTAATGGATTGAACTTCAAGAACCAACTGATCATAATTGAATCTTACTTTTTTTTCAAGTCGTATAACAAACAGAGATTTGAAGACCCAAAGATAGTCTCTTAGCTTCTATTTTTACCTGGTTAGGGATAGTTGTGTGCTTAATTGTTTCAATGGTACCTGCTGTTATCAAGAATACCATATAAAATAATTGTTTAAATGAAACAATTATATACTGAACAGGGTGCGGAGAAAGTCCCCGATCATATAAAAATGATAATTTAATTAGTTGTGATGGATGTAATAAAACAAAACTTATTACCCAATATCTCAATAAACCCATTTAACAGTTCTACCAAAGACAATATAAGATAGACGTTCAACTTGATAGGGCACATGCAAGAATAATAACAACTAATCAGAAGCCACCAGTAGCATACGTCACACCAAACAATAATAAACGTACAACCCCCCCCCCCTATTGAAATACACAGAAGGATAATCTTCAGCCTTACCGTGTGAAGTCGTTAGAAATATAAATATCCTCTACTGCTTAGGGATCAAAGAACTAATTACTTTATTATTAATAAAGTTTACAAAGTTTACAAGATCGAATATGTGGTTTAATTAAGTATTCTACATAAAATATATCCCTTTTTAACAAAGAATAGTCATAACTACGTATACAAAGCTAGAATAAACCTATGTAGGTACGATATTGTCTTTGACGAAGCTAAGTTATAGGTATGCATTAACGCTGATTGGCTAGAAGTTGGGTCAGAGTGCTGACGTCAGTGCAAACATGTTCTGTATTTTATAACATGGAGTTGAGCGTCTATCTTATATTGTCTTTGGTTCTACCAATTATTATTCAATATGACCACCATTGGCTGCGATTACTCTCTCGAGTCTACCTCTGAAGCTCTTTACTGCGGCACAGAACGTTTCTTGGGGAATTTTGACTCATTGTCGCTCGATGGACTTCTTCAGAGTTCCCGTACTATCATGAGATGCAGTGCACGCTTCCTTCACCAAGATGAACCACAGACAAATGTCTAGAGGGTTCAGGTCCAACGATGAAGGAGGCCACAATTCCTTCCTCCAAAACGCAGGAAAGTGACACTCATTCGAAAAGACTATTTCACCAGCCTGCGTGCCCTCTTCCATTGCATTCAAAAGAATCTTTAATCTATCCAGCCTATTCTGTTTATGCAAGTCCGTGAGCTGTTCCATATTTGTCATTTGAAGGGGGACAACTTGAGGTCTTCTTTGACGATAGTTCTCACACATTTTTCGTCGATACCCATACTCTTAGCCATCTTTCTCGTGATTCGCTTGGGGTTCCTCCTTATCCGCACCCTAATGGCTTTGATTTTGGTTGGAGTGCGTGCAGTGCGAGGTCGTCCACACCTGGGTCGATCACCTGTTGTCTCCAGTTCTTGGTAGAGTTTACCAGCATCCCTAACAGTCAATTTCGGTGCTTTTCACAGCTTAACAATCTCTGGGTTTGTCTTCTCCGCGCAGTGTAGCTGAATAATAGCCTCACGTTGACTCATTTTTACAAAAGAAAATACAAATTTATCAAAATTTAGACCTGGAACATTAAAGTATATGATTATAGAAAGAGAATGAGATATAAACTGATAAATTTAGTAAATAAATAACATCTTTAATTTAAAAAATAATTTTTGATCGGGGACTTTCTCTTTTCCCTGTATAGTTCGTTTTTTAGATTATTGGAAATGTAGGTAGAATTATTAATAGTAAATATTAAATTTCTTGTAAATATGCTTGCTTTGATTTCTCAAGAGCTATTCCATTTTCATAACAATTATCTCTCAAGTTGAACATTATTATTATTGCTCTTCAACATGCTGCTGGCTTTACTTGATCTTCTAATTCAATAGTCCTGAACTTCAAGTTTCGACGTGTGATAGATTAATGAGAGTTTCCTCAAATTCAAGTTTGAGCTTCTCTAAGCCTTGTGAGTGTAATCAAACGTATTATCAAACGATCATTCACGAGATGCAGTGTTCTAACTTAATTTTTATTATTGTCTCCCTTTATTGCTGATATATTTAGATAAATAAACGACTATTACTTAAAACCAAAATAATGTGTGATTTGATTTATATAAAAAATATATATCAATCCAATTTTCACTTTTATGCTCCCGAATTGTGTATGTAATGTATTCGGCTGAACAAAGATACCACTTACAGGTTGACAACTTTGTTATGCACCAATTCTAAATAGTGTTGACATGTTTCCTCAAAATAGGAGATTGTTTTACCCCAAGATTATTTTTTGATGACAGAATAATGGTGTCGTAAAACAACGAAAAATGAGAGGAGGTGTTTTAGAAAGGAAGATCAAGAGTGTGTTTTTGTTTGTATTTTGTTCAGTATAATGAACAACCATGTTTGTTTTAAGTGTTTATTCATTTATATAGCTTTTAGTACATATATTAGAAAAAAAGTAAGACCTTTTGAAAATGGCAGAGCTCTGACTCTCAGAGAGATCAAATTTTTAGTGCTTGTGTACCTGAAACAGTCTAGACGATTGAAGATAAAAGAGTTACGGTCTCAAAAGTAATGACTTCATCTATAATAGAAGAAAAACATTCCCAGCTAAGAATATGTAGGGATCAAAGAATAGGTAGGGACCGTCAGATTTTAAATTGGAATATTAAAACAAGTTGCAAGACAGCGGCCTTAAGATCACTGAATAGTTCAATAAATCCTTTCAGAACTCCTACAGTTTCTACAAAATAGTTCTCCGTAGCTGCATAAATATTCATTGAATGGAAGTGCTGTAAAGATTTTCCATTTTCTGGTCCAACCCCTGTACATTTTATATAGAAGGTATAGGTTTTCACGTACACCGTATAATATATTCTTCAATTTTAAGTGAGATGAATAAAACATTCTTCTCTGCTAAATAAGGGAATATTCCTAATAAAGTATACTCATACACACATTATTCCTCGCATAATTACCATCATTACCTCAATGATAACCGCAGGCTATGTTCGAACAATTGCAAAATTTCAGTACCCAGCAAGCTCCATAATTTATGCAGTTTAATCAAGATGAGAGTTCCTAATAACGTCGTTACAATGCACAGATTTTTGAAACTCTTGCGTACAGTTGATTGCATTTTTGCAGTTATAACTGTTGGTTAGTGAAGTAGTAACAAAATTACGTTGATTGCACCTTAGATATAGACAGTAAGAAGGTCCGTCACAATTATGCAATAATGTATACTAGTATAATTATCATATGTATATGATTAGGCAAACTTTATCTCACATTATAGTTAATGTTGTATTCGGATTTGTTGCTATTATTTAAACATCCATATATCATAATATACATAAATTCATGTACACCTGAATGAATATTTGATGAATACTTGATCATATCTTCTCGTATTATTCTTACTAACCACACCTCTCCGTCAGAATGTCTTGTTCAGAATTAGATTGGAACAAAATATTTTATTTATATTTATTAATAAACTACTTTTTTTGGAATTAGAATGAGATATTGGATTGGATATAATTCATATTGCGTGTTTTGTCTATCACGCTCAAAATTACAGGATATGCAGAGAGCAGGTTATAAAAGTGTTAGTTCAAGCAATTTCCACATCAGCTCTCTGTCATTACTTTATCCTACAGTAAACCTCTCACAAGTAATAGGAAGGTGATCACCCTACTATAGAGGAGTCTTTCTGTTCCAGGAAATTTCTATCAATATCAAATTATGTACCAGTCATCTTATATTAAAAAATAAAACTAAGATTTTTATATTGCAAACTATGATAACTCTATGTATATATGGATAGCATTTCTTTCTATTTTGGTTTCTCTTTTTTCAAAATGAGAATTGAATGCATTGTAGAATATTGTACTAATTGTTTTGAATACGAAGAACTTACTTATTTTCAACCGATCTTCTCTAATATTTTGCCTGAACCGATCTTTTACTTTATTTTATGTGCATGGAAAAAAGTGTTCTCATTGACATTGTCTAACGCTTTTTTCCTAACACCAAATTTTATAATTTATCCAATATTTATTATATTTTGTTTTCAATAGAAGGAAAATATCTTTTTAAATAAAATAATTCTATTAACTCCAGTGTTTTTAATCTGAAATATGTCAAATCATTTGTAAAGAAGTATACACAATCTTCCTCAACATTAGCTGATGTCAGCAATTTTATTGACAAGACCAATACATAAAAATTTAGGGATAGGAAGAAAATCTAAGGAAATATAATTTAACACCTAACGTAATTTATTTGATATAATCAATTCATTAGATTAATTTCTGCTAGTGGAATAATTTACTGTTTTTACACAGGGTGCTCAGAAAAAAAACCGCTCACAACTCTGAAAATAATAATTAAATATTCGAATTTCAAATTATTAGTATAAAACTCTTAGGAAAGATAAATTTTTTGATATTATTTATGTTTTAGGATCATTGAATTAGTATTCAATTTAATAAACAAGACTTTTAAATATATTCTTTCCTGTGCAATACACGTTTAGATATAATTCTTTCAGTTTTAGGACAACTTGCCAAAATATAATTCACCACGTGGACAACTGGCGGACAAAACAGTAGTTGCCAAATTTATTATTTACAATAAATCTATTCCTCTTAATTTTTGATATATATTCTCTGTGAAAATATATTATACGTCAACAATTTTGGAGATATTCAATTAAGTAGAGGGTTTATCATCTTTTTCATAACGAAAGGCTATATCAATGACGTCAAAAGGAAATTAAACACATGAAATAGTCAAAAAGGAGAGTGTCACCAGTCGTTAGCGATGTTCATGGATGCTGAAAAGCTATTCTGTGAATGCAGTAACTTTTTAGGGAATGTGACAAAAATGAAGAGGAGATAGTAAATGAAAAGAGCCTACCTATCAATCAAATAACAATTAGGATTTGACTTTAATGTTTGGAATAGGAGAGAAGTAATAATTGTATTAGATTATAAATTTAAAGTACAATTATAATAGTTTACCAGCTTATATGCCTCCACTTCAGTACTTCCAGTATACAATGATGTTTCAAGAACATGAAAATTTATTTTTGAGGTGATACTTATAGAAAAACCTTTGCAAAAAGTTTATTTTACTCTTCTTTTTGTTGCGAGTTTGGTGTTTTGATTTTCAAAAATACTTGGATAATGTAAGAAAGAGCTAAATTCAGAAAAAGTTGCAAACTAAAACTCTAAAATTTTACTTCTGTCAGCATGTACCATCAATAGGAAGTATTGACAACTTTAAACATTTAGTTTACTATTAATAATGATAAATTAGAATACCACTTCTTATGTGCTGAGTGGTAATAGTTAATAACGTATAATATGAATGATATTTGATGATATTTTAATAATTAAACTGATATACCGGGTTTTTCAAAAGTCCTGTTACATTTTGATTTTCATACTTCATATGTCTCCAAAAACGTAATATTGAGTGAAATTAAGAAATTTCTGTTGCATAACAATAATTTATTAATACACATAGATATAATATCATTCAATGTGGCCACCTTTTGCGGCAATGACACGCTCCAACCGATGTTGGAACCTCTTGCATACCTTCCTGACGAAGTCTTTCCTCATGGACGACTATGCCCGGTTCACAGAAGCCATAAGTTCATCGGTATTACTCTGGCGCGTTTTACAAGCTTTTCCCTCAACATGCATCAACACACTGAAATCGAAGAAGTACAAATCTGGCCACTGGGGAGACCAAAAGTCTTTAGGACAGAAGCTCATGTTAGTCACTAACCAGTGTTGCACATTTTTTGCAGTGTGTGCTGGTGCCGCCCCATCCTGCTGAAATACGTAATCTGCCTTTTTGGTGATTTTCTGAACCCATGAGAGAACTGTCGTTTCCAAAATTTCTTTGTAAACAGCGGAGGTTAGCCTGTATCTCTGTTCAAACCACATTTGGGGCATCTTCTCTCCATTGGATGCTACGAAACCAAGAATCATTATTGATGCTGGATGCTTGGTGGTTGACACTTGGCGGTGTTTAGAAACATCATTTTCAAAGCTTACAACCCGGCCATTCTGTTTATTGAAGACCGGATCGACAGTGAATGTTTTCTCATCGGAGAAAAGGAGAATTTGATTCCCGTGGCTCTTCAGATCATTTAACAGACGGGTGCTCCTCTCCAAACGTTTCTAGATCATTGCATCACTCAAGAGGGTTTTTTTGAAACGTCTTAGACTTAGACCACCCTGGACACAGTGGACTCAGAAATCTTTTTCTTTCGTGCAAGTCTCGTCATTTTTTTGATCTGGGTCATTTCCAAAAGCTTTCTTGATGGTTCCACGGTTTTAACTACCTGTGGTCTTCGACCAAGGAGGATCCTGCAGGGACTCTGAGTTCTTTAAATGTTGAGCAGCCCGATAGACAGTCATTCTGCTAACGTTTAATTGTTTTGTAAATGTTAGTTTGTTTATGGCCCGCGCGCAAGAAAGCAGATACTTCAATTCTCTTTGCTTCCATTACGTTGCAATTTAAATTTAGAAGCTTTATAAGAATCAAAATAGTATCTGTAATATACATAGACATTGAATATAAATATGTGCACAAATTTAAATTAAAATCCAAGATAACAGATAAATTTAAAGAATAAGAAGTGTAACAGGACTTTTGCAAGACAGGTACCTATGTATAGTCAGATACACATGTTCGATTTTCAATATTTTTTATTCCGAACTATTTTTATTGTGAAATGTACAATATAAATTTGATTTATTCCGTGTTATTTGGGTTTAACATGTACTGGAGAGTTACATTTAGAATATTAATTCCACATATTTAAAAAAAAGTTGATTATGCAATAATTCAAATCACTGATGTCAGCGTGAAATTAAGTTTTAATTGAATTTCTTAATAATTTAATTAAATATAATTTATTATAAAATTTACACAAGAGCTTGAGTATAATAACCACACAATAATATGGAAAACAGTTTATAAGTTTTACAACAACCAACGATTTTTTTTCTGTTCCAAATATAGTGCTTGTCACATTTAATCTATTATGGTATGAATAATTGATATTGGAAAACTGTACTAAACATCATATGGATATAAATGCACGTCGATAGTTACTAAATGATTATTCTTACATTTCATAAAAGTATCAGAGATACCAGTCTTGGGCACAATTTCCATCCACAAATCTTGGCTTATTATGTCAGTAGATACTATTAAGAACAAAACAAAACATTTTCATTTACAATAAGAAGTAAAATTTAGCATCAAGCTGTAGTATTTCATTTTGATGAAATGCTTTTCACTTTGATGAAATGATATTTTACTTTGATGTTATGATATTTCATTTTTGATGATATGATATTTCATTTTGATGAAATGCTTTTTCACTTTGATGAAGAGGAATTTCAGTTGGTGGAAAGTCAATTGTATAAGGTAGCTATACATAGATTTATATGTCGCTTATAATTTGATTGATTAATAATTATAGGTATAGTGCACACTTACTCTACTATTTCCTGCTCATGCTCAGCAGATAAATAAGGATCCTTGCCCATTTTCCGACCTACTGGAGTTCTTCCAGCAATCTTGTCTTGTAGTGTAGATCGTGGAACAGAAAATTTTATAGCTGCTTCTTTCTTTGGCATTCCATTTCCTGTAACAGCCCGAATAGCAGATTCCATCTGTTCTTCCGAATAACGAAAGAGAGATCCTCGTTTTGACATCCTAATTACTACCTACTACTAATGTTGATTTATGATTGTATGAATGATATGTGAAATGATCTAACATTAGACTGTGGATATAATTATGTATATAATTATCAGTAAATGTTCGTTTTTTTTTCTTTGAATTTTCTTTTTTTTACTCTACTTGCAAATCTTATTCAACCAAAGAAGAATGAAAAGGCCGAGTGAAAAATTATTATTTTATTGATTCGGCACCCCAGATGCCGAATCAATAAAAGTCACTTTCCAAAGTCGGCACCCAAGATGCCGAATCAATAAAGGGCATTTTCCAAAGTCGGCACCCAAGATGCCGAATCAATAGAAGGCACTCTCCAAAGTCGGCACCCAAGATGCCGAATCAATAAATGGCACTTTCCAAAGTCGGCACCCTCTAGTTCTCTTAGGTGCCGAGTTAAAGAAAAAAAATCCGACATCCCTGCCGAATTAAGAAAAAATGTATAATTTGATATTTTTTATGCAATATTGAATGCAACTATTTATTATATTATAAATAAAAGATAAAAATATGTTCATTAGAGAAATCAAATTAAATACTATTAGTCGGCAGTGGGTGCCGACTTATCAAAAGACGCGCTTTTTTATGGTCAATTATCGGCACCCTAGTAAAATTAAAAGCTAACAAGTAAACGTAAAACCTTTTATACTTAATTGAAAGAATAAATATTAAAGAAACCAAAACAATTCATGCAACACGAAAATACTAGTTTTTACACTTTTCACAGTCATTATGTTATACAGACTTCACTAATGATATAATTTGTCAGCAACGTCTGTCACCAACCTCTCCTAACGAACTTTGATTTAAAACTAACGGTTCGCGCGCAAAATCGTTCAAACTACATCTGGGATTGGTTAGAATGCTGTGGAATCATTCGATGTTATCATTTGCAAGATCTAATATCTTATTTTCTCGGCATTAGTGTGTTTGGTGCCGAGCTAAGAACAGTGCCGAGTGAACGTGACCCTACCCTACGGTATTATTTCACTTTATATTCGAAATGGGAACTTTAAATTAGTACCAAAAATTTGTCGTCCTTCTTGTACAATATTATTCTAATATTTTTCTAAAGACTACATTCAGAGTAGGTTCATTTTCTATAAAACAGAATAGATGTAAAATCTGTAAACTTTGAAAATCTTCTCCAATTAATATTTTTTGGTTATGCCATTATTTTTCATTACAATTCCCAGCATAATGGTTATTGTTGTATATTAAGGACTGATTTCCGCTCTAACCATTGCAATAGAAGAGCAATCATTCCGGTTCAAAAGTTTTACCGATTTTTGAAGTCATATCACGGGAAGTTTTTGACCATTAGTTACCAATTGAAAACCGAAAGTTTGAGATGGTCGAATCTGATGGCGCATTCGAACTTGGTTCTATGGACAAAATCTTCTGAGGGAAAAGTAAAATGAAACCCAAACACAAAAATAGTCTCCATATAACTTTTTTTTTTAATTATTATATTGACCAAAAGCTATCGCAAATATATCACAATAATAATTATTTCTTACATTAATTCGGATAATAATTTTTTCTAGCTATGCTTTTCATCTAAACGTAGGAAAGAGACTTAAGGAACCTCGGAATGATTAGCAGTAATCTTTTCTGCTACTATTCTACCTGATTTTAGTAAATTTCGTGAAGATTATCTGGATTTGACAGATCAAGTAAACTTATCCAGTTAAAAAAACGATATCGTACATTATAATTATGCTCCTAAAGTGTAAAAACTAATACACAAATTTCAAAATTATAATAGTTATCATTTTACAGTATCAAATTAAATTTTTAAACAAATTTTATGAGGTTAATCGTTGTGAAGAATATCCGAAATTTGTATTAAAAAGAGTTTTGCGAGCAAATTGAGAGTATATATTATTATTATATATTATAAACTTACTATATATTGAAAATTATTATAAACCATATATTATACTATATTATAATATATATTTACATTACATATTGCTATGAAAATGATTAATGTTTGAAGCGAAACGTCAGTTTAATAAATAATGACATTTTGTTATATAGTTTTTAGCCTTCTCCTTCATTTTAAAATTATGCAGACTTCCTGTCAATTTTATGCAATTTATTATTATCAATAAATATTCGATAATAAATTAATGGAGAAAAATTAGAGAAATAAGAACAGTGTATCCTACATATAATGTCTATTTTAACAGTTTGTCTAGGAATCCTTAATTTACATCATCGATAATTTACCAAATTCTAGTAGTGTTTCGGTTCATTAATTTTTTCCTATTTTGTTCGTATTCATTTTCTGTCATGATAAAAATTTAGTTACAGTTTCATCAATACATAACTTTAACGATAATAGGAAAGTTCACCGTACTCAATTCACAGCGTGGTAGTTCACCGCAACTCAAATCACCGAGTGGTAAATTTCAGTTTAAGTAATGTGTGTTGATATTCGATCCTTTGAATAGAGGTTAAGAAAAGGTTCGATCACTGTTATTATTAGAATTGAAAGGGAATGTATTCAAATACTATGTACATTTTGTCCAAATTTCAAAACATTCCACATATATTCAATTCATAAGTATGTATTGCTATAAAATGACTTAATTTTTTTAATTATTCCAAACTTGAAAAATTGATTTATTTATTACTCTTAAGTGTAACAAGTAGTTTCCATAAACTAATGTTTAACATGTAGATTTTACCTCTTTCTAAACATTATTTATGGTTTTACACATGTTCTATAATGTAAGCATTATACATATAGTGAACGGAACTTCACACAATTCTCACCTTTTTCATTACCTTCTTGTGAGTTGTGAGTATTAATATCTAATTATTAGAAGAAAGCTAGTATTCACAGCTCAACTGTCAATTTATATGTAAATAACGTTTTTTTTGCACCTAAATTCATAAAATAACAATACTTACTGAAAATGTGTGGAAATATAGTTGTTTATGACATCTCGGAATTTTTGTCATTAGCTTATGGGTTTTGATTGATTAAATATATCCAAATTCTACCCAGATAAATTAATGTCGAAACAAAAATCATTAGATAAAATATATTATTTCATATAACCTAGAATATTAATTCATTTGTCCTGTCTCTATTATATTTCTTTGATTAGAAAGTTTCCTAAATATTCCATTAGACGTTTAATTATATCTTAAACAAGAATGTATTTTCAAATTTTTAAGCAATTGGTGTCTATTTAGTTGCTGATACATTAGTATTATTATAAGTTTGTTGTATTACTGTTTTATATTGAATCAAATTGTTTTGCGGTGAATTGAGTTCAGGTGAACTTACCATGCGGTGAATTGAGTGCGCAAACTTTCTGGCTGTGAATTGAGGGCGGTGAGCTTTCCGCACACCAACGTTAACGTATGTGTAAAGCCACTTAACTCACAATCAAGTTACGTGACTTGACTTAATTCTAAATTATAAAGGAATTGAACTAAAATATAACAACAATTCTATCTAACTTTTGAAAACTATTATACTTATATAATGGAGATTAAAAATTGAACTACAATAATAAAATCTATGAAAAATTCAATCCCCTGTTATTTTCAGAAGGGCGAAAGTTATCATCTCTTATTTCTAAACTAAATTTGTCAGTTGATTTCCTGAGGGATTCATTCGTGATGGAACATATGGAGTTATTTTTATTTACATTACTGAAAATGTTGTTATTTTCGTGGAAGGACTTCGTGATGAATGTTCTAACAATCAAGTATATTTTAAAAGATAATTTTTATTAAATTTATTTTAATGAAACTAAGCTTAATGTATCACAAAATACATTGCATAATTATTCATGAGTGTTTATTTTAGCAGGTACTGTAGCAATGCACTCTATTCTATTGCCAAAGGACATTGTACTCTTAAGAAATATTTTCCAACTACAAATAGTAATTATTATTTTATATCGGTGAATACACTCGTTTCTCTACTAATGTATAATTTAATTGATAAACGTATACCAAGTAAATAAAAAGAAAATCGAATTAAATTATTGTATCACATAAAAACAATAAATGCTTTATTACTGTATCATCTCAAAAAAAACTTCTGAGTGTGCCATTTACAATGATTAAAGAAAAATTATTGCATTGTTTGTTTTACACTTTGTCAGTCTATTACACTTAAAGTGATAAACTGAGACTATTTGAGTTATGGAATGCAGTAAGAAAATGGCTTTTTGCATCAAATTGAAATACTGAATCAGTAAATTTAGGAAAGCACAGTAGTGGCTAAAATATAAGAGTAGGCAGGAACAAGTAATCCAATTTTTTAAAGCATTGAGAATTTATACGGAGGAAAATTTAATATCAGATTGGATTCGGTTCAATCTTCGCAATATTTCATAAACAGTACAAAATACACATCATTGAAAATTTGCACGTATTTTCATATAAAACTCAAATGTATTCGTATGAAATTTCAAGGCATTTGGACAAATATTCTATCGATAGTTCGATATTTATTTTATTTTATGCATTCTATTATATATATATTTATTTTATGCATTCTATTCTATCATGAACTGAATTATATAATATTGGAAATCAGCAACAGTAACTATTCATAATTTTTTGTATTTCAAGCCTTGTCATGAATGTCACTATTATCATCATAGTTCTATTAGTAAAAGAACAAGCTTGGTAGAAGTAAATTTAGAGCTAAATCAATGGTGGCAGGAACCTATTGTGGATGATGATTAATTTCATCATTATAAATAAACTGCATTTTCAACTCAACTAGTAATTACTTTAATCTTAAATTATTGGTATAGTGTTATATTTTAAATGAATATGTTTCATTAGTGTGATATCATATAATAGTCGATCTAAGATATGAATGAAGACTCTATTGCACAGTTTAAAAAAATAATACAAAATAGCTGCTATAAAATATATTTTAATACAGTATAGAAATCTTACTTATGAATAGCAACAAAATAGGCATTCGCTGCTATAATTTTTTGATTATTCTACTTATATATAAATTGTGGTGCCAACTTAACACTGTCAATAGGAACTGAAAACTGTGATACGAATAAAAGAATGATACTAATAACAATAAGTTGCAATTATTCAACAAGAATTGTTGACAGAGATAAACAACAGAGATAAACAAAGAATGAAATGGCCATTAATATTCCATTCAAAGGTTAATTATTACATATAAAATAGTGTTCAATTTAGAATCATATTTTAGATTCTGGAGCTAAAGATCTCTAAAATAAAAAAGTATGTAAATCGTTCACGTTGAATTGCTATATTCATCTGATGAAGAGTTCATTACAAAAGCAGTTACTCAATTTTAATAGATCTATCAAGCTATGAAGCACAAACCATTCCTATTTTAATTGAGACTTTATCTAAAGGATGGCTTTTAATGGAAAATTCTTGCCATCTGTGTTATTATCAAAGGACACAATTTATAGGACATATATGGCAATCAATGACGAATTAACATTCATGACTCTCTTTAGAAGGTATTGGTTTACAAGTACCTTCAATTGCCAATAACCCAAGCAGCAAATCAACGTCGTCACGATGTTGGCTGAGCATCGTTTCTTGGTTGTCTGAACGTTGGTACAACATCA
This sequence comes from Caprella mutica, assembly GCA_947561585.1. Taxonomy (NCBI): domain Eukaryota; kingdom Metazoa; phylum Arthropoda; class Malacostraca; order Amphipoda; family Caprellidae; genus Caprella; species Caprella mutica. Next base: position 84,644 of record CANNZV010001668.1, read on the forward strand.
GTTTTCAACGTTGTCTGATTGTCGTTTTTTGGAAAAAAAATACGACGTCGAAAGACAACATTCGAACAACGTTGGTTGCCAACCTTATGTTTGTTTTCCGACATCTGTACAATGTTGATACAATGACAAAACAACGTCGTCACGATGTTGGCTGAGCATCGTTTCTTGGTTGTCTGAACGTTGGTACAACATCAGTTTTCAACGTTGTCTGATTGTCGGTTTTTGGAAAAAAAATACGACGTCGAAAGACAACATTCGAACAACGTTGGTTGCCAACCTTATGTTTGTTTTCCGACATCTGTACAATGTTGATACAATGACAAAACAACGTCGTCACGATGTTGGCTGAGCATCGTTTATTGGTTGTATGAACGTTGGTACAACATCAGTTTTCAACGTTGTCTGATTGTCGGTTTTTGGAAAAAAATACGACGTCGAAAGACAACATTCGAACTACGTTGGTTGCCAAACTTATGTTTGGGTTCCGACATCTGTACAATGTTGATACAATGACGAAACAACATCGTGCCAATGTTCGATTACGACTTTGTTTAGACATTAAAACACAAGGTTAAAACTACGTTGTTAATTCAACGTTGAAACAATGTTGTTTCGTCATTTCCAAACGACACTGTTACAATGTTGAAACAACATAGTGCCAACGTTCGACTGCGACGTAGGATAGACATAATTTGACAAGGTTAATACAACGTTGCTACCCAACGTTGAAACATTGTTGTTTCATCATTTTCAAACGAGGCCCACGAAGCAAAAATTATTAGGACAATATTGCCCCAATATTGAGTCAATATTGGGGAATATCATACACAATATTGCCTCAATATCAACTCTACAGAAAGGGAATATCAAAACAGTTATCCCCTTGTTAACAAGGGAATGAAAATATGAAAGTGAATGGATATTCCCTCGATATCAAGGGGAACAAGAGGGAATAAAAATATAAATATTCCCTGGATATCAAGGGGACAGAAAGGGAATATCAAATCAGTTATCCCCTCATTAACAAGGGAATAAAAATATGAAAGTGAATGGATATTCCCTCGATATCAAGGGGAACAAGAGGGAATTAAAATATAAATATTCCTGGAATCTTCCCTAGGGGAAGAGAAAGGGAATATCAAAACAGTTATCCCCTCATTAACAAGGGAATGGAAATATGAAAGTGAATGGATATTCCCTCGATTTCAAGGGGATGCATGTAATGCTTGTTGCAATACTTACACTTATCAAGTGAAATATATCAAGAGATGTGTGATTTCATGAAGAAACTGCTAGTAGTTCAGTTAAGAGATGTACACAAATAACAACAGAAAAGGTACCATGGATCTCAATAGGTTACATCATGAGCACCAAGGCTGTTAATCATTGAATGTGCATCATCTTACATTTATCTCTCCTGCAGTAGGACTATCGATGTCATATCAAGGTGTCGATAAGATGTAGCTACATTCGCCATTCTATTTGCTGTTGAGTGGGGTGGAGCAGCCATGCTGATGGGTGTTGAGAATACAGACATCAAGGATCATAACTGAAATAAAAAGGATAATTAACATTTAGATCTTCATTAAGGATTAAAATAGAAATTAAGTAGTACAAGGAGCATTTCCACCAACACCTTACACATGCAAAATAATTTAAACTGTTATCACTATTCAAATGAATAGAAGTATTTAATAAAAACAAAATGTATTTCATCTGTATAAGTAAATTGAATAATTACAAGAAACGTTAACAGACATTGCAAAACGCATTCAGTCGTTTAGATTAGACATAGCCCAGACTATAATTCATGGTAAATTCCACCAACTGTGACTTGTAAATGGAATTTTTTCCCTTTAAGAGTAATATTCTAGCTAAGTCAAGTGGAATTTTAGCTATGTTGATTGGTAAAGTAATTATTAATTATAAATCAAAGGAGGATACAGACATCATAAAGTCCTTGGATAAGTAATAAGAATAGCTAATTTAGGATTCCCCCAAATGGTTTTCAGTTTCCCACTTTGGAGGAAACCTACCTTGATAAACCCTGAACAGCATATAAACAAAATTTTGATTTCATACATTTATATACATAAAAATACAATTATATTAATGACTAATATTATATAATGATAGCTACTTGAATTAATAAATTAATCATAAGTTCACCAATAAGCAATAGCTAGGCATAAAAATCAGACAATTTCTTTGATAATCTAACTGATTGAAAGATATTTGTATGTGAAAAAAAAAAACACACCGATAGTTAATTAAATAACTTCCAATGTTGCAAAAAAGAACAGACTAATCGTAAATTAAGTAGAGATGCACCAATACCATATTAGTAACCGATACCAGTACCAAGTAGCTACAGTCACTTTAGAATTCTGGTAACCGACACCAATACCAAGTCTGATACCAGTTACTTTTTAAAAGTATAATACAGTTAATTAATTAACTTCCAATGTTGCAAAAAAGAATGGACTGATAGTAAATAAGTAGATATGCACCGATATCATATTAGTAACCGATACCAGTGCCAATTACAGTTACTTTAAAATTCTGATAACCGATACCAATACCAAGTCCAATACTAGATACTTTTTAAAAGTATAATACAGTTAATTAATTAACTTACAATGTCGCAAAAAGAACGTACTGATAGTAAATTAAGTAGATATTCATCTATTCCATATTAGTAACCGATACCATTACCAATTACAGTTACTTTAAAATTCTGGCAACCGATACCAATACCAAGTTGATACCAGATACTTTTTAAAAGTATAATACAGTTAATTAATTAACTTCCAATGATGCAAAAAAGAATGGACTGATAGTAAATTAAACAACTTCCAATGTTGCAAAAAAGAACAGACTAATCGTAAATTAAGTAGAGATGCACCAATACCATATTAGTAACCGATACCAGTACCAAGTAGCTACAGTCACTTTAGAATTCTGGTAACCGACACCAATACCAAGTCTGATACCAGTTACTTTTTAAAAGTATAATACAGTTAATTAATTAACTTCCAATGTTGCAAAAAAGAATGGACTGATAGTAAATAAGTAGATATGCACCGATATCATATTAGTAACCGATACCATTACCAATTACAGTTACTTTAAAATTCTGGCAACCGATACCAATACCAAGTTGATACCAGATACTTTTTAAAAGTATAATACAGTTAATTAATTAACTTCCAATGATGCAAAAAAGAATGGACTGATAGTATATTAAATAACTTCCAATGTTGCAAAAAGAACAGACTGATAGTAAATTAAGTAACTTCCAATGTTGCAAAAAGAACAGACTGTTAGTAAATTAAATAACTTACAATGTTGCAAAAAGAATGGACTGATAGTAAATTAAATAACTTACAATGTTGCAAAAAGAATGGACTGATAGTAAATTAAGTAACTTCCAATGTTGCAAAAAGAACAGACTGATAGTAAATTAAATAACTTACAATGTTGCAAAAAGAACAGACTGATAGTAAATTAAGTAACTTCCAATGTTGCAAAAAGAATGGACTGATAGTAAATTAAATAACTTACAATGTTGCAAAAAGAATGGACTGAGAGTAAATTAAGTAACTTCCAATGTTGCAAAAAGAACAGACTGATAGTAAATTAAGTAACTTCCAATGTTGCAAAAAGAATAGACTGATAGTAAATTAAGTAACTTCCAATGTTGCAAAAAGAACAGACTGATAGTAAATTAAATAACTTACAATGTTGCAAAAAGAATGGACTGATAGTAAATTAAATAACTTACAATGTTGCAAAAAGAACAGACTGAGAGTAAATTAAGTAACTTCCAATGTTGCAAAAAGAACAGACTGAGAGTAAATTAAGTAACTTCCAATGTTGCAAAAAGAATGGACTGATAGTAAATTAAATAACTTACAATGTTGCAAAAAGAACAGACTGATAGTAAATTAAATAACTTACAATGTTGCAAAAAGAACAGACTGAGAGTAAATTAAGTAACTTCCAATGTTGCAAAAAGAACAGACTGAGAGTAAATTAAGTAACTTCCAATGTTGCAAAAAGAATGGACTGATAGTAAATTAAATAACTTAAATGTTGCAAAAAGAATGGACTGATAGTAAATTAAATAACTTCCAATGTTGCAAAATGAATGGACTGATAGTAAATTAAATAACTTACAATGTTGCAAAAAGAATGGACTGAGAGTAAATTAAGTAACTTCCAATGTTGCAAAAAGAACAGACTGATAGTAAATTAAGTAACTTCCAATGTTGCAAAAAGAATGGACTGATAGTAAATTAAGTAACTTCCAATGTTGCAAAAAGAACAGACTGATAGTAAATTAAGTAACTTCCAATGTTGCAAAAAGAACAGACTGATAGTAAATTAAATAACTTACAATGTTGCAAAAAGAATGGACTGATAGTAAATTAAATAACTTACAATGTTGCAAAAAGAACAGACTGAGAGTAAATTAAGTAACTTCCAATGTTGCAAAAAGAACAGACTGAGAGTAAATTAAGTAACTTCCAATGTTGCAAAAAGAATGGACTGATAGTAAATTAAATAACTTACAATGTTGCAAAAAGAACAGACTGATAGTAAATTAAATAACTTACAATGTTGCAAAAAGAACAGACTGAGAGTAAATTAAGTAACTTACAATGTTGCAAAAAGAACAGACTGAGAGTAAATTAATTAACTTCCAATGTTGCAAAAAGAATGGACTGATAGTAAATTAAATAACTTACAAGGTTGCAAAAAGAATGGACTGATAGTAAATTAAGTAACTTCCAATGTTGCAAAAAGAACAGACTGAGAGTAAATTAAGTAACTTCCAATGTTGCAAAAAGAACAGACTGAGAGTAAATTAAGTAACTTCCAATGTTGCAAAAAGAATGGACTGATAGTAAATTAAATAACTTACAATGTTGCAAAAAGAACAGACTGAGAGTAAATTAAGTAACTTCCAATGTTGCAAAAAGAATGGACTGATATTATCTAAATTGAGTAATTTACAAAGTCAAATTACAATGTTGCAAAAAAAGAACAAACTTGGTTACTTGTTAAAAGATAATTGACTGCAATAAAAGAATGGACTGAAAGTAAATATATAAAGGAAAACACCAAATTAATCTGTAAATATATGAATGATCAGAATAGAATATTTCTGAAGTTTAGTTCAATCTTCCCAATTATCAGTTGAAATGATCATCAAATCATTCAAATGCACACTGGCTTCAGTATTCAAAAATCCAGTCTGTATTTGGTGCACAGAACTCCTCTGACTTTTTCAAAAATCTGAGAAATAGCTGCCAACATTTTTCATCAATTGGTGACTGGTCTAGTCCTCCAACATTTTTCCAGTTTCCCCTTCAAAAATTAATGATAATATACTTTAATATAGGAATTAATAGTTAAATATCCTTCGATATTGCAGGAATTTTTTTATTAGAGAAATTGAATATCTGTCGTCATATCATTGCAATTTATCATAAAATACAATTTGGTGTATTTGGTGCACAAAATCCCACTGACTTTTTTTAAAAAGGTTAAAAAATTCACTAAGAATTTGCAATAATTTTAATTTGGCTGATCTAACCTAAATCCAGTCTATATTTTATGGTAAATTTCATCGATATGTCAGTAGAATTCCAGACTGGCGACTGCAGGAACTGGTAAACTGTTCTCCAAGAAATCCTCTATATTATAATATTTAGACTTTTTCTCAGTAGAAATGTAAAATACATGTAAATATAGGAGGAAATTAGGAATTGTTCGCATAGAAAATGTTAAAAACATCCCATATTCTGCAGACTGGGGTCATCGTCACTAGAATTTAGCCCCTTTGAAAATAATATTCTGGCAAAGTCGCCCGGCCAAGTAAAATAGCATCTCTCATAAACTCGCCATTTGTCTCTCCAGCTCTCTCCAAAATTCAACAAATTCTCTCCAAAATGATAAATTTTTCATAAATTCTCTCCAAAATAACATTGTAGTCCATGTTTCAAGGTGTGGCAGGAAAGTCACAAGTTTAGTGAGAAAATGGAACAAGGTCGCCACATTTAAGATAATTTAAAGGAGAAATTTGACTCTCTACTAAAGATTTTACACTTGGAAACATCATTGTGCAGTTAATGCTCTTAGTCTGATGCATGTGCATCTCTTGAGACTGTTTTGGGAGTGATTTAATCGTTATTTACATGTTTTTCAACTCATTTAAACCCTCAAAAGTTGCCAATATACTGGCAAGTGCCAAGTGGCGACTTTGTCCATACTTTAAAACATGTATTGTAGCATAGGAGAAAAATAGATAAAACTCGCCATTTGCAATTGAAGGGCTCAAAATAACTGTCACAAACTCGCCATTAAAATGGCGAGTTTGGACATGCTTTATTTTATTAGCTACTTGGAAAGTTGGTAGATCTCTATAATTATTATTTAACTTCTATTCTAATTGGTATCATGGATACCAATTGAAATAAAAGTTGAATAATGATTATTATATAAAGATTTTTACGTGTTTGAAAATATGGAATCGTGCGATAACACGGAACTTACCCACCCTAATAACTATTTATTCCTATGTTAGAATGTTAGGTACCATTCATTACGGTGGATAGATTGAGAAAATCTTGGTGGATCAGCTGAATTAGTCAATTAGCTACTGGAAATTTATGTTGAAATTTTAGTTAAATGTATTACACACTCGTTATATATTTAATGTTAACTTCCTGTTAGACTAGCTCAGCTATATTAAATTACCTATTGTTTCAATAACCATGTATTACTTTTAATGAGAAACGGACATAAGGTCTAAAGTCGATCTCACTTCCGTCGAGGGTTAAATACCCTGTCTTGTAGTTTCTGAAATCAGTCTGTCTTGAACATTACTCAGTGAGAGATGAGTTCCACTCATCTCTCCATAGACTTCTAATTGTATAACATATTTACTCTTTAAATAAACTCTATGTCTTAACGTTGTTAACCCACTGTTATTTAACCTAATTCTAACAGGTTATGGGCCCAGTGAACGATAAGAGTTTATAAATCAAATTATGTTTAAACAAATTAAAAGTTTATAATAGTAATAAAAACGAAGTGCTGTGAAAAAAGTGTTAACCTATATGAAACATATCACTCAAAACGCTTGCGTAAGCATATCGTATTCACGCGCTAATGAGGTCAATTATAATGATTGCTCTAGCGAAAAATGCACTTGTGTTATAATATAATGATTTAGTATTTTTGCGGAAGAGGTGTCAAGAGAGGTCACAAATTACCTTTAAATCTGTGACCTTATCCTTTGGTAAACAGTCTTTCAACAAAAGGTTCTTGCGAACTAAGGCTGTGTTACTGTTCCAATTAAATATTAATAATTATATTCAGTGAAGTTATTCTTATGAATTAGAATAATTTTAAAACATCAAACTCAGTTAAACAGTAAATCAAGTTAACTGCTTTGGTTGTTTATTTTTGTTAAAGTATTGAATGATAGTAAATACTTATATTCAGTGCAGTTATTCTTATGAATTAGAATAATGTTAAAACATCAATTCAGTTAAAACAGTAAATCAAGTTAACTGCTTTGGTCGTTTATGTTTGTTAAAGTATTGAATGATAGTAAATACTTATATTCAGTGCAGTTATTCTTATGAATTAGAATAATGTTAAAACATCAATTCAGTTAAACAGTAAATCAAGTTAACTGCTTTGGTTGTTTATTTTTGTTAAAGTATTGAATGATAGTAAATACTTATATTCAGTGCAGTTATTCTTATGAATTAAAATAATGTTAAAACATCAATTCAGTTAAACAGTAAATCAAGTTAACTGCTTTGGTTGTTTATGTTTGTTAAAGTATTGAATGATAGTAAATACTTATATTCAGTGAAGTTATTCTTATGAATTAGAATAATTTTGAAAACATCAATTCAGTCAAACAGTAAATCAATTTAACTGGTTTGGTTGTTTATGTTTGTTAAGTATTGAAAGATAATAAATACTTTGAAAAAACATGACTTCAAATAAGTTACCGGGGATTGTTCCCCTAGACGGAAACAGACATCAACAGGGCGATAACTCCAGCAGCAGTGGTTACGGTTCAGGGGGCTATGGGGATAACAGCTACTCATCCCAGAGCTACCCCAATCTGGATACACCCAGCAAGGAGGAGGATACGGTACTATGGACAGCAGCAGAATTACTATGCCCAGCAGCAACAGACACCGCCAACCCAAATCTCTTACGGCAACTGGGGACAACAGGCACCGGGCGGTTGGAGTGCCGCAACCACTGGACAAGCTGCCGGTACTTGGAGTGGCTATGGACAACAAACCGGACAAACGCCCCAGCAAAGCTGAAGCAACTCCACGCAGGGTGGTGGCTATGGGAACTACAACTACAAGAAGTAAAATAAGTAAAGACTTGTTTGTTTGTAAATAGCTACACAAGAAAGTGGGAGTGTTAAGTTGCTAAAATGACTTAGTTTAACTGACATTTAACTTACGCCATATTGTAGTTCTATTCACAGTAAATGAATAACCTGATGTTAAGTCTAGTGGTAGGTTTAGTTAACTTTCGCCTCTACGGTTCTTGCACCGGTGTACAACTTGCTTCAGCATTTGTGAAGTGAATTCTCAAATTAATTGAAATTAGTCTTTTGGATAGTAGTTAGATAGAATTTTTATTGCTTTTTAATGATCAGCAGATTAATCTTTGAATCGTAACAAAAACTACCGACACAGCATTTAATTATTATTTTAATTGATGACTCAGCATGTTTACTTAATAGAAGTACGCGGTCTATTAGGTGAGCATATGAATTGAATACAGATGAATTGATATTCATACTGTGAATATTTGTGAATATTTAGAAGTGAATATTTAGAAATAAATAATTTTTCATTTTGAAATACTAATTAGATTTTGATGATTAGAAAATTTTAGTCAAAATAAATTAGGAATTTGCAGGAATGAAATATTTTTAAATTAATATACATAAATGAAATGGTTATATTTATAACTAATTTGCAGTAAAATATTAAACGAACTTTCAATTTTTCTGAAGAAAGAATTTAATAGTAAATTTTATTCAATAAAATAATTAAAAAATAGAAATTCTATTTTTTAACGGAAGGATGTTAATTTTAATTGCATGATTATTAATCAATGTTAATTTTTACAAGTTAAATTGAAATAAAATTATTGAATGTTTAAAGCAAGAATGTCAAAATATGTTAAGTTCAGTTTTGATGTGTATTCATACTATTTTTTTTGTTATATGTAAGTTTGAAATATTTTATATACATAGTATATTTTCTTTTTGGATTTCTGAAGACTCTAATTTATATCGACATTCAGAAATAAAAAGAGGGGAAGAAAGGAATTATTTGAAATAGAATTAAACCATTAATAAATGTTTAAAATTCTTGCAGTTATAGGTTTGATTTTTTATGTTACATGTAAGTTTGAAATATTTTATATACATAGTATATTTTCTTTTTGGATTTCTGAAGACTCTATTTTATATCGACATTCAGAAATAAAAAGAGGGGAAGAAAGGAATTATTTGAAATAGAATTAAAACCATTAATAAATGTTTAAAATTCTTGCAGTTATGATTGTTCAATTTGAATTTCAGAATTTTTCAATTTGAGTTTTAATGTTTTGAATTTTAGGATTGATTAAAATGAGATTTATGTCTTTAAATTTAGAATAATTCATTTCCTATGTAAATTGTTGTTCATTTTTTTTTAATGGATCGTCTGACATATTCTCTAAATCGTTGCCTATTGATAGATTTACCAAATTTGTTAAATTAATAGGTATGAAAAATATAAAATGTCGTGTGAGGAGGAGTGTTGAAATTTTAGTTAAATGTATTACACACTCGTTATATATTTAATGTTAACTTCCTGTTAGACTAGCTCAGCTATATTAAATTACCTATTGTTTCAATAACCATGTATTACTTTTAATGAGAAACGGACATAAGGTCTAAAGTCGATCTCACTTCCGTCGAGGGTTAAATACCCTGTCTTGTAGTTTCTGAAATCAGTCTGTCTTGAACATTACTCAGTGAGAGATGAGTTCCACTCATCTCTCCATAGACTTCTAATTGTATAACATATTTACTCTTTAAATAAACTCTATGTCTTAACGTTGTTAACCCACTGTTATTTAACCTAATTCTAACAATTTATGTTGGATTTTTTCAGTTTTTTTAAAAGTCAGTGTCTCAGTGAGACTTTGTGAACCAAATACAGATCAAGATTTGGGATCAACCAACATTTTCTTTATTAATCCACCAACAATTAATGGTATCATTATATCATAGGAATAAACTAATTTGTATTTGGTGCACAAAATCCCACTGACTTTTTCAAAAAAGCTGAAAAAATCCACCATAAATTTCCAGTAATTTGGCTGATCCACCAACATTTTCACAATTTATCCATCAAAAATTAATGGTAACATAGGAATAAATAGCTAAAAATCAAAAGACTTTGTCACAATATTATTTTTAAAGGGGAAAAAATTCCACCGAAATACAGACTGGGGAATAAATAGGTATAGCTAAAAATCCACCACCTTGGGTCTGGGACCTTGGCTAGAATATTATTATCAGACACAGAGGGGGAAAATTCTGAAAAAATACATTCTGACCTAAATTCTAGGAATAATTAGTAGAGTTCATCGCCAAGTCCCGGTCTGTATTTGGTGCAAAAAATTCCACTGACTTTTTACAGAAAGCACCTATTTTTCGGTGGAATTTACCACGAAATACAGACTGGGAGTCTGGGCCAAGCCCAAATACAGACCGAGTTTTCATCTAAGTTAGCCTATCAAATTTAATTCAGAGTTCAGATTGCCAAATACAGACTGAGTAATGGAAAAATTATGAATTTATAAGAGTATGGAAGCAAGACCCAGATTGTATTTGGTGGTAAATTTCAAAGATATCTCGAGAGATAGCTTCAATTTCTCTAATAAAAAAATTCCTGCAATGATGGAGGATATTTAGCTAGGTAGATATTAGGTAATTCATATACCTAGGTATTACCATTAATTTTTGGAGGAGAAACTGGAAAAATGTTGAAGGACTAGGTACCTAGACAAATTGATGAAAAATGTTGGCAGCTACCTACCTATTTACTACCTATCAGATTTTTGAAAAAATCAGAGTAGTTCAGTGCACCAAATACAAACTGGAGCAAGACACATACACACATTTAACTAGTACACTGAATAGGTTACAGGTATGATGATGATGGTATGTATCACCGTATCATGACTGCTTATTTATCTGGTTGATTTGAAAAATTTGTGGAACACCTCTCTGAAAGGTGTTCATTCAATGAGTGCACATCAACATTATTTTCAGTGTTGTTTTCATAATATTCTCACTTTGTTCAATGACAGGGTTACCTATTGTCTTGGGAGTCCGAGGACAGACCGAGAAGAGAGGAAGAGCATTTTCACTTAAAAGTTCACTTGCAAAGTCACTACAAAATTTTTTTTATTTTATAATAGTTCCTAAGAGACATAATTGCTTTTTAAATATTTTTTCTAGGTTTTAACACAAGAAGTTTTGTAGCAGATGAAGTAACACAGATCGAAATGATTCACATTGATCTCGGCTGAAAACTGAACGCTATTTCGAAAAGCGGGAAAACGGTTATAAAGCGGTGTTGCCATTCCACTGTTTATAGCATAAGAAATGTCGCAATCTACAGTTGAATAATAATTTTCTAATGACAGAGAGAAAACAAAAGAATAATATCTACGTATATTAAAAATAAATATAGTTTATATTCATTTGGATTTATAATTGTTATTTATTCTGTCATGTTTCACCCTATTTTTTCCGAAAACTAACACTGACTGTAAATTGCAGGAATTCGGATAGGTTAGCAGTGTTGCAGCTTCATTGTTTTTAAACAAAGAAATGACGCAATATCCCTTTTTGAATAATTGTATAACAAAACAGGTACCTAAAGAAATAAAAAAAGATGTATACGTTAATTATCTAGTTGTTATTTATTAACTATTATTTTTAAATATTACCTATCTGATAATTTAGTTTCAGCTATTATATTTCAAGAGTCACTGTGATGATGTACTATCAGAGAAAAGAGTCACTGTGATGATGTACTATCAGAGAAAAGAGTCACTTTGATGATGTACTATCAGAGAAAAGAGTCACTGTGATGATGTACTATCAGAGAAAAGAGTCACTGTGATGATGTACTATCAGAGAAAAGAGTCACTGTGATGATGTACTATCAGAGAAAAGAGTCACTGTGATAATGTACTATCAGAGAAAAGAGTCACTGTGATGGTGTACTATCAGAGAAAAGAGTCACTGTGATGGTGTACTATCAGAGAAAAGAGTCACTGTGATGGTGTACTATCAGAGAAAAGAGTCACTGTGATGATGTACAATCAGAGAAAAGAGTCACTGCGATGGTGTACTATCAGAGAAAAGAGTCACTGTGATGATGTACTATAAGAGAAAAGAGACCATGTGATAATGTACTATCAGACTACTAGAATCGCATCACTATAAAGTACCGTATGTTAAAATGCTGTTGTAAAATTACATAATAAAATCAAGTAAATTCTCCTTGCTTACTAATGCCTGTCAGATCTTCTACTAACGTTATTAAATGATATATTATATCCCAACAAACATATGAATGTCGATTCGATGCCGTTTGCTGTCGAATTCGTAGCGCTAACGGTGGGTATCGACTTAGCAACCATTTCGACTCATAGTAGATATCAGAATGTCTGTTTCTAAATGATATCTGAATTTACACTCCGAGTAGAAACACGAAAACCTATTCATGGTTTTAACAGCATCATCTTGACGTCAGCGTGTCTGTTTCCAAACGATATATGAATTTATACTTCGACCAGAAGTGCGAAAACCGATACGTAGTTTTAAAAAATTGTTTCAAATTTGGAAATTCATTTTCTTATCTTCCTGTTTTATAATACGTATAGAAATGTAAGAATAATTTCTATTCAATTGGATTGTAGCTTTCTATATAACATTTGTAGTGCTCCCTTTAAACTATTCCCAATAATTAATACACTTATAGGGGACTACGGCAGTTGTAAGTTTACGATTGAGCATTGGCACGCTGGTGCGATTGTGAACTGGATCAACGAAAAGTAAGCGATATTGGAACATCGGTTGTTGAACAATGTTCCTCCAGTACTGTGAAAACGAAATGGATAACCAATCAAGTGATTTTTCGATGGCTGCATTTAATGTGATGAATCTATCTAAACTGCTTATTGTAAATAAGCCCGGAGGGGCTCCTGAAGCTGTCATTGGTGAATAGAAGAGAAGGGGGTGGCGTCCAAACTGTTGTAGTTTGGATTATGTATTGTCTATTTTATATTTACCATGTATATAGTGTTTTTAACTCTCCATGCAGTTTAAGAGGATAGCGCTCTACAATTACGTACGAGGTCTTAGATTTTGTGTTAGGTAGGCTCGTAGATTTCATTTACTATCACCTCTCCTCTTCATTTCCCTCTTCCTTCCTTGAGTGCAGCCACATTACTAGGTAAGTGACAGCAATCACGGAGTAGCTTTTCAGCATCCATGAGCTTCGTGACTTTGTCCATCTAGCCACTTTCTTTTCTGACTGCTTCTTCCAGTCCCTTGTATTTCATTTCCTTTTGACGTCAGCGACATGGCCTCTGGTTAAACCTCTACTTAACGTCAATAATTAAAAGTTGGTGGGCTATTTAACATGTTCCATTTTAGAGTAAATTCTCTGTTATCGGACGGTTCCACATTTTCGAATATGTAAGAAATAAATATAATAATTATCATTATTAAATCCTTACCTAAATTGGTATCCATGATACCAGTACGTAAAATACAAGTTTAGAAATAGAAATTAATACATAAATAATTTTTCTACGTAAAATGCGGAACCCCATATCCGATAACTTGAGCTTTCACCTAGTGCCAAAAGCTGCAAATGAGACTATTAAAATTCAGTGATTCACATTATAGATCATCAAACTTAAAGTGATAATCGGACTCAATAAATCTATATATAATAACTACCTATTATTTAACTTTTATTTCAAATGGTATCATACCTTCAGCTATTATGTTACTAATTAAATAGTGGTTTAATAATAATGATTATATTTTCCTTTATCACGTGTTCAAAAAAAAATAGACCCTATTAATAACTTGGAACATATACCCTATTGCTAAAAATATTTCACAGAGCACAAAATTCCTGATTGTTCAATGAAACATAAGTCAAAATATCAGACTAATTACTCAACTATTATGACCTATATTTACTGAGTGAGAGTTAATCTATGGTCAAATTTTAATTAATGCATTCATTACTTTGAACTTTCATCACAGAGCTTTCATCTTTATTCTAAGTCGTGGCCTCTAAACATTTTCTTTAATTTGAACTCATAGAGAACCAAATTTTCAAGGAGTTACAATTTTATAAAAATATGACCAACTCATTACTATTTGTAATAAGAATAAGTTGTGATTTTGGTTATAAAAGCGGTGCTTGTATATATTGTTCTATTCACTTTAAAATATCTTCAAGTATCTCCGGGTAGTTTAATATCAAATTTTTTTTAGTCAAATGCATTCACGGTGGCAAAGTGACAGAGCTACAGGCACGACGATGGTTGGACCCACGAACGATACCCGGACACGTCACTTCATTTCTTCCCATTTAATTTATATATAACATTATGTAAAATTAATCAAATTGATATGCATCTAAACGTACAGTACGTTATATCATTGAAGTAAAGGTTTTCAATTTTAATTTATTTATTTATTGGATGCAAGTGGATATCGTTTCGAAGCATATTAGATATATAATTAGGCGTCTGTTCGATGGAGAATCCCTATGTATGTTGGATGTCGTAATTTATCTTTCTATTCAACGCTGTATAACGGTATCGTTTCGATGCCAAATATACTTGATGTGATGCGGTTTAGCGGTGCAAACGGATATCGGTTTGATGTCTACTTGATGTCACCATGTCTAATTTGTTACTGGTATTCGATGTCGGAAGAGAGGTTTCACAGAGTCGTATAGACATCGAATAGATACATTCATGTTTGCTGGGATGTTACTAGTGTATTTTCCCGTTAAAAATAACGTGTTTCAAAGTTTCAATTTTGGCTCTTAACCCGTTAAAAGTGTACTCTCTCATTGAAATAAAAACATAAGAATTAAATAATTAAATTTAATCCCGTGCGTATCATGATTACATTATTATTAATAATTTTCAAAATATTTATATTTTTCTATAAACTCCAAAATGAAGAAAAAATTTCTCCGCATTATTATTATTTTAGCAGTCTGTATTCATGATACAGCTTGCCATAAAGAAATTTAATTGTTAGTTAATGTTTTTAGATAGGAGAAATTACGGACAAAAAAAATATATAAATAAATAAATAAGCAAATAAGTAAATAAATGTTTCTGGGGTTTTATTATATAGGTGGGATTTACATTACTAGTGTACCGGTGCCCGTCATAAATGACGGCATTTATTAAGTGCTCAAAATCTCACACTACAGTTTCTCACAAATAGATAATATTGTTCAATGGCAATTATATTTATAGTTGAAGCGTATACACTTTACTTATCTTCTTTATTTAAAAAAAAAAACATTTATGTACAAAATCTCGTAGCCACTTTACGAATTTCATCTAAATGAACATTGATTATTATTTCTAAAGAAGTTACAAACAAAAAAAAATTATATATAAATCTTCACATATTGCTCTTTATTAAATAAGGGGATAAAACAGGCAATGTTCATCCGCTGTGTCATAGAATTGGTGAATGAACAATATAATTCACATTAGTTATAGAGGTTCGTCCGATATTGTACCAACATTGATGGATGACCTACTAAATTCAAAATATTAATCTATGTTCGTACGATGTTGTACCAACATTGGTGAATGACCTACCTAATTCACTGTTATTCGATGCTTTCCGATGTTGTTCCAACGTTGTTGAATGACCTATTAATTTCAAATTGTTATTCGATGTTTGTCTGATGTTGTACGAACGTTGTTGAATGACCTACTAATTTCAGATTGTTATTTGATGTCCATCCGATGTTGTACGAACATTGTTGAATGACCTACTAATTTCAGATTGTTATTTGATGTCCATCCGATGTTGTACGAACATTGCTGAATGATCTACTAATTTCAGATAGTTATTCGATGTCCATCCGATGTTGTACGAACATTGTTGAATGACCTACTAATTTCAGATTGTTATTTGATGTCCATCCGATGTTGTACGAACATTGCTGAATGATCTACTAATTTCAGATACTTATTCGATGTCCATCCGATGTTGTACGAACATTGTTGAATGACCTACTTAATTCACATTATTATTCGATGTTGGTCCGATATTGTACGAACATTGTGTAATGACCTACTAATTTCACATTATTATTCGATGTTGGTCCGATGTTGTACGAACATTAATGAATGACCTACTAATTTCAGAATGTTATTCGATGTCCATCCGATGTTGTACAAACATTGTTGAATGACCTACTAATTTCAGATTGTTATTTGATGTCCATCCGATGTTGTACGAACATTGCTGAATGATCTACTAATTTCAGATAGTTATTCGATGTCCATCCGATGTTGTACGAACATTGTTGAATGACTTACTTAATTCACATTATTATTCGATGTTGGTCCGATATTGTACGAACATTGTGTAATGACCTACTAATTTCACATTATTATTCGATGTTGGTCCGATGTTGTACGAACATTAATGAATGACCTACTAATTTCAGAATGTTATTCGATGTCCATCCGATGTTGTACGAACATTGTGTAATGACCTACTAATTTCAGATAGTTATTTGATGTCCATCCGATGTTGTACGAACATTGTGTAATGACCTACTAATTTCAGATAGTTATTTGATGTCCATCCGATGTTGTACGAACATTGCTGAATGATCTACTAATTTCAGATTGTTATTTGATGTCCATCCGATGTTGTACGAACATTGCTGAATGATCTACTAATTTCAGATAGTTATTAGATGTCCATCCGATGTTGTACGAACATTGTTGAATGACCTACTAATTTCAGATTGTTATTTGATGTCCATCCGATGTTGTACGAACATTGCTGAATGATCTACTAATTTCAGATAGTTATTCGATGTCCATCCGATGTTGTACGAACATTGTTGAATGACCTACTTAATTCACATTATTATTCGATGTTGGTCCGATATTGTACGAACATTGTGTAATGACCTACTAATTTCACATTATTATTCGATGTTGGTCCGATGTTGTACGAACATTAATGAATGACCTACTAATTTCAGAATGTTATTCGATGTCCATCCGATGTTGTACGAACATTGTGTAATGACCTACTAATTTCAGATAGTTATTTGATGTCCATCCGATGTTGTACGAACATTGTGTAATGACCTACTAATTTCAGATAGTTATTTGATTTCCATCCGATGTTGTACGAACATTGCTGAATGATCTACTAATTTCAGATTGTTATTCGATGTCCATCCGATGTTGTACGAACATTGTTGAAAGACCTACTAATTTCAGATAGTTATTCGATGTCCATCCGATGTTGTACGAACATTGTTGAATGACCTACTAATTTCAGAATGTTATTCGATGTCCATCCGATGTTTTACGAACATTGTTGAAAGACCTACTAATTTCAGATAGTTATTCGATGTCCATCCGATGTTGTACGAACATTGTTGAATGACCTACTAATTTCAGATTGTTATTTGATGTCCATCCGATGTTGTATGAACATTGCTGAATGATCTACTTAATTCACATTGTTGTTCGATGTTCGTCCGATGTTGTGCCAACGTTAATACGTGATTGACTAAATTCACAACGTTGTACCGATGTTCGCACAACATTGTGAAACAACAAGACGACCTTGATACAATGTTACAATGCTAATACAATGTCGTACCGACGTTGTTTTGCTGCCTGGGAATAGATGCCGCCTTTAAGTAGAGAAAATAAATAAATCTATTACTAAGAACATAGGTTTAAATATATTGTTCCTTGTGGATAAGTTATTAAAGATAATTTATTGATTGGATATGTAGATTGGTGAAAAAATTCACGAAATTTTGTTGTGCATAATTAAAGGAAATATATTGAATCTAATCACTATAATAAGATAACAACAATAAACAATACTGTTTAACTTCGTCAATCATTATTGCTAGTGAGAATACCATAAGGTGGCAAATTTTATATCTATTAGATATGTAGCGCAATGAATTATAAGTAACAGTAAATATATCGTTACATATTCACTAATTACATACTAAAATCACTATAGAGCAACAATACTTTCTTATTATTTGAACCTTTTATTACTGTATTGCTGTGATGCATTTCTATTACCGAAATTGTTTTCTAAATCAGTTTTCTAGTATTATGAGAACTATAGATGAATCAATCTAGGCAGCAAAGCTTCTCAAAATCCTCTGAAGTTTATCCCTAGCTTTGTCTGACAAATCCAATAAGATATCGCACCAATTTTCTTCATCCGTAGGAAATGACAGACAGTGAGATTCAATGCGTCATGATGCGGAAGAAAATAACAACTCGCGAAAATCCTTCCACACTAGTACCGAAACGTCAGATTGTAGGAAAATAAGCCTAACTAAAAAAGACAGCGAGAATATGTTTAGATGAATAACATATGCTTATACATATGAGAAATATTGTTTTGTAATTGTATGACATGGCTGAAGTGGCTGGATAAACGAGTTACTGCGAATAGAACTTCCTGGTATTGGATAGTTGATAAAGTCATTAGTATAATTATTTCTCCATTGACACATACATATTTATTAAATGAAGAACTGTTTATTTCATAGTATTCATTATCAATTTCAAGACTTTTGCCTTCATTACAATTAAATATATAAGTAATTAGCTTTTATTATATACATAAATACTTACGCATTCTCGTCAGAACAGAATTAACTTATATGCAAAATCAGAGCTGCAAAATAGCGTCTGTTTTGTTCAATATTTCACTTTTTAAATTTGGAATCTATTCAACAGGTTAAATTTTTATCGCAAGTAATATTACAATCATAAAGAAAATCCAATGTTGTTTTAAATGCTGCATATATGGTTATATTTTATACTATTTTTGAAATAGAATCTAATATTGGAATATCGAATAAAAGATATTAAATTAAAGACCGCATTCCACTCTGTATATTTGCATTGCATTATCCCCAATATTTCTATTAGATAAATCGATAAATCCAGTAATCTGAAATTGATTCATTGAATAGTAGTGAATGTGAAGGTAAATCGACTGATAGAATAAAAATCATTGAAAAGAAATTAAATAGAATAATAATTATTTAATATTATGAATATTTTGAACGTACCGATACCTAAGTTTGACCTGAAAAAGGTGGTTTATCTTATATAGCACCATAACTTTTAAACATTTTTGTTTCTCGGGTGCAAGATCGTACGCGGACATTTGACCAGATGACACTTGGTAGAAGGACATTTCCCAGGTAACAAAATATATTCTCGGGATATTCCGGGAAATTTCCAGAGGTTATTTCGTAGATATAACCAGTGTTCTGGATATCCCCAAATGATATCGTGGGAATAGTAATGGGATTTAAATATATGTAATATCCCTGGAATATTCTCTCTATATCAAGCTAGGGAAGGGCAAGGAATTCCTAAATTATTATTCCATCAATAACAATTGGGGATAGCAGATGATATTCCCACAATATCAAAGGATCAAATGGGAATATTCCTTGAATCTTCCGTGGATATCTAGAATAGAGCAAGGATATAAAAAGAAGGATATCAAAATTAATAGTTTCTAGCATTTAGTGCATATGTATGTTTGAATTTATGATAAAATAAAAGAACTCTCATATTGCAAGAATATTCATTTTAAAGGAGATAAAAGTCATTCAAATGTAGCATATCATAAATTAGTTTAATGATACATATTGGTGTTTCCGGGACGCGAACTCGCAACTTGTTGTCTCCTGTTTGCGACGTTCACCACTCGACCATCCTGGACATGGTAGAAGTAGGATTTCGAATGAACTTTATCCAATATGATAACTCAAGTGCATCTTTAAGTTATCATCGATAAAATATAGTTTCATATTTCAAGGATTATTTCTTTCTTTCTTTTTTAATATTTTTTTTTAAATTCTAGGGGACAAATTATTTTTCAATTATGCTTGGAATATTCCCTCGATTTTGGAAGGGATAAACTAATTTTAATTAGTTCCTCGGATATTCCCTCGAAATCGTTAGAGGATTACAAATTTTCATTTATGCCTGGAATATCCCCTCGATATCGTTAGAGGATCAAGTAACTTTCACTAATTTCTTGAATATTCCCTCAACATCGTGAAGGGATCAACCAATTTTCACTAAATCCTGAAATATTCCATCGATATCGCTAGAGGATCATTTAATTTTCATTAATTCCTGAAATATTCCCTCAATATTATTTGGTGATCAACTAATTTTTTACTAATCCCAGGAATATTTCCTCGATATCTTTAGTGGATCAACTAATTTTAACTAATCCCTGGAGTATTCCCTCCATATTATTTTGCGATAGTTGATAATAACGGAATATATAGATATCCAGGGAATATTCCGGGAATATCTCAATGCCACCTGGGTTGGCCGAATGACGAACATTTGGCCGAAAGACAATTGGCAGAAAGTAGATTTGTCGTAAAAAAATCCATTTTACAAACTGAAGCCTCCGTTTAATTTGATTATAATTTTTATTTCCATGGAATTTATAGTTATTTTATAAAAAGGAAGTGAAAATTTAATATGTACATAATATGTATCCATATTACAAACTGCAGCCTCTGGTTAAAACAATATATGTTATTTTTATTTCCATCGAATTTAAAGTTATTTTATAAAAAGGAAAGGTAATTTTAATGTTTACAAAATATGTATCAATATTACGAACTGCAAGCATTTATATTGCTCTATAATATGAATTTTATATAATCATGGATTTCATCGCAAATATAAGGGGTGGAAAAAAGCATCTCTTCAAACTTTCGAACTTCTTATTATGGGTTATTTCATTTAAAGTTATTATTTTCATCATTATAAATGATTTTACCATTCCCATTTTTACCAAAATAAAGATATTTCGGCCAAATGTCCGTTCGGCCACACATCCATTCGGTCAAATGTGTTTCGTTCGGCCAAATGTCCTTCAGCCAAATGTCTTTCGGCCGAGTGGCATTCGGCCAAGTGTCCGTCAACCACGCAAGATGCCCTGGAGTCTTGACTATTTTGGAAAATGCATGTTGTATATATTCCACAATTTTACCTGTGGTTGCTATAGTATACAAACACAGGAGTATATACTGTATTGATAGTCAAAATTGAGTTCCATAATTCAAATAGAAAAAGTTATATAGGATCGAATATATAACTGATTTTAAAGAAGGATCAAATGGCATAATCTTATGTACTTCTAAGCATTTTTGGTGAATTTACATCTTTCTGAGCTGGAACAATGAAACGCCATGGTGAACTAATACATTAAGCATGAAGCTTCTCGCTGGAGTCACTACACTCTCTAAGGTTTATTGTAGGAAATACTGAGCAGAGCAGACCCAAGAATCGTTCCGCACAACGATACACAGTCGACTTTCATGATAAAATTTTGCACTCCAAATGTTAATGAAGCAGGGTTTGATTATTTAAATGAGATTTAATTATTATTTCAGATAAGCTGATTTAAAATTTCTAAATTAAATTGAATAGAATATATATTAGATACATTTATCTCATTATATAGAATTTCATCATATTGATGATAATTAAATTCTCCAGTTATGGCACAAGAAAAAGTTTCTCAAGCTCCGCAGTCAGGAAATCGTACAAACTTTCCCAATATTTATGCAGATTCTTCCGAAACTCTCCTAACCACTTAATATTAAAGGAAAATCCTCCTCACTAATGAGGAATTAAGTCAGAAAAAGCGTACAGTTAGCGAAGCTTTTGAACCGCTTTACTGAACTTAGATCGTTACTTTTCTAATGTATTACGTGTTTCGACCTTACCATTTGATAGCAAATTTAAAATGCACAAACTTGCCTAATGAATAAGAATGCTTAATGCATTCTTATAGTAGAGTACTGATTTCACATTTTTGTACTTAATAGTATAATGTATGACGAAAGGCATGAAAAATTCAAAATGCACGCTTTTGTGCAGCTATTCATGGTAAAGTTTCTTTTTCTGTGATCATGACAAATCTCCTACGATTATGAAAAGTTTTCATTCCAATCGTGTATTGTTGATAAACAGTATTTTATTTCTCAAAATAACAAGATTTAAATTGTTTATTGAATCTGCAATCGTTGAGAAATTTGAAAAGACAATAATGAAATCATACATATTTGTAAAATAATATAATGATAAAAAACACTGAACAACGCTTGTATCATAATTTTTTCTCAAGAAACTCAATATTAGAACGTCTATATCAATTTATTCACTAATAGCTAATATTACTTGCTGTAGTGTAGATGATTGCTTCAAAGGATTGCTCCCCATCCAACTTATTACAGAACTTCCTTTCAATGAAATCGATTGACGTTTGAAATAACTATTTCCTTCTTTCAATATATTTCGATTGATAAGACGGATGCTACGTTAGAGTGATTCACATTCAAATGTTAGTCGAGAAGAATACGCAACATTTTGTTATTGAATCCAAGTAAACACACGAGTTAAATTTTTAATCACAATTAGAATGTTTCATATATCTGTGTTATATATTATTATATCAAACGAGAAAAGTTATTTGCTATTATCAACAAGTAATTTTATTTATATTAATGCATGGATGATTAAGAAAGAGATGAGAACGAAAAAATGTCTAATTTGTGATATCATTTTTACATTCCATTACAAATTATACAATTGTTTTATTTGATATTTAATTTAAATTTGAAATGCTTTTTATCATTGTTTGGAATAAACATTACTTTAACTATTTTTTCTGTTTGTAATAGGAAAAACCCTTTTTTGAAAACTGGACAGCATTACGAGATAGTGGAGTAAAAAATCAATACATTTATATATATATATATGTGATCTGAAACTCTCATCCTAAAACAATAACATTTTAGAATATCTAACGACATTATAACTATAGTCCAAACTGTTCTCCAGTGGACTGTAGCCATACCTCCGGCATTATTAATAACATCACAGCGTGGCGCCTCTTGAATGGTGACAAGAGACCATCACCAGGGAGAAGAGCTACTAATTTAATTAACACATTTTAACTCGTGAGAATAGAGTACTTCCCTTGCCACTCAATGGAGAGAAGTGTTTGCTGCCAGTTATTATTCAAATTTGACAATATTTTCATGAGATTAAAAGTAAAAATGAAATTTGTTATTTAACAGCTAATAAATATATAAAAAGTACATAGCTAGTAGATTACTTTACGATTCTTTCACAATAATACATGAGAAATGAGCTCAGAAATCAATATTTGTTAGTTCCAGTAACAATGTTCCTACAATACAATAAGTCCAGACAGCTGATAAACTACTACTTGCTTTATCTAATTTGCTCTCAGCTAATTCCATAGAGACTCGCAGCTGGCTGATCTGGCAAAAAGAAATGAAAAAATATGAAAAGACAGCAAGCGTATTAAAGAAATTTATATTGGTGAATATAACTAATTCTTCAGACAAAGGCTGAATTTTATAAAACTGTACCTATTTCTTACTGATTGGCTCCTAGTTTTTCATATTTAAAACACACCTTTGAAATAAAATAAAAAATAGCGTTATAACTTCCACCAAAAATTGTATAGAAGTAATAATTACAGAGTTCTGTTAAACTGATATTTAGTAAAATAGTAACTCGCAAACTGCTACACTTACCTCACCATCTACAAACTTGGTTGCCACTATTTTTTCCCATTTTCTACCTTATCATCATCTGAAACGAGTCGACTGTTTATGGCTGGGAATATGGGTTCAGGCAATGCAGACTGCAGGGCCAATTGCCGTTTGATTTTGAGAGCAAGAGACACTAGACGAGCCCCGACCGCCATCAAAACATGAAGCCCACAGTAACAAAGGCTCATAAGCCTTGGTCTTCTGCGACAGAGCCTACTAAATAACTGGTGAAGAGATCCCACCTCTGATACCAGAGATCCCTTGGGAATCTTATTTGAAAAACTCAAACTATTACGGCCTACTCACCGACCAGGTTTGATAGTGACAAAATAATTATTACTCTGCTATTTTTAGTGTAATATAAATATACCTTATTTAGGTAAGTAATTGCAATTTCGGCAGAAATGTGTCGTGCGGCGAAATGGATTTTGGCGAAAGAGTATTCACCGAATGGACCAAGAACCACCAGCAACTACAGACTCGGCTGATAATTTAGTCTTACCAGTACACTTACTAGTCGCAATAAATTACTAAAAACAAAAAAATGTATAATAAAAATAATATTAGTGAATGGCACTGAAGAATGGCAGTTGCCACGGCTAATTACATTACTTATGGGAATATCTATCGCAAACATCAGAAAATAGCTGCTGCCTAAGCGAAATACAGGCATGACACAATCTCCTCCCATTCCTAGGTACTCAATTTAGATGAACTAGAGCTGAAGTAGATGACCTGTCAAATCTAATTTAATTTGATAGTTCAGTGGATGGCAACCTTTTTATCGTCGAATACCGGTAAACGATCATCAATACTCTTGTGGCTTAAAGAGCTAACAGTATTGGGTAGGCCAAACAATTAATTCGCTTTTGAATAGCTACTGCTTTCTCAAGATACCAAAAACAGCCTAATATATATATATAATACTTCATTTGAGTGTTCCTTTCGAAGTAGCAATTGGGTATAAATATTAGTAATAATTCTCCGTCTAATAATTACAATACTCAAGTACAAAATAAACAATAAGATTAATTTATAATCTAACATAATTTGTATATGATCGCATTCATTTTGAAACTCGTCGTCTTAACAATATACACAAATTATTTAAAAACAATGCTCTTAGCGGTGAAAAATTAAACAAAGCAAGGTCAGTGAAGCATTATTCATACTTTTAATTGAACTTTTCTCATTACAATCTTCAGAAACTCTTCTCACAAAGGAGTTAATTAGTAAAAGAAACTTCAAATGAGCATTCAATGGACTTGCCTTTTTTGATGCTTCTTATTCTTTTCAAATGCTTTTTGAATATCCCTTAAAGGTCCTCTCCATTCTAAATTTAAAAAATCTGAAATTGCTTTAAATTTGTAGAAATAAGGTTACGTAACATATAACAGAAAATAAATCGATCAGTATTTTGTTCACAATTTATTATGTAAGAAATATTGTCATTCCACTTTCACTCTTTCTTAAGATTCAATAGAAGAACAAGACTTATCGTAAATTGAATTGTAATAAGGTAAATAAGTTTACTTTTTAGGTACCAGATATTTTTTTAGGGTAATTGTATTTAGATACCGGTATAGGTAGCCATTTATAATATATTTGAAATCTTTATTATATTTTTGAATTTTACAAGATTCAATTTATCAATTTTCTTTGCTTGAAATTAAGAAGGTGGAATAAAGAACGGAAAAGAATCTTTAACTACATACAACTAAAGAACCAGCATTGAAATAGTTGGCAGTTTTGGAACCAGTAACCTTATAATTTTAATGAATAGAGTATTAAAAAATTTGTAGTGGAGGGGACCTATATAATTTGTAACATAAGGTAATTACATCAATTAGACAATTAGTAAATCACATTATTTGTATTCATTTCGATAAATTGCTTACGCTGCTAGTTATTTTGAAGATTTTGATTGCCAACATTATAATCTTACCTAATTAATCATATTTTTTTTCATACTCAATTTGAATATTTTCTATTACATTGTATAAAATTTATGATATATCATAAGGTTATAAAAATTACTTAATATCGATATACCTACAAAATTATTTTTGATAGAATAATTTTCTATTGAAAATCGTTGTTTCTACAAAGCTTAATAAAAAATTGTCAAACATGTACTAATGAAATGACGTGAAATTACTTAAGATTCTATCAAAACTAATTATGTCGTTGAATATACAAATAATGAACGTTTGTAATAATAATGGGACCCAAAATAATCTTTAATAACTTTTGAAATTATATATGTATATATTAAAAAAAAACTAAATGATTATAGAATCCTGAAAACATTGTTATTTGCTCAACTGCTTTCTCAGAAAAAGATTTCTTTCTAGGTTCTGGACTCCTGACTGCATGCCAATTTTGGCACGGTGATGGAGGTTGCTCATTGCTGTGATAAACATTTCTTGTCGAATTTCTGTTTCAATATATGACTTAAATTTAGTGATATGTTGGCTTGTTGCGGTAGACTCTTCCCCTACCGTCACTCAACGTCGCCAAATTTTGAGATCAATCTTTCCATATTGGGTCTTCTTGTTGGAAGTTTTTATGTATTCATTTTTTATGATTTTATTGTAACGTGTTACTCTGTTATCAGAATATATTTATGTTTTTTATGGCAAAATTTCTACTGTTCGTTTTCTGTTCATGTAGTTTGATCAGCCTTTTAACAAAGGTCCTAAAAAGAGGTGTACGACGAGCGGGATTTACACGTGCACACAAGCGTGCCACTGGTGTGTACTCAAATCGAATCTCGAATGCAGTGTGGCACTGTTTTCCAGTATAGTGTTCACACGTATACTTTTTGCTCGCATTGCTCATAAGTGTCACTCAATTGCTTGTGGTTCAAATTCGGCACGTGTTAGCGACTGATAATCCTATCGTAGATGTTATAGATATTGTTCAAAATTTGATTTTATAATATATTCTTTAGATAATTGAGTGAAACTCCTGAGTTATGGAGCACTTGAGTATGAATGATAGAACTGAATTATGAAATGCACCCGCATTATGAAGTATTTTTTATGTTTAAATTATAGAAAATGATTAGCATCAAGAATTGCATTACGTTTATCTCTCAACAACCATAATTTTATAAGCTTAAATCATTGAAATCTATCTTGAACACCCGAGATATGAAATAGCTCTGAGTTATGAACGAAGTAATACTTCATTACCCAGGAGTTTCATAGTATTCAAACTCTGTGATATTTCTACTATTTTTATAAAAGTCATATTGTAATAGTATTTTGCTAAGTTTATGTTATTACTTACTTTTCTGTAGAAATCTCCGAATTTTCATTTAATATATCCTTTTGTGTTGGTAAAAACTTCATTTAACCTACCAATTCATTTAACCTTTTGAGCCATACTCAAAAAGTGTGTGATGTACAAAGTGTGACGATGTACAAATAACAGTGGCATACTTGTCTGTCCATGTAAACGCCTCTTTAGGACTTATACGTATCATTCCACTCCTGCTTTATTGATACAATATTCGAATCATCTTGTTTTTTAAAGAAGATAAAATAAATAAGGTACAAGTGTCCATGAATGTGCCTTCTACGTAATTGAATGTCTTAATATATTTTTCGCTTGATAAAATTTCCTAGTTTTTCCAACAGACTTTATGCTGCGCAGTATATTCTTGCAGTTGCCTTCGTGAATTAAGACTTATATATATTCTTAGTTTATTATAGATGGAACTCACAAAGCCTTGCCCTCCAATATATAAACGGATTTTATCATCTAATATCACAATTTTTTGCGTTCTTCGCCAATTTATGACGATCTATATTCATTTTATGATAAACCATAATTCTATATTCTAGGTTCTGCGATTATGATTTTCTGACTGGTGCGTGGAAATAATGCTAAATTGAAATACTTCATACATATTTGCAACCCATGCCAAGTAAGCACAACTTTGGTCCTCATAGCAGAGATAAAATTAAATATACACCATTTCTAGAGACAAAACTTTTAGTTACAGTGTTTGCAACACAGATGGAATTCGCATCAGCATAGATATTACAATTCGAACATCTAAAGGAAATTTGGAGAATGGAATTTATGAATGTAATCTCGAACATTCCAGCGTAAAGGGATATGCTTAGATATGCTTATTCAAATTAGCAAATTATTCTAGTAATGTATTCAAAAATTAATGCATCAATATTTATTAAATACGTATATTGAGTATTTTAATCTATCATATAACATTTTAAAGTTTAAACGACTATTACCAAAATTAATCATATGTAGAATTCATCCATTATATCTCTGTTTTTTTTTATTTCTGAAATCTAATACACACACCATGTTATTCAAAATTCATTTGATTTCGAATTAATTCAACGAATAGTAACTGTTATTCCACCAAGAGAATTATAAGTGTATTGATTAATTACAAATAACTAATTACCTTGTTAGATCTACATATGGATATGATATCCAATTATTTAATTATGAATCTACATACGATCGACAATTTTAAACTAAACTTCTCGCTTCAAGGGAATGATTTGTGCTTTATAATACCATAATAGGTGTAGCATTTAATATTTAGTTTACATGCATGTCCTGCATGAAATAATACATCCCTGTCTTGTTACAAAAGATAATTATTAATTAATTAAGTGTTCGAAGAATTATATATATCGAAATTATTTGCTGTAGTATACATTCGATTATTTATGCTTGCTTTTCTAATTGGGCTATTTTCAAATTATTTCATTGAGAGATTAAAGCTAAACTATCCAAAAAGAAATTTATTGTTAGTACATCAAAAACTCTCTCTCTTGTTAGAGCTCACAAACTGAAAATTTAATATATGAAAAAATATAAATATACAATGATAAGGAAAGTTATGAGTGTCTTGGAAGTTGTTTTACACTCATTTTCTATTCTTCTGGAATATGAGTGGTCGTTTATGTAAATTCTAATTCAGGTTAAATTCGGTTATTTATTTATGCGATTTGATTCATTTTGAGTATTCGATCTTGAATTTTTAAAATTCTTAGGAATCAGGAAGTTATTCAATGTATATTTCTTGGTAACAGCTCGATGGTATTTTTCACATGGCTATCAGATATGTTTGCAAAGCGTTAGGATGATTGCATTTGTATAACTTTAAGTTAATGTCTTTAAACTGCTCATGAAAAAGTTATTTATAGTAAAATATAGTGTTTATTAAATTTTAAAGCATTGGTATTAGTTCCGCTATTGTTGTTTGATTATTTTTTGTGTTCACATTTAATAAACTTTTTCGATACCGTCGTCTACATAAGGTATTGTGAAAAGATAATTTAATATTGCAATGCTTCAAATTTTATGCGAGGAGACAAGACAATGTTGCAATCTTCAAAGTTTCAATAGAATTTGTTTTTCGTTTCTACTAGTAGTATGACTAGGGATTCACAGACACTCGATTTAAGTCTTCTATTGTAGTGTACCACTGTACGGTCACAAACATATTTGTCTAGGAAGGCAAACAGTTTTTAGGTTTATACTTTCTGGACATCCTACCTTTAATATACAAAATAAGTATTCTCTCAATCATTTAGTCAATTTACAGAATTCTACACAAGCTTATTGTATTAATTTGCTTCAATTGAATCATACTGATAAACTCATGTAAACCAATTGAATATTATGAGAAGAAAATTCCTAGTCGAAAGCAGAAATTCATTGATTTTTCCACTTCACATAGTTCTTTTTGTCTGCAGATTCGATGATTTATTTTATATATTCAAAAGAAATTATTCTAGCAATTGAATTTAATGTGGAAGTTGAGTGCATAAATAGAGATCATTTCATATAGATAATCTTCTTTAATTTGGGTGAACCATTATTTACGAAATTGGAAACCTAATCATATGAATTTCCTATTAATCGAAAACTCAAGTATCGAGATAATTTTAATATATACGTAGACTATAAAGCCCCATTAGTTGAAGAGTCTTTTTCTTTGTTCGTCAATTCTAAAAATTTGTGGATGATTCATCTTTTAATGTACTTATAAATTGTAGATATCTTATGAATATTGAGCTCAAATAGTGATATTTACGCGAACAGAAATTAAAACTATTAATCTTACTTAGTTTTAGTCCAAGACACAAAATTCTATTTCGTGAATTTATTAGCTATATGAATTATTTCAAATACACACACAATAAACACATTAAACTTGATAACATCAAATAAATAAATATACTTTCATGATTGACTAATTTAGACTATATTATTGATTCAACATAGGGATAATTGACAACACTCTGACAAGTTTAATTTAACTGCGTCCAATATTAACCCTAATGAGTTTGGCCATTAGAATGTATCGGAAAGTTTGACCAAATTTCAAGTTAAAATATTGAACATTTAAGGAGATATAAATACATAGTTATATATAAGTCATTGGCAACTAATAGGGCAGAGCTGTGATTGGGTGGCGTGTGACCCAATAACAGCACGCGCATGAAAACGTAGACTGTAGTATTCTTAACTGTATTCCTACATTACCACACATCAACACATTACAATTAGTTTCCTAATTTACATAATTTACGCCGATATGTAAAATATTTGTAACTTTTAATTACAAAAAATATTTTTGGTTTTTATGAAAGAACAAAGTCAAGAAAGGCCGATAAATTCAAAGGAATTATATGAAAGATATAAAGTAATTTAGAAAGAATGTGCTCAGAAAACATTTTGAAACACAATAGGGATAATCTATTATATACAATTATACATATAGAAAAACTTTTTAATTCAGATCAAGTTGCGTTATGTTTGATTCAATATAATATAATAAAACTAGTATTCAGAAAAATAATTGAATATCGTATCCACTGTAGAAAGAATGACGTTTTTTTAGTTATTAGATCTTTAAATCAATATAGCCTACTTGTTATGATAGTACTGATGGGAAAAACATTCGTTAAATCAAACCTTACCAAATGAGAAGACTTTGTGGTAAATCTCTCCATCTCATGATCTCGTTTGAAACTTTTAATTTCCATAGCTCAGTACTGGCCTGACAGTCAATGAGAAATGTAATCTTTATAGTTGCGATCTGCTCTCAGTAGAGAATGAATGTAGTGAGCGGTGTTTTTTTTTATTCGCCTGTATATGAAGAACGGGGGAAATTTCGATTTGAATTGCAATAAATGGAATAATGTATTATTTTTGTGTGTTTATAGTTAGTAATTTGATGTCAGGTTGAAAAATAACATTCATGCGTGATCAATTTTCTTCAGATATGATTTCTATATTTAAAAAATAGATTCTAATATGGAAAGTAGTATTTATTAATTTCAATCGAAAGTTCTTTTCATATCATTTTAATTACCTATACAATAATTCGTAAGTTTGACACAATATTTTTAATAGGTTCTGCGAATCTAGTATTTCCTGTTACGTTTTCATTGAATCAATTTTGCAGGTGAAAAAAATCAAGGAAAATATAAAAGAGATTCTAGGTTTTTTACTTCTATATATAGAAAACGATAAAGAAACTTGAATTTGTAAGATGATATTCAATAGTTTTAAATATAATGTGAAATGGAGGGATTAATAAAAAATAAAATTTTAATCATATTTCCGTGAAACTACTGTTTCTGAAAGCTTTCTAATTCTGAATTTTGAAGTAATTAGTTCATCTAAAGTTTATATAACATTTCCCAAGATGTCTTTCATCAACACCAGCAAAGGCTTCCAACCAATTAAAATAGAGCAATAGGAGAACAAAAAGTTGGAGACTTGGGGCTGTTGCATATGAAGAACAACCCGAACTCCTTTGCTGTCAGAAAATTCTCCATCTTGGAGAGTGAAGTAAGATTCTCCATCCTGGTGAGTGAAGAAATATTCACCATACTGGTGAATGAAGTAATATTATCCATCCTGGTTAGTTATGTAAGATTTTTCATCCTGGTGAGTGAGGTAAGATTCTTCATCCTAGTGAGTGAAGCAAGATTATCTATTTTGGTGAGTAAAGTAAAGTTCTTCATCATGGTGAGTGAAATAATATTCTACATCATGGTGAGTGAAGTAAGATTCTCCAAGCTGGTGAGTGAAGTAATATTCTCCCTACAGATGAATGAAGTAAAGTTCTCCATCTTGGTGAAATAAGTAAGATTCTCCATCCTGGTGAGTGAAGAAAGATCTCCATTCTGGTGAGTGCAGTAAGATTCTCCATCTTGGTGAGTATAGTAATATTCTCTAAGTCAGTGAGTGTAATAGTCTCCAAGAGCTCAGCGTATAAATCTATAGTATAGAAAAGATCATTGAAAAAAATGTATCAGTTAAATCCGAGTTTTCTCAACGGTTTCAATTAACATATTTCAGTTTTCAATTATTCAAAGAATACAACTGCAAATGTAATTACTCTTCATCATAATAATTTCACAACTATTTCAGTTCATTTGTTTCACTATCATTGTCAGGCAATTCATCTTCATTAGCAGCCGTATCAGTTCGCATTAATTTGTCACTTGATTAATGCTGACATCAGCGTTTGTTGAGAGAAACAATTATATACTGCGCGGCAGATTAGTTGATATATTATCACAATGTAGATATTATCTTGCTGACATACTGATTGCAGAGCTAATTGTTGTGAAATAGAGATGACTTGTAGTTTCCATTAAATGAGACTGTTCCAGTGTTCATTATTACGAACCTTCGCTTCAAACTCTCAATTGAAATCAAAGTGAGATTTAGCTAATCTCCTTCATTCAAATTTCCTCTTCACAAACAAACCAAAGTTAATTTAAACTCTTCAGTCCTGAAATGGATAAGTAAATAATCATTTGGAATTTGTTGAATAGAAACTGCAGAAATGCTTTTGAAGTTATAATATTGATCATTGTAGAAGATTTATTTGTCTATCAGTGATTTATTCCATTAAGTAATTTTTTGCTGTTTTTGTTTACAAGTAAAAAATAAGTAGTTAAAATTAATCGGTAATTAGCATAATACTTTTTTGGAAAATCCTTGCGATACTTTTTGGATGACAAAATCTTCATACTTCCTTTCAAAATATATGCTTGACCATTTAAATTTAAATTTCAGTGACTCTCGATAGAACGAATAAGTGGTGATTTAACTTTGTTCAATTTGACTTAGGAAAATGCTTTAATTTGAATCCAATGAATTATTCATGAAGGAACGTCACTTTATTTGGAAATGAAATCCCTATCCATTGTTTCAGGTTGCTGAATCTATTTATTCCATCAAATACCTTATTATTGTACTATAATATCAAGTGAATATTTTTTTCTAAACTGTACCGGAAATTCTAAGTTTATTATCTAATAATTTATCCCTAGGAGACTCATCCAACTTTGTCTCTAATATCATGCAAATTGTTAAACTTAACAGAGCCTCATCACATTCAAATTTTTTAGAGATGTGCGAGTCAGTTTGGCACTCTGGGCAGAGGGGAATAACTGCCTGCAGTACGCTGAATTTAATTTAAATGAAAGCAATGAATAAGAAATTTAGTCCATTGAATCTGCAAGTTTATTTTTATTTCAAGTGGGCTCTAATTGAATGGAAATATTTTTTCTTACTATTTTTTAATCAACTCGAGAGATCAAAACTTTAGTTCGGATCATTCTGAAAAAAACTCCCGTTTCCACGTTAGCTATTTATTCAAATTGGTTAAATAAATATAAGATAGATATTAAACTAAATTTATTAGTTAATATGCACTGAACTATTAATAATATATATTGCCAGTTCATTTTATATTAACTGTAGAATGTCTATAAAATGACTGATAAATTTACGTACAATGTGTTTCTATGGAGAATATAAATACAATATGAATACATTGTGTTAATTCCATGTGTTAGATCAAAGAGGAAGACTGAAGGATTTAAAATACATTAAACAATTAGTATCAAGGGGATGAAACGAGAACATATTTTGCTCAGAAAATGTATAAGATAACGAATTTTAATATATTTGTTTCATTTATAATTAGGATAGGAATACACAATTCAAGTTCAGAGCTACAATATTCATTGAAATTTCTTACTAACAGAATATCTTCGTGAAAATATTATTAATTAAATATTGGTGAAAATATTGAAAATATTGGTGATTATAATAATCTCTTTATGGCATATTATTAATATTTTTTATTGGATGGGAATTTTTAAGTTATATGAGACAACTGGAATATCTAATTTTTGTGTTTATTATCAATTTCGTGAATATCCTGATCTTCCATTAATTATTATTATTTTTGTTTCAATTCCCTGCATTCCAGTTTCCGGACTGAGTACAGCGGTTCCCTATGGAATGGAGATGCTAGAACAGCAGCGGTGATTGCCTCCAACTGGACAGTGGTGAGTGACCTGTGATTGACCTGGTGAGTGACCTGTGATTGACCTGGTGAGTGACCCGTGAATGGCCTGGTGAGTGACCTGTGATTGACCTTGTGAGTTATTTGTGATTGACCGGGTGAGAGACCTGTTATTGACTGATGGGTGACCTGGGATTAATCTGGTGAGTGACCTAAGATTGACCAGGTGGGTGACCTGTGATTGACATTGTAAGTGACCTGGTTAGTGAAAACGAATTTGCCAAAAACTAATTCTGCGAAAACTATTTCGCCGAACCTTAATTTGCCGAACAAGATTTTCCGAATAAGAATTTGCCGAAACCCAAATTGGTCGAAAACGGATTCACCGAAGTGAAGATTTGCCGAAAAACAAATTCGCCAAAAATCAAATTTACCGAAAGACTTATTCAAAACAAAATGTAAAACTATACAAAAGTTTCAGAAGAGAAACGGAACAACGAAATGATCCTTTAATTATCATATCTCCTCGTTAATCATTGTAATTGTTAATCTTTGGCCCACCCAATGAATCTTTATCTTTGTTCTTTCTTATTTTAAAGACGTTCAAGCTTTATTCAGTCAGTAAGTTTTGGGTGCATGTTACATTTCTATCTGATCGTTTGGCTTGTGAATTATCCATATTTACTGCTTTGTTTTAATGTAGGGATGATATATATCACGGCCAGTTGAATATACTACATGTAAACCACTTGTTATTGTTATTCTTCTATACAGAAGATGTGTTGAAGCTGACATGATTAATATTTATTCCATTTATTGCGTTTAAGATATAAAATTGTTAGTAATAAGTAACATAACTATTAGTTTTGTTTATATCTTCCAAATATACCTCTGGCTTCAACGATAGTGTCACTTGCATGAATAAATTTGTTTCAGTTTTAAACATTGGTATTTATCGACCCTCTATTACTAAGGCTATTTACAATACATATTAATATTTAATATATACAGTTACACATATGAATATAGAAAATAATATGGAATTAGCGGAATACAAATTTATATAGCAATAGTAATGGCAAATCCATATAAGGAATGTGTTTTTTATGCATAAAGATCTAATGATGAGAACTACAAAGTACCATAAAATGTTCTTTTTAATTACCTTCAATTTTATTTTTAACAAATTTGTGTTTCGGAAAAATATACCTTCGGCAAATCCGTAATTCAGAAAAATCGTCTTCTTCAAATTTGAGATTCTGCAAACACGTATTCGGAGTCCGTTTCGACGAATTAGACTTCGTAAATTTTGGTTTCGGACAATTCGTTTTCGGAAAATCCGTCAAGACACCTGTGATTGCCCTAGTGGGTGAAATGTGATTGACCTGGTGAGTGACATATGATTGACCTGGTAAGTGACTTGTGATTGACCTTGTTATTGTTTTTTTAATTTATCTGTGATTGACCTGGTGGTTGATATGTAGTTTACCTGTGAATATCTGGTGTTTCCACTGATGACAGAACCACGAAGGCTTCTGAAAGCTTTGGAAATATTAAAATTACTCTTTGTCAAGCTCTTAAAATTACTTCTTGTCGAGCAATAAACAATGAAGTAGTGCTCTTATTTTCTTCAATGAAACAATATCGAGACAACCTTCATCAAACTGTAAGCAACTATTGCGAATATCATGAGTACATACATAGCTTTAATGAATTATATTTGCTTTAATTCAATTTTCGATGCAAGAGGAATAATGAGTTTCCCAAATCAATCAGGTTGTTCCCTCTTAAATAGACAACACAACAATAGATGTGTTCAAAATTCTTCACTGGGTTTATTCATAAACGAATTCAATGATTGGCATTCCCATCTGATCTTACATGGAAACTTGAAGAAACCGCATCAGATAATAGGATAATATGTCTTTAACAAAATAGAACATTGCTGGTATTAACAACCACGGCTCACTTAATTATAATAAGCTATGTAACAAAAATGTTAACCACAATAGATCTTCCGTGATTAATCTGTCAATCATGTAGTTTGTGATAAATCAATAATATTTTTGTGTGAAGTGTCATAAATGGTAAGTTAAATACCAGTAATTTAAGTTTATTATAGAAAATGTTTTAGGACTATTGCGTTTTAGGATTATTGCTTTTTTGAAGTTATTACATTAGAACTCATCAATAGTGATTACGTGTATAGTGAGCAATCCTGTATAGTACAGCCATGAATTGTGAATTTACTTCTTTAATGAACAGATTCAGTTTAGTCTGCCACAGATGAATGACTGTAAGTTTTCAATAAATCTCTATATATTAAATTAGTTATATTTCATGAAAGAGGAGCTCTAACAGCTCAACTCCTCTATAATGAAGTCATGTTTATTGTGTAATTGTGTATATGAACCATCCTGAATTTTAGAGTTCTGAGAAATAAAAACCCTGTACTTATGTGAATTTATTTCAAAAAAATTCTATAGTCTGCCATTAAATCACCTTTTTCTTTTTCATCTCCTATATCCTCTATAGTTGAGTTAACTCCCTATTGTAAACTATAATTCATGTTCACTACTGTTTAATGATTATTTTTAGCTTTGGTCATTCTCATTCAAATATCATAGAAAATCTCCAATCCGATCCCAAATAGAGTAATCTAATTCATTACAAAGAAACATTTTCTTTTATTTGATTTGGGCGGGGACTAACTCGATTCAAAAGAAGTTGAAAACATGTCTGCCAAGCCACTGAGGAAGAAACCTAACTCAATATCTGAATACATCTGAGAATTTCAAAGAAAAGAAAAAGTAAGCCACAATGTATAATAGAAGATGCATAAAACTGCTTCAAATAGCTGAATTTCAACGTTGCCACACGTCACAAAATTACAAATAATTTCCTAATTGATGTGATTTATGCTGATTTATTCCTATACGCAAATATTTTTAAACTTTTAAATACAAATTACATTTGGTACTTATGTAGGAACAAAATCGAGTAAGAGGAATGACATGAAAGATAAAAAGTAATTTTAAAAAGTGTTTTTAAAACACACGTCAAACTTATTAGGGTTAAGATATTTATTTCATTTTCTTCACCTCAGGAGCGGACAGACTGGGTGGCTCTGTGGATGGTGGGTGTACTGTCACTAACTCCACTGGAGGGAATATGTACAGTTTACTCCAACATACTCTGAGAACACGTCATCAAGCTAAGAATTGTTATTAAATTAGAAGTCATAATTGAATTAAAAAAGTCAAGAAGAAATAAAATGTCATAGAGTCCAATATTATGGCTATTGTATAAATAAAATATGCCGCCACTTTCGTAATTTATTAAAACATGTTTATGATATTCATAATAGAAAAATTAGACATCACCTTTCTTTTATTGCTAAGATGTAACCGAAGAGACGAGAATCAATAAAGCAACTGACTAGTACTAAAACTACTGCCTGATATTGAATATGAACTGTGAAAAGATAGCGATGGCATTGTGTTTTTTGCTTTTTGACCCTCTCTATAGCTCTCAAACGAATTATTTCAGGAGGAAGTATTGAGTTTTTATTGAGATTCTAATATTCCACGACACCTATATTTGCTTTCCATTATTTGTTGCACTATCGGATACCTCTCAATTTATAGAGCTATATAGAAATAATTGTATTTTAATAATTGTATTTATTTCAGTAAATTAATTTGAAATTATCAATCATTTCACAATGATACAAATCGTAACGTAAGAAGAGACACTTAATTTGGCTCTTATATTTTTAAGTATCTCCATGAGGATTATAAATGGAATTATGTACTCATGAATGAAAAATTATTGTGAAATATTAAATTAAAATTATTTTTTAAAATATGATTCAGATGGGATGGTATTTTTATTGAAACTAATTATTTTCAAATTTACACAATTCTAAATCAACTTTGCATATATAAATTATATATATTACTTTGCATTACAAGTTCAGAATACTATGTAGGCTGTATACATATAGAATTTCTGGCAAGGTTAGAGTTCACGATTCTAAATATTCTTCAATGAATCCTCAACAATCTGAACATTGTCTTATTATTACTCTATTTTATACCCCAACTTTTAGAAAACTCCATTCGGCAATTAAATTAAATAACTGCAAAAGTGGTTCTAGACCCAAAGCAGCA
This sequence comes from Caprella mutica, assembly GCA_947561585.1. NCBI lineage: Eukaryota > Metazoa > Arthropoda > Malacostraca > Amphipoda > Caprellidae > Caprella > Caprella mutica. The sequence continues at coordinate 123,202 of CANNZV010001668.1, forward strand.
ATCGAGTAAATACACTCAATTCTTTTAAAAAGTGAAATAAAATTAAAGGATGAAATTGGGTTGAGATTTTGTAGTCAATGATAATATTTCAGTAATGGAAATAAAGTTTGAAAATTATAATTACTTTTTCTCATTAACGCTAATTGATAAAATAGATCTGTGAGTTGGAATAGTTCAAACTGTGTACAGTTGAATTAATAATTACAAATTGTATCTAATTCTGCTTTACGCCCTACAGATTAACTACTAAGTTTTTCATAATCATTATCACTTTCTCTCCATTTCAATTAAATACATTAAATAAACTCCGATTACAAATATGACGATATCGATAGGGGTTCAACTAATTTCCCTAATTCCTGGAATATTCCCTCAATATCATTAGGGGATAAACTAATTTTCACTAATTCCTGGAATATTTCCTCAATATCGATAGGGATCAACTAATTTTCACTAATTCCTGAAATATTTCCTCAATATCGATAGGGATCAACTAATTTTCACTAATTCCTGCGATATTCCCTCGATTTCGTTAGGGGATCAACTAATTTGTACTAATTCCTGGAATATTCCCTCGATAACGTTGGGGATCAACTAATTTTCAATAATTCCTAGAATATTCCCTCGATTTCGTTAGGGGATCAACTAATTTTCATTTATCCCTGGAATATTCCCTCGATATCATTGTACGATAGCGGATAATGAGGGAATATATAGATATCGAAGGAATATTCCGGGAATATCTCAATGTTACCTGGGATTGTCGTGCGAGTTATTTTCTTTATCAGATTATAATGTATCATTGTTTATTCCAGAAGTTTGACGCGCAGAGCAAAGTAGAGTTTTCAGTTTTTGTGGGTCGTGTCTTATAAAATGTGAGTAAAACTAATATAAGCGTGTTTTTGAATTAAAATAATGAATTGAAACATTTATTATCAAGAAGATAATGTGAAACAATGGATTCTAAGAAAATTTGACGTCGTATTAGAATGATTTTAATAAAGAACAATAATAGTAAAAGTTGAAAATACATATATTAGAATGTTTAGTTTTTTAATTAAAATCATTCTAAAGTGTTATGTAACATTAGTAGTTTAAAGATTTTTATTAACATTAGAAGTTTAAAAATGTTATAACATTTATTTAACATGAGATTTGAGCAGATAATTCGGTCTTGGAATTTTCAGACATGTAACTTTCGGTCTGAGATATAATTAAAAACTTATCTGTTAGATTATTCTTGTTGTTATTAAAGAGTCTTGGTACTTCCAAATTATTAGTGTAGATGGTAGCCCAATTTTTGTCTACAATATTCTAAATCAATAAAACCTCCAATTTGAGAAATTTCTTTGCATAGTATACACTATACAGGGTGTCCCACAAAAATGTCCCCAACTTTTTAATTGATTATAACTCCGTTTTAAATCATCATATTTTAATTTTATTTTTTCATCAAAGTACAGTAAATTTTGTTTCCTTTTCGAAAAGTCATAGTTGTCGAAAATTGGTTTTATAACCACTTCACACTGATCGATTTAATGAATAGAGTAGAAAAACTTCTTGTTCAAAGGAAATTATTTTTGATGGTTTTTTATTTTGTTCTTTCTACAACACAGAAAATTCCTAAATTTAAGAGAGTAACAAATCATTACCTTAAATAATGTTTAAATAAATAAAGGAACTTAGTATCCTTCGACTTGACCTCCATTTCTCTCAATGTTAATACTATTTCTGTCCACCATTGAATGATGAGTTTTTCAGATTATTTCACCGTTTTCTGTTAGTTCTTGAAATACTTCTTCAATTCGTTATTGAAGAATTATTTATGACAGTGGTGTTGTTTTGTAAACGTGCCTCTTACATATCTCCAAAGAAAAAAAAATCACTAGGAATTAGGTCTGGGCTTTTTTGTAACCATTCAACTGTAGTTCCAAGAAAAAACTAATCCGCTGCCCAAAGAGCTCTTGCAATTTGGCCTTAACTATGATACGACGATCGGCAGAAGCATCATTCTGTTGAAACCAAATGTGTGGAAATTCATTATTTATTAATGATCATTTCATTCAACATATCTAAATAAATATATACTGTCAGATTTTCATCATAGAAGAAGTGTCCGATAACATTTCCATTTCAGCAAAGACCAACCCAAACTGACAGCTTCTCTCCTCTTAGGCTATTTCTCCTGGCAAAGTACAGGGCAGTAGCTCGTGCTTCATTTGCATCTTGTACGTATGAAAACGAATATATTTCGTTAAAATTATTGGAATGCAGACTTATTGAGCTTAGTATGATTGTACCTGTCGTAGAATGCAGGATTTTCAGTAATCGCTCGCTGGACAATTAGGATGTTATTTTCGGTGCATTGAATTTTTTCCTTCCTGATTATCGCATGTTTCGGTTGCTGATACTTCCATGTTCTTTGAATTTTCTAACTGTATGATTCACAGTTCCTTCCCTGGAATGCTTCAATAAACGTTGTTCTAACTTGTTCAATGTTTCTCGTTGGTCATATTCTAATACGATGAAGATTAATTGCTCATTAGTCAGATGCATTTTAGTGGTGTTCAAATGATGGAATTATTTAGCAAATAACCTCTCAGTGGGCTTAAATACTTGTTGGTATGAAGGGTACATTTTTTCAAATTACTTTTAGAAGTAGCTTTTGAGAACTGAAGAACAACACCATTGTTCTCTTCCAAAATTTCTTCTGAATAAAATAGTTTACTAACCCTTTCAGTAAATCGATCAGTGTGAAGCAGTTATTCAACCAATTTTAGAAAATTTTTAATATTCGGAAAGAAAACCAAATTTTCTATACTGTGAACAAAAAGAAAATTAAAATATATTAATCTAAGGCGGAGATATAATCAATTAAAAAGTCGGGGACAATTTTGTGAGACACCCTCTATAGTATACAGAGTAGGACAAAGCAAATGCACTAACTTTGAATAATTTTTTGGGTAAGTATTTATGTGTTATTTTATTCAAATCAGTATACATTGTCGTTTTTGAGATCACTTTTTGAAGATGAGATCAAGAAGATGGTAGCCATCTGTATCAATATACTGTGTAAGACTCTTTTCCTTAATTAGGATTTCCCCACAGAAAGAAGTCGCAAACGCTCAAATCCAGTGAGCGTGGGGTCACTCGAATTCATACCTTTAAGAGATGATGCGTGACGAGAATATACATCGCAATCTGGTCATAGCAACATTTGCAGTGTAGACTGGGAATCCATCTTGTTAGAACCAGATGTATCCCAGAATACCACACTTAATTCTTTTAATTACGGTTCAAGAAAATCTTCTAATATCGAATGATAACGTTAAGAATTGACAGTGACAGATCTTCCATTTTCCTCGAAGATTAAAGGCCCAATTACCCAACATTTGTAAACTGGACACCAAAAAGTTGATTTCGAATGGTCGCACGCTCACTTGCGATTTTTTCCTGTTGGGATATCTGAAGGAGAAAGTTTGAAAGTCGGTCACAAAAATTAGAGAAAATTGAAGATGCGTATTCAGGAGGAAATTGCTACAACATTCATTGTGATGTGTCGAAGAGCAATGGAAAACTTCAGATATCGTCTTCACCAGTGCATCAGTACAAAAGTCCACCCTCTTCCTGATTTTATCTTCAAAAAGTACGTATTATAATTCATTTGATTAAAACAGTAGATAATTATGTAAGCAGTGTACATATTACTTATCAAAGAATACTCTAAAATAGGGAATTTGATTTGCCCCACCCAGTACCTTCATACGATATGGAACTAAAATGAAAATAATTTGAACTCTTAGTTCTTGGACAATAAAGTTGATTAAATCAATAATTGCATTCGATTTTTCTCAAAAAATTCAAAGAGAACTAACAAACAGAACTTCCTTCAACATTTTCTTTTCGTGTATTTAATTACAAACAGGATTTAATGTTAAAAAAAAAACATTTCTCAGAAACTAAACAGAGGCTATTTGAATTATGAGAAAAATAATGCAACCTATTATTGGTTGAACCCCAGTATTAAGCCTAGTAACATAGCCGCTGACGCAGTCAGACCAGTCCAAATGAAAAAAAATGAACCGATTTGGAAGCTTCCTTTTCATGACTTAAGAATTAAAAACTATTAGACAGAAATGAAGGTGATAAATGATAAGATACTCATATTTATGAGCATTTATTCAAATATGTAAAGAGTATATCAGAACTCTCTCCAGGCATGAGATGCACGGTGACCGGTCCATTCGCCGAAAACACATTCGCCGTACGACACATTTGCCGAACGACACTTTCCCCGAAAAAAATTGATTATTTTAAAAGGTTAACAAATTTATCTCATAAGTCCAGATATAATTAAATATAGATGAAATTACATATATATGAACTTACATATAGATGAACTTACATTTAAATGTATAAATTACTTTACAATATTCTACATAATTATTGGTTAAACTTTATGGTATTTACGTTAAACTTAATTCATTAACTCCATATATAATGTTTTTGCTGCGTCACTTGTGACAGTTTATTAATTATATGTAAATTTTATATTCTGTGTACAATTATCAGTTACAAAAGAAAAAGAATTCTTTTGTGTTGTTCTCATTTTATTTTTATCCTTCATTATACATTGTAGAATCTGTCTGCTACTGTGAGTCGCTCGTGAAGCTTTCACTATACAGGGTGACCCACATAAAAGTCTGCCCAACTTTGAATTCGTACCTTTCAACAACTATTGAAGGTACAGTTAAAACAGATTTATTACTAGGTTTTTAGAATATTCATATAACTATTCCTTTTATAAGATATTGACAATATGGAGAAATGTATTTGAGTATAAAAAGGAAGTCAAAATAATTTTTGTTCAGCAACTCCTTATAAAAAATAGAAAAGTATATTTTAGAATAAATGGATTAAATATTTATGATTTAATAAATACTACTAAATTTAATTAGAAACTTTTATAATGGGACTAAGAACAAGGATTCATATGGCATTAAAACCAGACAATTAATAATCGTTTAATTTAAGATAATAAAAAATTTGATCAATTTTAAATATTCATTTAACACTGGATTTTCATTAAACTTAAATTTTCGCAGTAACCCTCAGTCTGCTAAAAAATTTCGGCGAATGTGTCGTGCGGCGAATGTGTTTTCGGCGAATGTATTTTCGGCAAATGTGTTTTCGGCGAATGTGTTTTCGGCGAATTTACCTAGAACCGAGATGCACGAGTGTGTTTGAGAACATGAGGATGAATGTTTCACTATAATCAATTAACTGTAGCACTAATAACGGCTTATTGAATCTTTGTGACTCCGCACCTCGCTAAGCTCAATACACAGTAATAAGCCCCGCCCATACAATAATACCTACGAAATATTTGGTTACTAAGTAAGCTTTAGAGGGCTAGATTACTAGGGTTAAAGAAAAGGTTTAAAGACATCTTGATGTTGGTGAAGCTTTTGTCTTCGTACAATTTTGCGCTTACTGTGATACTCTTATAGTTAATTTCAAAACCTCTGTGACTAATTTCCTTCGTCTCTTTGTTTCCCAATCTCATTTTTTTGTTTCTTTCAGGTAATGAGTATGACCGGTGTTTATATATTCTATAGAGACATTGAGTCTGGAATATCTTTCCGACAAGATGAGTTAATCAGCCTTTAGTGAAGATACAGAGTGATTAGTTTGCCGTCAATTTAAGTCATTAAACTGTCTAGCGTATATATGTATTAATAGTAACAATTAAGAAATGAAAATAAATTAGACTATAAAGTTCAATATAACTGTGATCAATGTTTTGGTACTGAAATTGGCACTATTTTTCATATATTCCTTATTATTGGTAGTACAGGTATGATTTCCTTCTAAGCGCTTTGGTTGTTTGTACTTACAATAAATTGTCAAATTGTATGTTATTAACATTCAAAATGGATTTCTAGTTCAATTCATGTCTTTCCTTCGCATCAAATGATATAATAAGCTTGAAAAGTTTTGTGATAGTTTATTGTTTCGATTGAAGAGTTTTCTTAAAATGACAAATCTGAAAACTATAGTTTAATCAATAATTAGAAAAAAATAAAAAAAGGAATATTCATAATAATAAAATATTCACAATTGATTTGAATTATTTTTCATTGGGTGAAAAAATATTAATACGAATAGGCTAAATTATTTGAAGTCAGGTCTCTTCAAGGCAAAATGAAATTGTAAGGAAGAATGTGTTTGGAATGTTTCATTAGAGTGTCAATGGAGATTGCAATACTGAGCCTTTATTAAAACCTTAGTAACAAATTAAATCACTTTTACCTCAGAGCTCCAAATGAAAATTAGGGAGCAAGTAATTGGAATGAGAATGATATGATTCCGTGAATTAGTATTTCTTGAAGGGAAAATGTGATATCGGTACTATCTAATATTTATTAGTAAAGGATCGAAGTGATTGATTTTAACTATTATTATAAGCTAAACTTTACTCTAATAACCGAAAGGGCTAATGAAAATGATCAAAATAATAGACATGTTCTCTACCTTATTTTCTGATCTCTTTTCTTAAAATTTTATACAAATTAAAATTAATAAATTATATATTATTTATGCGACTAATATTTGTTTTATTTCCCTCCATCTTCGCTGTTTTTAGTGAGAAATTTCTATTACATTAATTCACGCAATTCAATCAAAGTAAAGAAGTTGTTAATTAGTTGGAAATAGAAGTTAGTAATTAGGTATTATAACTCTGTCGATTCTGCTTCAGGAAGTCCAAAATGGATAAATATTTGTTACTAATTATATTAGTACTGATGAATGATGATAATTTGAACAAATCAATAGGTAAAAATATCATATTACTTTAATTTTATAGATAAATTATCAATACAATTCTCACGTAAAATAGATTGTTTTCAATTAAGTGTACTATTTACAAATTAAAATCACATTTGTAGAATTCATATTAATAATAATATACTTTTTATTAATTGGAAAAAATATAATTATTAAAAAAACAAGTGATTAATTCCACTAAAACTTTAATCATTTTATAAAACACGAGAACTAAGATGAATAATTTTCAAAATATATTGCAAATTTTCGTAGTTGAAGTTTGTAAAGTAAATCTGTTTCAGTCTTAAACAAAAGATATTAAAAACTAATAGAATAACAATAGAAAAATAATGAGTTCATCTTCTCTGGTATAGGTGATTGGTATTTTACACCAACCGTAAGGAAAGAGGTCTGCTTCCACAAAGATATGCTCTTAAATTAATTGATATTATGATAGATAAGAAGAAACACATTTAAATTTTGGTAATTCTTTATATTATTTATATAGATCATTTATTGCATTGATGAGTAAATTCAAAGCTATGTAAAAGTATTAAAAGTAACGAGTAAATTTAACATTAATAGAAAGTATCATACATATTGACAATAATGAATAACTGTTCATTAATAATTAATACAGAGGGGTGATATATCATGTACCTATTTCATAGCTTGGTTTGACATTTTTACTTCAGATTAAGAAAATAATAATAGCATACTTTCTTTTTAGACCTCTTCATTTTTCACAACATAAATCTCATTAATTTCATCCATTGAGACGCTGAAAAATATAGTACAGAAGTTAATATGAAGGCTGAGGAGCATCAAAAGAGCTAGTCTATTGAGAAGTCTTTCAGAAGCTTCTCCTTCCGATTAACTTTCAAGTATGAACTGACACAATATCAGAATTCTTATTTGATTAATTAAGAAGTGAGAAGTGTTCCTGTACACGAAAATGTATGAATTTTTAACATCTTGAAGTGTCAGGAAATATATTTGATTGTGACGATACGAATCTGCGGAAAGAAGATATTGTAGTAAAAACTTATTTCACATAAAAAAAATTGAAAGCCATGAGAATTGAGTTGATAAAATTAAGATCGAATTTACATTTGTAAAAAAATTAGAAGTACAACCAAATGAATATTTAAGAAAAACTATAGTTATAAAAGTTCCCATATTATTTCATAATAACTAAATAAGGGAAAACCTTTCATATTAAGTTAAAATAGGCTAAACATAAAAACTCGATCTTGGTATGTCTTCTTTTTAAAAATATTTTGAAGCATTTTTACCAAAACATATCATAATATATATTTAAATTCATTTGACTAATGATAATTATATTTCGTCTCAAACAATTTTGAATGTTTCATGTCTCAAACAATTTTGAATGTTTCATGTCTCAAACAATTTTGAATGTTTTGCTACTTTAATTTAGTGAGTATTTAATTCAAAAATTAACTTTCAAAGCCTAGGCGTATTACAAATGTGTTAGAATTAGCATATTCATGAATTGATATCAGCTCCTACAGCATTCAACTTGATAAATACTAAATGTTGCTTCTATTTGAATAGGTCTTCAGGATGGAGCAAAGTTCTTTCACTTTCTCGTGGATGCATTCACGGAAATAACAAAGGATTTAATCACTCTTTGAGATCAGCCCACACACATTTAAAACAGACGCTATTACTTGTTATTATAGTAAACAAAATATATATTTTTTGTTTGAAGATGCGATTTAAAAATTAAACATAATACACTACAAACAGGTGTTATAGATAAAAAATGCCATCACCTATCAATTTGCAATAACGAGCCTATCTTATAGTATTTTGTATATATTTTAAATGTCTACAAGTTTATCTTGAAATATATGCTGGTTACAAATATATAAAAAAAACATAACTCTATACAAACCTCTTGGGCTATCATAGAAGGTCTTATGGCATGCGTCAGTGTGAAAAAAATTACCTGAATACTTGGAGTTTCAACCGGTACTATCTCTAAAAAAGTCACTTACTTTGAATGATCAAGATTTGACCAGATCTGTCTAGCAAAGCTAATGCCTAAAGTCGAAGTTGTCTCTAAAACGAATTGTTTGAGCAAATCGTAATACCACAGTTTATAAAAATCAATGCAGAGTTTAATCAACAGCATCATAACACTTTTTCTTCAAAAAACTTGTTTTTCGGAAGCTACAGAAATTTGAATTGCAAGAAAGAGCTGAAAGGTGTGTCCATTTTTCACCCATTTTGCTGTATCGTGAAACAATATAATTTTAAATTTAAGTGGACGAATCAGTTACATGAATTAAATTTTTATTTCATGTTGAAAAATAACTGGAAATTTAGAGTAATAAAAATTAAAATAAATTGTTGTATGTGAAAAATAATAATGATTGAAGAGCATTAACGAACTTATTGAATATTACATTTCTGAAAATAGTTATAACTCATTCCGTCCATACAGTTATAGTTTTAAGAAGGAGTAGTGGTAAATGGAAAATTCTTTTTATTATTTAAACTGAAAACAAAATTTGAAAGAAATGCAACACGCACAGAATTAATTTCAATAGGATGGTACGCTCAGCTCTAACTTGGAGTGATATTTTTATATCTTAGAGAAAGTTATGAACGGACCATGATAGATAAAATGGGGACTATTTCATAATCTTTGGTGGTTTTATTATTAGTATGACTTGAGTCACATTAATATGACTCTAGTTGAAATAAAACAAGCAAAGAATAAAAAGAGAGGAATCAAACAATGTAAAAGAAATGGCAGTTCGCATACCAAAAATAAACCTCAGAGTGGCAGACAAACGACATTTCCAGATTTCACTTTGTCAGAATTTTTGAAGCCGAGCTGTATCTCCTAATAATTTTCTTTGTCATTATCAAACACGAAATTATTTCACTCTTTTTAGCGTATTCAGTATTCACCAAATAGAAAATGTGAAGTTAATACTATTTTTTTCAGCGATGCTTAAAATGTATTCTATTTTAACAGAAACCATGTAGTTGGTGAATAAAATTGAACTTTGATATTCAGCTTCCATGGTAACAAATTTTTCTGCTGATAATGAATGTAATTATTGTTCAGTTCGTACAAAATTTTACAATCATGAAAGATAAATTAAATCGCTTCAATTAATGATTTCACTTGCAAATCAATTAATTTCACCTAAGGAATGAATTAATAATGAGGCAGTAAGTTTCCAACTATGAGCTGACAATATCGAAAAAGAAAATTTATGTTTTCGACATTCATTATCCGCGTTAAGCATCTGATTCCCATTGCCATCTCCTTTGCTAAAACTCTATTAAATTCAATACGAAACCCCACCATTCCAATCATTGGAAGATGTTTTCAAATTAGCATTTCTGTTGCATTTGCTTTTCTGATCATTATTACGCTTCACGGAAGTTGCAATCCCATCAATAATCAAGTTATCTCAATATTGATTCAGGCCGTGAGTTTCCAAATGCAGATTTGATATGAAATTGACATGGAATTGGTTTCTATTGGCAAAGAGTGAAAAACATTCATCGCATTAATTGGTTTTGGAAAATGGTTATTTAAATTGAACCCATGCTTATGAATCTACGGCTGCTGATTAAGTTCCACAGTTATTTACAACAGAGGGGTTTCCCACCATCTAATATTCTCTAATATAAGAGAAATATAGCTATAGATGAATGAAAGTAGTTCGATATAATTATTAACAACTGCATCACTGTATTCCAAAAAAAATTACCTCAATGAATGATATTATTAGAATTTAATAATTAACAAAAATGATTAATATACATACAAGATTTAAAGTCTGTACATTGAAAATTATTAACATTTTGAAATTGAAAAAACCTTAATTAACAGAATTTTCTATTCTATTTTGTCAAAAGAAGAATAAATAGGGGAAGTACAACTGTATGTAAGAATTAAATTATGTTTTATAACATATAAAGGCCAATATATATGTTTCTCCCTTGGTATTCCTTTTAATCATGGCATGTTGCGATACATTTTCACATTTTATATGAAACGTTAGCAGGTTATTTTATTTTCATATTCTTCTTATAGTTCAAAAATGATGTCGTGCATGTGAGAATTAATATGAAAATGATTGACCAATAATTATATTATTATGTAAAGGTATGAACAGGATTGGACAGCTTAATGAAAAGATGTGTACCAGTTGATTGAAAGGATGTTCATGAAAGATGTTAGCAATCCAAGTAAAAGTAAACGCAGCATCCAATTGATATTAATCGTATAACTATTAAGACAATAATGATTATATATTATACCACAAAGCAATATATCTGTTACGCAGCTGAATATAAATAATTAGGATGGGTGAGGGGGGTGGAGGGGACTCTAACATTATTTCTCACTGTAATAATAAAATCATTTGTAAAATAATGTGCCTTGAAATAACATACAAAGTATTAGTTCTAAAATATTTCTCATCGAAATTACTAATTCTACTAGGAGGAACAATCGTTGATTCAAAGATGAAAATAACTCTTGTCTGAGAAAGTATAATTCCTTCCAAGAAGCAAGGAAAAATGGAGGTACATAATATGATATGATTCAAATGCATAAAATAAATGAAAATAGGAACCAACATTTTGTCATTCTTTAACCAATCTAAAGGGAATTATTAGAGGATAATATTGCTCAGTAAGTTTATAATTTGTTTCAATTATTTGATTTTAAACAGAAATAGGAATTCATTATTACTAAGTAGTGAGTACCTTTGATAAGATTGATCCTAAATTGCCTATTTTTGAGATAATATTGACTACATATTATGAGAAGTCTTTGCTAAGGAAAAGTCATTGCTAACATAAAACATTGTAACAATAGTAACTATGAAATTTTATGGGATTTGCTCTGTTTGTTTTCATTAAAAATTCCTTAGAACAATAAACAATACGTAACGATAAAAGCAGTGTAAACAACATTATTTGAGCAAACGTTATATTTGATATGTGATTGCCAACTTTCAATTTATTATTGATGTTTTTTTTTAGACTGAGCAAGTATTATATATACCTACATATATAACGCATTTTTATTTTAGAAATTAGCGTTCTTGTTCTTAATTTTATATTTCTTAAATTATGTGTTCTTCTAACTGTCAAAAAACATATTTATGATGAACTTATTTTCAATTGAAATATTTTCAGATATTTGAATGAAATTAGTCTGAGTACATGAAAACAAATCTGTAAGATCTGAAAATAATAGGAAATTCTTAAACTGTAATTTGTAAAATTGACATCATGCAGTTATATTTTCTGTTAAAGTGACTAGAAATAGTCAAATTTTTTGATTCGTAGTCATATACTTATTTTAGTGTCTAGAAATTTCACCGCAAGAAAAATCGCCGTAAGAAAACTTATTTTAACTCGCGACCTAATTAATTAAGAAAACTCAGGAAAATTAAGTAAACAGCCCAATATCTTTTAGAGTCCTTTTCCAATCCGCGTTACCAAGATTGCTTTCCTCTAGTTTAGCAACAAACAAGAACAATTTCATACAAAGAAAAGATGAAATTGGATGGACAATCAAACTCAACTCCTTGTTCTTTGTCTGTTCTTTATTCCCCAATACAGAATGATATATGCTCATGAAAGTTTAGATGATTTCAATTAGCAAATTTGTTCAACCAAGTGCAATTACACGATCAACTTGTATTATGTTTCATTGTCATTCAAATAAAATTGACTTGTCTTTCCTCATTTGTAATCTGTTTCTCATTTTTTGTAGTTTTAAAGGAACTCTTTTAAAGGAGTTGTAGTTTTAAAGGATTGTACTATAGGGTTATATGCTATTCAACTATGGAGTCTTAGTTTGTTTGTACTAGGTAGGCTTGTAGACTTCATTTACTATCACCTCTACATTTTCCTCTTTCTTATGTGAGTGCATCCATCGTATTCGTCCCCATCCTTGGTAACTGCATTCATTCACCGAGTTGCTTTTCTGCATTCATGAGCATTGTCACTGACGGTGGTAGATGACTTTTTTGCAAACAAGTTTCCTCTCTGACTGCTTCTTCCAGTCCTTTGTACTTAATTTCATTTTTACGTCAGCGCTATGAACTTTGGTTCCGAAACAGACGTTAAGCCCGTTATAATATTAAATTTAAACCAAACTGAAGGCAATATTCATATATAAATAGTCTGCTTTCTCTTTTTATGAAAGTGATCCAAATTCGGCGTGGGAGCCAAACTGACTGATGTGGGGGCAAATTCTACTCTGGCTTAGTTGTGCATAAATACTCTTGGCACTTTCTCCTATTTGCCTGGCACGCTGACTAACTGCAGATGCGGGGGCCCATAGCCATAACTGCTATAATAGTAATATAATATTGCCATCATGTCTATGGGCCGCGCATCCGCAGTTAGTCAGCGCGCTAGGAAATAGGAGCAAGTGTCCAGGGAAGTTCTGCGCAGTTACGCAGGAGTAGAATTAGCGCCAAAAGCAGTCAGTTTGGCACCCACGCCGCGCTCTCGTTGCTCCCTGACTGAAGTGGTGGCTACTCTGATCGACTTAACAGCTGCATTGAACCTGCTCCTAATTTCAAATGGGATATTGTTATAAGTCAAGAATCCTGTTTACCGTTTAAAAGTATCCTTGGTAACTGGGTTTGGAAAAGGACCCTAACAATCATTGTGGTTATCAGTTTATTTGTCAGTGGTTCTTAACCCGAGAGTTAAAAAATGTTACGGAATAAATTCCTTACGGCGAAAATTCTTTACGGTGGACTTTCTTGAGGCGAAATTACCGATGGCGAATTTTCTTGCAGCGAAAATTCCTGATACCACTTATTGTTTCTAAAAATTATTTTTTTCAGCAAAAGAAGGTATCATAGTTACTTTAGCACCTCTCTGGCAATTTTACTGGCACCAGTTTGATTAATTGCGTGGTCACAAATGGAAAAGTTCTATTAAATTGTATAGATGATTTAACTTTTGGCTCT